>JAIGNY010001194.1:2115000-2215000 GCA_020152595.1 Chiridota heheva
AAAAGATGTAATATAGTCGGGTAGCTTTAGTTATTAACAGTTTTATATGCATCAGACATATAGAGCTGAAACAGGAGTATTCGTTAAATTAGCGTCTATATGGTTTCATGTTATGACTGATGAAAGTTTGAAGAATTTGATATAAAATGCAAAAGATCTCCCATGTGCAATTCATATTATTCGTATAGTTATGTGGATATTTCGGTAATGTAATTGTTTCATTTAATGAATTCCTTATTTGGAATCCACAAGTTGCAGCTGAAAAAGGGAGAAAAAAAAGATGTAATATAGTCGGGTAGCTTTAGTTATTAACAGTTTTATATGCATCAGACATATAGAGCTGAAACAGGAGTATTCGTTAAATTAGCGTCTATATGGTTTCATGTTATGACTGATGAAAGTTTGAAGAATTTGATATAAAATGCAAAAGATCTCCCATGTGCAATTCATATTATTCGTATAGTTATGTGGATAATTCGGTGATGTAATTGTTTCATTTAGGTAATTCCTTATTTGAAATCCACAAGTTGCAGCTGAAAAAGGGAAAGGGAAAAAAATGTAATATAGTCGGGTAACTTAAGTCATTAATAGTTTCATATGCACCAGACATATAGAGCTGAAACAGAATATTCGTTAAATTAGCGCATTAGGTTTCATGTCTTAATCAAAAATTAGCGCCTATAGGTTTCATCACTAATCAAAGTTTGAAGAATTTAATATGAATGCAAAAGTTGTAATTTGTTTAACTGGTGAAAGAAAGGACAGCTCAAAATCTTTAATTGGTTAGATATTTTTTCTTGCTAAATTTTGATAGAAATTTAATTTGACATTTAATTAAACTGCTCCCATTTAAAGAACGGTGGTGAATAATTGAAAACATTAAGAAATGCATATGTGTTGCTGTTGTGATGTCACAAAATTACAATGAAATTTGCGTATAATATATCATAATAATTCTTTAAAATTGATTCACTTTTTTCATGGTTGATAGCATATGTTTTTGCAATTAATCTCAAATTGTTGCTACATGTGCTGCATAAAATTGTAATGCGCAGAACAAATACCAAAGATTGTTTTCTATAAATGATATATGCGTAAATCTAACATGGGGAAACCACACTACTTTATGCTTTAAAACTGTCCTGTTTTAGATCATGTTGCCGTCATCATTTCCACCATGTCGTTAATTCGTCAATATCAATGTTTGTTAACCTGTATACTACGTCTGTTATTTATTCTTCTGACACAAATTATAAAGAAGAATCGAGTTACGGACCATTTCTTATTTTTGGCCGCCACTTTTCATGTAAACCAGGGACGGCGGAGCATTCAAAACAAATGGGGGTGGAGGTGGGGGCTAACGAGGCCGCCAGAACGCTTAATTACTGAGTACAAATAAATCAAATATCTCTCTACAATTAACGTACTGTATGCATAAACATAATTAGTAAATAATTACCGTGCGTATGTGGTACCTGGATGTGTAATACAATTAAGAAGAGTGCACATATCTGGTGACGGAAAGTCATCTTCAGAAACGACGCCATTGCTGGTAACATCTCTTCTAAGTAATTCAAGGAACGTGGTAATGTTTGTATAAATTTCTTCAAGCAATACACAACTTTGATGCACAATAACCGTTAATAGAAGGTTATTTTTTCTGAACATTAGCCAATGGAATAGAAACTTCATATCGGTTATGAAACATATTCATAAAAATCAGCGGAAACGAATTCTTAATGTACTGATATTTTCAGTGCTCGATAAAGAAATGAGGATTCATACCTAAGCTGAACAAGCTAATACTGTAATAAGGCCCCTATGCACTAGAAAAACAATCTTATTTCCTGACACAGGAAATTCTTAAATGGATATAGCAATAATACGTATATTGTAATTGCATTATGACAATCAGACATTTGATAAAGTATGGCATTATCGCAGAAACATAACACACCTTGCTTTCATGTTCGAACACACTACAATAATTGTAAAAGTAAAATGATTATACTTCACTTTTTTTAATACGAGACCTAAGCTAGCCAGATAGCAGTAGGAGACCAGATGACATCGGATGTGCAGTAATCGATGCCTATATCCCATAGAATCATGAAATCGTATCATTAGCGCCTTACCTCAATAGAATACAGAACACCTCACCCCCCCCCTCCCCTTCCCCACAAACAACCACCACCACCACACTCACTCATATATACATAACCATTAAAACAAAATTCCAAATGTTTGAATAAGGCGACAAGTTTTAGTATCACCAAAAAATTTGAAGGAAAAATTCCATTTTAAAATTTAGATTGTTTAGACCCCTAAAATGCACATTATGCTGTCAAAAATACTAATATTTTTCATTCTTTTCAAATGAATTGGCCACAATCCAAGTTTAAATAGATAATTTGATACCTCCATTTCCCTCCTTGTTTATTGAAATTCGTAAGGATGTGACGTGGTTGGAGATGTAATGTCCGCTTGACTTACTTTTGAGCAAAATTTGACTAAAAATCGAAGAAAATGCAATCATGGTTTATCCACATGACCCATGGTGCACCTCTGCAATTACCGTTTTGAAGGCTCATTTTGTGATGAAATTCAAGTTGATGACATCTTAAAGGGCATTTTCATTATGCGCATGTCCGCTCCTGTCTGTAGACAATAAAGCAAAGTAAAACAGGCACTTCGGTTTTAAAAGGGCACTTTACCAATGGGAACATATTCTCCCATACATGAGACTGATAAAGTTGCCAGTTTTCTTCTATTGGGCCAGTAATTAAGGGCCATTTAATTTTAAAAGGGAACAATAATATTTATAAAAAAAAAGTGTGCCCACATTCTACCAGTTCTTGCACCTTTGACGGTAATTGAGAGGCACTTGATTTTCAAAAGGGGCACGTTTGTCATTTTCATAAAAGTGTGGGGGCACGTGTCTGCCAGGGTCTCCCAGTCCGCCCGATTTGAATACCAATTATGGAGCCTTCTTGAAGGTCTGGGGAAAAAAGGCCTGAAAAATTTGTCTGCAAACTACTAGCATTTTATACAGCTTTTCTTGTTCGAAATTCCAGCTGCGAATGACATTTTGATATGCAAATTTAATGCTACTGTACCACTGATTCATGGAAATTTTCAACCGTTTTTCTCATGCTTTTTAGTGTATATAGTTTTACTTGGCATGCTTGGTGAGTAAACGCTTCCATGCTTGAAATATTGGTAGGGAAGGGGCAAATTTCCCAAAAGTTAAAATGATTTCATAAAACTTTTCATGTGAGAAATTAAGGTGTTTCAGACTATTCTAATATTCAGATAGCATTCTGTTTTGTTTTAGTTTTAAACAAGGAATAGTGGGGTGCAGGGGAAAAGCCCTGGGAGTTATAAATAAGAATTTGTAGAGTTTTATTAGATTTTGTAAAGCTGCAAATTACTCCGAGATATAAATAATAATGTCTAACATTTATAAGGCGCGAATAATAACTAACTTCAATATGTCATAGTTGTCAGAAGCGTCGTACATGTTGTGCTCCTTTCCCCAGGCAGCAGCTCGATATCAGCGCTCTGAATTTAACTGGACTGGGACAGGAAATAAAATGAACACTGCGTTTTCATGCTTCTCTTTTCGAAAAGTGTTTAAAGAACCAGGCACGGGTGGCTCTCCTGCCGCGTCGGGACCGCCATTTAATGTCCTCATCTGGTGTAAATGTCCTAAGTGGGTTTATTTTTCTGTTACTGAGCAATGCATGTTTTAAAACGATTTTAAGTGTAGGCCTGTACCTGAAAGCGGATATATTTATATAAGATTTACTGTACCTGAAAGCGGATATAATTATTTAACATTTTGGAAAGTTAGGTTGCTCACTTGCATCATAAAACATGGGTAAAATCATGATTGTTTTAAGACCTCCAACTGTTCTGTAAATTAAAAGCTGCCATTTCCAGATTTCTATCTGGTAATTTTGCAGTTAAATTTTCAAATATTCTTAGCCTACATTAAACAGCAGACTTTTTGGGAAATATTATGCGTCCAAATATATATTTTTATGCAGGACCATAGCCGAGACTTTGACATTCGTTTTTTTGTATAAAAGTTTCCCGAAAAGGGCACTTCATTCCTGCACCTCAGAAAAATTAAAATGGGAACTCAACGGTCTACATCACGTTTTCTCCCCGAAAGTATAGGTTATGGACCTTTTCAAACCTAGTTTAGCCGAACGTGATTTATTCAGTACTTCGACCAATCAAATGATGGGTAACTTTTCCTTTGTTTCCCAATTAATCAGGTGCAGGTTTGAGGAAAAATTTAAGTAGCAATACGCGCGCGTATTCCCTTTATGCATACGTATGATACGTGCGCTTAAAAAATTTTTTCATACGCTTGGTACCATACCGTGCGTGAATTATGCAGACGGCCACGATCCTCCAGTATTTTAATAGTCAATAAGATTCCTCCAGTATACGATAGGTCCATTATGGACAAAGCGCTAGCCCCCTCCCCTGGCACCGGTTCCTACGTCCTTTTTCGGGAAATTTGCTTCGAGTCAGTTTCAGGAAATTTTGCAAAATGTTACCAAAATTTCCAATAATCTTACGATTCCTCCCCTCCCTTTTCAAATAGTTTTTGGACAGTGATAAGATATCTCATACATATTTGTAGTTTGTTGGGCCAAAAGTAACCCCCCCCCACGCACGCGACAGCCAAGTCACTCAAGGCTCTTTGTGTGTATAGGATTACAGCATTGTTGCGTAGTAATATTCTAACGATTTTTCTAGTGTCACCCATTTTTGTTCATATTTTCACAATCGATCATTTAAAATCATATTTTGAGCATTGAATCTCGAATCTTGTATGTATATTTTATCTATTGAAAACTTCGTAGTTTTGACGGCAAAACAACCGATTAAAACGTTTTCTGTTCATATATTATGGTTGTTCACGTAATTATTTTATCTTCGCGGAAGCATTTGCTTCTTGTACGTGCACATGCGGTTCCAAAGTTTCCATGTGTTTGTGCACCGTCGTCGTACGCACAGGTGTTCCTAACGTTATGGCAACCTATATGCTTACTAGTATACATATAAAGAAAGGTAGGACTCTTTCTAACGCGACTTTCGAACCGTGTATAAAAATTCTTTTTTTTGACCACTCGCGAATCTTAATTACACTTTTTTACTCCACTCACATTTGCTTGAGACTCCCTTCTTCGTGTATAAGCCACAGTATTTGTTAGTTTTTCCCCGATTAGATGTACAAACGATGAATTTTCTACCAAATTACCGTCAAGACAATCTATTCGCCCAACAATTTGCTGCAAACTAAAGAAACGTTGCGATGACGTAATTGAAATGCTGCTTCTTCATGACTTTATTAGGCATTGGGATATTTGTTATGAATACTTGTGTCGCCTCAGCCAGTCACCGAAAAATAATGGTACATATGTTGGAAACTATTATCTCAAATCTAGGCCTAGGCCTAATTAATACACATCATATTTGAAGAAAAACGTATTTTGTCCAGTACTGCAGGTAGGCCTATATGTTGAAACATGGCAAAAAAAATGTTTTTCTCCCATTGACTGCAATGATAACTGACTGGTTTGTTTTCCCCTTTGACTGAAGTTTGAGATCGTCAAAAAAACATTGTTACGTTGCCGTGCACCACAACATTCGTGGATGTCCGACCTCGAGAATAGCTGGTCCAAATTTCGTGCACAAAGGCTTTTAACCTTTTGCAGTTTTTCTTTTGATTTGTTTTTTGTTGGTAGAAATTTTCTTTTATTTTTCCTTTATATGTCCATGAAAACTTCATATAAACTTAATCTTAACCTGATGAACAAAACACAAAATTAGATTTTATCTAGGTAGCCTAATTCCATAACCTAAAGTTAAGTCTGACTCTGAGAGTCTAACGTTTATTCTAACATTAATTCTAAGATAACTTATCAATCGGCCTAACGTTAGGCCTAAGTAAATTCAATTTCAGCGTCAAAAACATTAAAAGGCTTGAGTGAAAATACGGAGAAAAAGAATTTGAAACATTAATTTTCGAGGGGCTTATTCATTGAAAATATAATCAGTCTTTTAAATTGAATTGATGTTGGCTTGATTTGATGTTAGCTTAACCCCTAACGTTAGGCCTAAGTTAGAATTATTGGAGTGCATAAAGTTTGGGCCACTTATTTAAAATAACAATTTCCACCATAATGAATTTTACAAACATTTGAAAGTTGCTTTAAGTTATAACCTTTCCAAAGTTTAATGTGCTAGAGTGGAATGGTACGTTATTGTTAGTAATAGTATTCATCATATTGTAAAGGCTGTTTCACTCAAGAAAGAAAATAATTTTGTAATGAATGTTGTAATATGTTCCAATAGAAATAATTTTGTGTTTGATTTCATGACAAAAATAATTGCAATGCTTGGAATAGAATCAGCCTAATGCTCTACATTATTTGTTAATAGCCTAATCAAACAAATCTGTTTACATTTTTACTACATCCCATCATTTTTTTACTTCACTACTAGCTTATTGTAAGCTGATTTTTAGGCTGAATTAAATTTGTGTTCTGTCATTGTGTTAAACATGTCCGATATTTTTCTCACAATGCTTAAAAAAATTGTTTGCAAATCAATTGACCAAAACAGAACCCTATATACTTATTACATATTGAAACATTGATAATAATTAACTTTAATTAAATAAAAATGTTGAGTCAATTTCACACTTAAAATTTGTTGTACAATCGTCAGATCGTTGGCATGTATTGGTGGAAAATTGCAATATTAATCATTCTTTAAATTACTTTCAGAAATTTCCTAAATATCAGTCACTAAAAATAACTACACTGTATTTTCCTGCTAAATATTGATTCGGGGTGTGATGGTGATTCAAAACATCTTTGTCATTTTGGAACACCTGTATGCTTGGGCGATATTGAGCATTATGCAATATCGATATATCGCCTAAAAAATATTGAAATATCAATATGCAAATTATATGATGTCATGCGTAAGTAGTATGTAATGTTCTGTGCAAGGTAATCTCGTCTCGGCTCAAAGAAGGTCAATTAAAATTTGTGTACAAATTAACAAAAATCACTGCAAAATATATACATAAATCTTCAATTAAATACCCATTACGCTTAAAAATGTTCTTTACATGGTTTCTATCTCAAAGCTCAAGCGCAGAAACATTGAAAAAGTTTAGGCCTCAGCGTATTCTTAAAAAAAAAATGTTGTGGAACTGGTGCTAGGCATACACTGTATGCCTTAAAAAAATAGGCTCCAATTTGTCTTTAAATTTCATATCTCACTTCTTATGAATGTTCTACTGAAAAGACATTATTTTGGTAGCATTTTACGGATTTCTAGACATTTTAGTCCATAAATAACACATAGTATTAAATTTCTAGTCTGCTTCAATCATCGAACTGGTGTTGTCACGCGGAAGAAACAGTGGTAGATGTGTGTACATAGTAAAGTACTGTACAGTATAGTGATATACTGTACTGTAGTTACTGTACTGTACAGTTTACAGTATGAAGTATTGCGCAATGCCTCTGTACTCTGTAAGTCAAGTTGTTTTTTGTTCATTGAAGGATTTTGGGGTAATTGTTATCACAATGTTGATGTTTTAATCAAGTTTTAGCATAACTGACTGCCTGAAACGTTGGTATAAATGAAATTCATTAACTTTTTGTGGCTGTTTAATGAAAAATACTTGGATGTTTGATAGTTATGTTTAGCTTTTTAAAAGTTATCATTGAAAATAAAAACATATTGATATAACCCTTGAACTTAATATCGGCCATATCGAAATATATGTATATATTGCCCAAGCTTAGACACCTCAGACTCATATTCCCCCTCTCCCATTCAAATAACACTGTTGAAGGATTGGAAAACAAAAGATAATCAGGGAAAAGAATTGTTTTTCTGTGTAAACTGTCACAAAATTTCAATAAAATTTGCGTAATTTTGTACACAGTCATTTGAGTTCAAAATGCTGTAAAATGTTCAATTTGATAAAATTGTTTTGCTGCCTTCATAAATTTTAGCATATTTTTGTCCAATTTAGATACAAGTTGTTGGTACCGGTTCATAGATCGTTATCAAAGGTATATTTACATGTAGGAATGTCTATGTTGGTTGAAGATCGGTTTTTGAATATTAAAAATAGCACTTTAAATGTTATGACTGATCAAATTTAATCAATTTTGAATCCATGTGAAATTTGTGATTTATGACTGGGCGGACAATTTAAAAATATATATTTAATTCTTTCAATTTTCTTCCTAATTCTTAGTAACTGAAAGTGATAGGAAAAATCAATAAAACTAGATTGAGAGATTGGCAAAGACTTTACAAAGACAAAAGAAATGTTTGATCAGAATTTGCTGCAGAATTGTAATAGACATTTATAAAGCATAAAAATTTACTAAAAGAAAATACAAAGGTCACCGAGTATGACAGAAAATCACAAAATTTGTATGAAATGTGCAAATTGATGCTCAAGATTTTAAAGTTAATCTTTTTTTTACTAACTTGATGAATTATTTTGCCACTTTGATGGTTTTCAATTTTTTTTTAAAGCAATTTACCTAACGTTGACTTTACACATCCACACATCTTCAAGAAATCTTTCACTTTGAATTATTTAATGCATGTGTTTGTTTAAGTGTTTCGAGATGGTGGGGTAGTAGGGGACTTAAAAAGGTTTCAAACTTTCGAGGCTTTCAACTTTCTTTCCAGTGTGTCCAATAATTGAAATAATGTGAATATTTATTTCTTTTTAATATTTACTTCCGATGATCAGCATCAGGAACCCATGTGGTCATGATGTTGTCTTAGAATGGTCATATTCTAACAACCACATAATCTCTGTGTTTTATATTTAGTGTAATTATATTTTTAGCTAGTGTCCATGGGATAAAATGGTTGAAATCAATTAATTGTGAAAATCCATTCTTGTGAGAATTGTAAATTACAATGTTTGGTTGTCATTGAAACGTTGAGCCCATTGTGATATAACATTTATCAGACAAGTTCAAACTTAAAAATCATATTCCGCATCGAAACCTCAAATCCTTTAGGTTTTCTGGTTTATTCATTTTATTAGCCAACAAACAAACATAGAACTTGATAAAATTACTCCCAACTAATCAGCTGCTGACTGAATGCTGAGCCAATTTAAATGCTCCTAATATCTTTTATTTTATTTTATGCACACTAACATACATTTTTGCTGTTAAAAACTGGCATGTTTTACAAAATTAGAACAGGAAAAGCTTCCTTTTAGGGGCAGAAATTGTTATTATTTTGTTTTAAAAAACCATGGTGGAACTGGCTAAGTTATAAATAGCCATGAACTTAATTTTCATGAGATTTTTTATGAATTGTAATATAAATGTTTAGTCATTCACAATAATGTACTCTGCTATAGTAATGTAATTTGAAATTATAAGACAAGAATCCTGAAGAAAATATTAAAATCTTTCTTGCCCTAAGTTAATATATATGTTTTGACAAATTTGGCTGATGATTTTTTAATGATTTACGCTCACGGCATTTACGTACTATTTGCAATTGATTTTTTCTTACACTAGCATGTTTACCATACTATAAAAACATTTTTTATGTGATTTTAAAGAAGTACTGTAATTAATAATAAATTGAAGAGAGCTCTCTTTATCTATCCTTCCATATTGAAAAATAGAACTGAGCATTTCAAATTTTAGCAATGAATTATTTTAAGTTTTATGATTTGGTACTAGTATGAAAAACAGCATGTCACATAAGTCACAGAAATGATATTGCCCAATTTCTTATTCCCTCCCAACATGTGTGTAAGGCCAGGCTTAAAAATTAGCCCAACTTGTTTTGATAAAGTAGAGTAGGTAGGTAAGCAATGATTTTCTTTTTGCCAAATTCAAGCTTCTTCATCCCTTTTAAAACACTAAAATCGCTATCATTTCAGATCAAATTTAAAAAAAATCAGTAGGTATACAGTACAGTAGAACATTTTGCTGGGTACATGTAGGTAGAGTTTACTCCAAAAGTACATTTTGTTTAACAAGATGACCAAAACTATTCACATGTGGCTCTTGTCCACATCCCTGAAAATATAAACATATCTTGCTTTGTGCTACAAGAATACCTTTCTTTTTGTGGCTTGTTGTTTTTTCAATAAACAAAATTTTCAAACCATTTGTACTGTACTACCTTATTTTTCAACAGTAAAGCAAATTTCTTAAGAAGTGTCTTGCTTAACAGGGTCAACTCAAAACAATTAAAGGTCATTGTAAAGTTGATACAGTACCTCTCAGAGGTGCTAACACTTTCCTTTAATTCTCATCCTGTTTATACCTGTGGGAAACATTTCTTTGTTTAAGCCAAAACAATAATTGTAGTGATAAACATGCTAATGATGTGGTTTCTGTACAGTAAATCCTTCTCTGAAACAAGCTGGAATTCTCTCAATATCTTAAATCAGGGAGTTCTATAACAACAACTCCCTGGTTCAATCATGGCCCCATGGTTCAAATGCACTGTATAGGGAACTGTTGCAAGCCATGTGTAAGGTTCAACATTACGTCAAATAAATTTGATTAAAAATCCCCATGTCATAAATTTTGGAAAGATTATATAATTGTATTCACATCTGAATTGGAAATTAGTCTTTCTTTTTAGCTGAATCTTACTTGTTTTGAAACTTTACAAAAAGATATAACTTGACTTGTTCATTGTGTCATAAAAATGATTTTCAACCATCACACATTGAATAATTGTCTTTATGTTTACTAGTCATTATATGAACTAAGGTCATCTTGAGATTTATTCACCAATGGAGGGTCTGTTGGGAGATAAGTCAGGGAATAACAGATCTCTGCTCAAATCCATTTGAAACTGGAAATAGAGGTTAATAGTTTGTTGATACTATTATGTTTTGACAAGAAAAATATTTTCATCCTGTATCACAGAAATAGAAAATATTAGTTAATGGAGAAAAACATGTATTCTTCATTTGCACTACTTTGCTTAAATTGTTTTTCTATAACTGAAATGTGAAAACTTTATTTCAAACACCTTGTTGAAGTGACTAAAAATCGACTTAGTTCAGTGGTCAAGCATGTTTATCTTATATGAAAGAGGACTTCAAAAGAAACAAAATGATGAAGAAAGCATTGAATTTTTTTATTCCGTTAAAGAGGTATTAAATTTTCAAGTTTTGGAACTAGAAATAACTGAAATCAGACAAGTTGTAACATCATAGCCTCAGAAACCTTCAAGTCTTTATGTATTTTATCATAATTCTGTCATGCTATTTTGTGACTTAAAAACCATGGGAAATGTCAAAAAAGTAGTGAACTGAATCTAGGAAGGGTATTTATAATATACATGTACCATCCGAAGAAAGTTTGAGGAAAAATAATTTGAATAGTGAAAAAATGAAATTAACTTTTCTTTAAAATACATAAAGACTTTAAAGAATCTGAGGCTTATGCCTCTATTCAATTGATAAAAAGTACTCAAGTTTCCTTTAGACAAATGAATGTGTCCTTGGACAAGTTAAACCCATATGTGCAACTATGAGTTGCTCCTCCACGAGCGGCAATGTGAAAATTGCTTGAGTGGGGGCAGAGGGTGGCGCCAAGATTTGGCAAATGGGGACTAGCCAACCCGATAGGTTGTTACATAATATACATAGGCGTAGGGGCCCAATTTCATTAAGCGGGGAAATGGAAATTTAAGTCACTGAAAAAAGATTAATTTGGTGGGGGACTGAAATAGCAACAAATTCAAGCAATATTATTAAAGCAAATTGTGCTAAGGTTTGTGTCTTGATATTGCATACAACCAGTTGCGTAGCCAATGGGTAGAATGTGGTGTCCCGATTCCCCACTTTTCCGAAGCCCTGGCTTTTACCAAACAAATGGTCAAAAGAAGAGTTAATTAGTTATTCCACACTACCAAATACAACACTACGGTCCGTTTCGCCCTTGGGCTCTTAAGGTGTAAGAATGATAAGCAAAACACGCATATCTGCATATGTAAGCCAAGCCTGCCGATGTACATTTCAAAACAAATTCCCCTCACAAGTGGACTCAAATTTGAACAATTTAACTCCGGAAGTGGTCTAGGAAACTAACATTTTTAAATGCTGGATACGCCACTGCATACAACTTATGGTCGAAAATAACCCTACTTTTATGTGTCTGTATTAAGCTGTTAAGAGGTTAGAAATTCTTTGTTTTAGGCTTTCACTTGCCGTTTTGATTTTATGTGGGCCATTAAAATACCTACTAAATGAATTTAGTTAATCCTTTTAACCAGGGAGCTTAAAGGTGTATGGACATGCAAGTAGAGGCAACATTAGTGTAATTGTATTAAACTATATTGAAAAACATGATAGAAAGCAAAAACATTCATCAAAATCAGTTAAAATTTGCCATTTTACAGCTCTGGAAATATTTTGGCAAATATTTAATTACTCTTGTGAGTGTATGAACAGGAGATGGTCTTTTTATTCATTCTTATAAGTCCTTTGTCTTTAACCCCATGCGCAGGGATGTTGGAGGGAATTCGGGGCAGGGGAGGGGGCGGGCGAGGGGGGAGGAGGAGAAAATCGAGTGAAAGTACTTTTTTGACAGTAATTGAGGGACACTTCATTTTTGATAAGGGGCACTTTTGTTAGTTTTTGAAAAAGTGAGGGGCATGGGGAGGCACGTGCCCCTGGCCACAATTACTGCTTAGAAAATAATTGGGGAAAGAACCCTTCCCACCTGCCCTCGGTGTCGGGGGTAAATGACATGTTTTTATTGTGTCAAATAAATGAGGCCATGTTGCAACTTCTATGAACTTTATTTGTTGAGTGGCTATTTGTTTTCAGGGTTCAAGAATGACCTATAATAATTTCTCATAACTTTCAACAGGGCACCTACTGCCCCATCCTCCCTAATATAAACTGAAAATGCAATTCTATTCGATAAAGAAAACTTTTGTACCAGACCATACATCCTGGCAGCTTTAACATGTATTTGTTTTGAGAAGTAAGCATTTGGTTTTTTTTGTCATCTTGTTCTTCATTGTTTTGAAGGTAATCTGGGACTTCTTGGGTCAATCACAGGTTTAACAGAAAGGATTTTTTTTGTCTTTGTTCCAAAAAGGCACTCTCCAAGAAGGGTTGTGTCAGAAACAGTGTGTGTAGCCATGGAGATAATATTTGGTAGCAAACAATTATATGCAAGATTAGATAGTGTAAACCTGTCATTGAAAATCGACTTAAGTTTTGCACCTGAAATAGAACTCTTCTTTGTTTTCCGTTTTTTGTCACTCTTCTCTTCGTATTTTTTTCTGAAAAATCTACCAAACACAGCTCCTCGACGTCACGGTGCCAAAAAGTGTATTCAGCCATCATCACCAGCTCACATCAGGGAGTTGTTACTTTGAACTCCCTGCTTACATCTGCACCTTCAGATTTAGACCACCCCATATGCAAATTGAAATTGATATATAGAAAAATGGTTGTTAGGGGGGAGAATGGGAGGGGGGGTCACATTCCAAAATATTTCAATGCTTTCTGGCTGAAGTACAGGAAGTATAAGAATTTGTCCAAAAACTTAGCAAAGAAAGTTTGCTTTTGGTTGAAAAATATGTTGGTAGTTTTTTTTTTTTTCCTTTGCTTTTCAAAATGAAAGAATGATTTTACCTGATGGCTATATAATTCACTATTATTGTATTCATGATATAATTCACAGACCCCCACCCTTTGTAGATCGAAGCCTTTCACAAACAAATTGCTTTCATTTTTAATTGTTTTAAAAATGCAAATATTGCACACTATGAAAAAATGTGGGGTTGGACTTTGATCCCCCTCCTCCCCCCTCCCCCTCCCCTAAAAAAAAATGCCTGTGGGTACTTTACTTCGTATTTTATAGTGGATTGCTCAATCACTATTCAGATATAGACTTGAAGAAAAAAACGAAAAGAAACAAAAAACATCGTCATCATTAACAAAATGTGTCAACAAGAAAAATCATTACTCAAGTGTAGGCCTACTTTTAATAATAACTAAGGACAGAAATAAGACTGACCACATCCAGCCAATTTGAAAGTTTATTTATACAGATGATGAAACATGACTTGTGACCCACAAAACTGAAAGTAAGCTTTCTATTATAAAAAAATAAAATGAATGACACAATACATTTTTCTTATTTATTTGATCAAAAAGGAGAGACAAAATTAACATATTCCTGCTCCAATCTAAATCCTTATAAAAGAGTAAAACATGAAAACCAGAGCTGAACAATCAGTGCACTTTTGTGATTGAAATCACTCATCCAAATACAATGCATTCAGAGAAAGCAAATCAGTACATTGTTTCTTTACTAATACTAGTCCAAGTCTCAATACAGACTCTGTGCTAATATCCCCATGCTGTAACACCATACAAACACACACACACACACACACACGCACAAACACACGCACACACACACCAAAATGTGACTAATGACGAAATAGAATAAACAAAAAATAGTAATAATTTTATCCAAAAAATCGGCCTATTTTTTTACCTAAGTCTGAAGTTAGGCCTAATACAAAATAGCAGAATGGTCACACTTCCTTCCACATGTATATGTAACCTCCAGGCTTTAGATCGTTATCGGATTGGGGATATCGGATGTAACATCCTTGAGTCAATACTGTTCCATTCAGCAGTTTTGACAATGTATTTGTTGTTTCCAAGAACATTGTCTAACTTTCTAAAAGCTAACCCTTTGCATTTCGGCCGTCTTCCATCAGAACAAATTCTGAATTAATATCTAAACTTAAAACTTCAAGAACTTCAACGAGATACATTCACACTCCGTTTTTTTTTTTTATTCTTTTAAACTTATATAGAGAGAAAGTATGGCCGCCGCTATTATTACGGGCCCATCTATCTTTTTTCTTATTGGAGCCCATCATGATCGCAAGGGGTTGGGACAGAAAGGAGCGGCCCATTTATGTATTTTTGGTGGGCCCGACTAATGATTGAAAGGGCTTGTCATGATTTTAAGAGTGACAGAAAGGAAGGGCCTGGATATGAAAATGAGCCCTAAAGAGTAGGCCTACACTGAGCGGCCTATTTGGCTACTGTATGTGCCTTTTATACCACTACAAGGCGCCCGCCAGCTTGTGGCCGGCTGCTATGGTTTTGTAACTGGGCCCTCTGGAATCCGGGCCCGGTGTAGTCAGATAACATCTGACTGTAGCATACGCTATAGCCACTACGTGGCTGCTATACACAGTATGCAGGTATTGTTTTGCAAATAGTGCCTACTGAGTGCCCGGTGCGGCCGTACCGGTTTGGTTATGCCACTCGGGGCAGGGGCCGCGGCGGTCATACTTTCTCTTTACATAGTAGGGGACAGTTTGTTCAAAACCTTATGTAACTTTTTAATATTCTACCGAAAAGTGGAGCCTGGGATATATCCGCCCAGTGGCGGATTTAGTATTTGTATAAAAAAAAAAAAAAGGGTGTTGGGGAGGGGGTTGGGGGTGGCCAGGAAGAGCATGGAGAGGTGGTTTTAAGTTGTGGTCAAAAAGTGCGGGATGTATAACCCCCCCCCCTAGCCCCCCCCCTTCCTCCTTTTATTCCCTCCACTTTTTCCTTGACCTACGCCCATGGCGGCCGAGGTTTTGGGGGTTAATCTTTCTGATTGCCAAAAAAACTATCCAAAGTTTGTTTAGAACACCTTTTTTTTTCTGAGTGTATCGTCCATGATTGAATATAAAACCAAGTTCATTTTGTACTTAGCTTATATTTACTATACGTTTTGCTAGCTCTGCGATCTGCCGTGCCATTAACAAGCCGTATGTACGTACCTAATGACACGCGCGCATCATTGCAATTGGGTAAGAAGAAAGACATATATTTTAAGTCTATGTATAAACGTAATCGTATCCATTGGTGTTCACTCTACCAGTTCGCCTTATATGATTTCGATCATATAATTACAAAATGTTTATTGCTCAGGAAATATTATATGCGAGGAAGCGTATGAAACTATTACCAAGTTTTTTGTTTGTTTTTTTGGACAGGAAAAAGGGGGTGAATAGCCACCCTAGTCACCCTTTTCCCCTGGATACGCCCATATCGCCCAGGAATTACGACCGTGTCAGCCATAACTGGAAAACTAAATTAATTTGATTATTTTAAAGTCAGGCGCAGAGCTGTTTCATTGTTTTGTTGTGTACACCAACAAACAAAATGGCAGCCTCTATTGAAGTTGAGGCATGTTTTATCAGTTCTGGCTGCAATAGAATTCCTCATTCTGTACATTGGGGTTTAGATGGTTTGATTTGCTTCGGAACAGGTAGCTTGATTGCTATTTATAAATTGGAGGTGCGTATTTTATTAAGTCAAGACTGATAGCAATAAGTGTCGTTGACAAAATTAAGTTAGGTTAGGACCTAGCCAAGGCCCCTTACGTTAGGGCCCTAACTTTGTCTTATGAAATTACTAACGTTACTGCCTAACGTGAAACCACATTACATAGCCCAAGTCAACACTTAGGTCTATTCTGTACTCCTAGTTTACCGTCGGACTCACAGGTGTTTCTAGCGTTATGGCAACCTATATACTTAATCTACTGTAGGCCTATATAACGTTATAACTTATTATACACTGTAGGAATTTATAGTTAGGCTTTATAAATTATAGGCCACAGGTGTTCCTAACGTTATGGCAACCTATATGCTTACTAGTAGGCCCTTTATATATAAAGAAAGGTAGGACTCTTTCTAACGCGACTTTCGAACCGTATATGAAAATTCCTTTTTTGACCACTCGCGAATCTTAATTACACTTTTTTACTCGACTCATATTTGCTGGAGACTCCCTTCTTTGTGTATAAGTTACGGTATTTGTTAGTTTTTTTTCCAGTAAGATGTACAAACAATGAATTTCCTACCAAATTACCGTTAAGACAGTCGTATCAGCCCAACAATTTGCTGCAAACTAAAGAAACGTTGCGATGATGTCATTGAAGTGCTGCTTCTTCATGACGTCATCACAACGTTTCTTTAGTTTGCAGCAAATTGTTGGGCGGATAGACTTGTAATTTAAAATGTTTATTGCAATTTTCAAACAACCATTTTACCTTTTTTTTTCCACCTACTATACTTACCATAATGTTCGAAGCCCATCTTTGTCTTCAAAAACTACATTTATGGTGATTTTAGTTCATTTTACCACAGCATTTTACTGGATTAATTTTCCTTGCATAAAGTTTGTGTGGCGAGCTCTCCAGTTATTTGAGCGATAAAGCCTGCCGTTTTGTGGGACATATACTAAAACTTATTTGTGCATGTTTCCAAAAGTTAAAAACTGAGTTGGTGGACTGAGCAAGGTGGTTACCAAAATATGAATCGGAAAACATTTATTCCATCATGGTGCCAAATAGATAAAAAATTTACAAAGAAAACCTGAAAAAGATTCAGTTCAACTGAAAAGTCTTGGTATATCAAAGTAGTGCGCCAGCTTTCAATCATTTATTTCCAACAATATATGGTACATATAGGAATTGTATATTACTCTGTGATATTTCTCTGATCAAACCCACCATCCACAATCTCTCCTGTGTTGACAAAGTCCACATTACCCGCCTTAGAATAGGTCACACCCACCTCACTCACTCCCACCTCCTTATTGGCTCTCCCCAACAATTGCCATTGCACCCTCACAGTTCACCACATCCTCCTTGCCTGCCCCCTGTGCAACCTTCCCAGAACTTCCCTCACCCACTATAACTCAATAGCCCAGCTCTTCCAGAAAAACTATACGGATAAAATTATCTCCTTCCTTCATCATGCTTCCCTTTACAACCATATTTATTCCTCCTTCCCCCCCCCCCCCCCAGCCTCTCTACTATTGTGCCTTTTTTTTCATATGCTTTTTCTCTCTCGATCCCAACTTCCTGGCTTTTAGTCCCTGTGTTTCTCTCAGTCTCCCCCTATTTCTTTTCTTCCTACCTCTGGAATGATCAAACCTCTCAAGCACAATTTGACCCTTGCTGTTGTGGTGCCGTTAAGCCCTCATCAAACAAACTGATCACTTCTCAAAAAGAGTAGGGTGAAAACCCGGTGTTCATCCACTTCCGTCCCAGTCAAAGTACATGTTCATTCATGGCTTGTCAATATGCTAAACAGGCTTTGACGAGTATCTGCGTAGAAGTAGAAGAAATAAAATTACCAAACAACCTTCTTAGGCAATCTCAATGTCAATTGTACAGAGGGATGTGTTTAGTATTTACCACACACCTATGCACTTGCACTCTGGTATGGGGACATTTTAATTTAAATAATAATAATAATAATAAATAATAACTTACATTTATAAGGTGCTAATTATAAACAATTAGTTGTTAAAAGGCCGTACATATAAATATTATGAAACAAATATAAAAAGAAATACAACAAATGGAATACACAGCAATATATAAAATGTGTTAAATTGAACAATGTTTAGAATAAACGTAGGTTTTCAGTTTGGACATGAATACTGACTAAGCGGGTATTCATTTTAAATCTTTGGGGAGAGAATTCCATCATTTGGGCCAGCGACTGAAAAAGCATGGTTGCCATAGGAATGACCTTTGGTTTTAGGAAAAAAGAGGGTAATAAATTTTGATTGACGGGTGGTGCGTTTGTAATTATTCTTGGAAATGATTTTAGAGAGGTAGTATGGTGATAAGTCATGAATTCCTAACTAAAGTAAGAACCTTAAATGTATTCGTGCTTCAGTCGGTAGCCAGAGCAAAGTTTTAGGATAGAGATGTGCATAGACATGGTTTGTTCGAAGATAAGTTTAGCAGCCCAGTTTTGAATTTTTTTGTAAATGTCTTAGTAGATTTTTGGGTAGGCCAATAAGAATAAAATGACAAGGGGGGATGTCACAAAGGCATGGATTAAACGTTCATCCATTTCATTTGTAAGATAGGATCTAACCGATTTTATATTCCTCAAGTGTACACAACATGATTTAACTACAATAATGGGTGGGCAGGGTATGAGTGTACACTCTAAGTGTCATTATTATCAATATCAGGTAGTACACAATATGTCTTCACTTGATTAAACTTCTGATAACTTTTGTTATGATCATCAGTTTAGAAAATAGAGAGATAATGAATCATCCTATTTTCATGTTTGGGCTTATGAAGACAATGGCAAGGAGTTGAAGAATTGTTTGGGTGCTTTTGAACACTCCAAAATTCAAGTAATTTGAACACGTGTTTCAGTCTGGAAAACAGTGCGTAGGTTTGTAACTCAGTTTCAGTGCTAATGTATGTGCACATCATGTGGAGTTTAAATAACTCCATCAAGCAAGAACAATTAGTCGGTCAACATCAGCCAGAAAAAAGAAAAAAAAATGAGGAAAAAGGTTTGGAATGGAGGCATATGACAAATAACTACAAGTGTAGCGCACCAACGTTGGTTTTCTATAAATGCGCAACTTTCTGTCACTTAGTGTCAGTCTGTACACTAATTGTATGCGGTTTAAAGTTGGGTCGTATTCTTAGGAAGCAGGAGACGAGGGAAACTTTCCCCTGATAGAATTGTACATTCCTAGGAAGTCCTCTCTCGACTCGTTCTCGTATTTCTCTCAATCTCCCCCTGTTTTCTTTCCTTCCTACCTCTAAAATGATCTAACCTCTCAGGCACAATTTGACCCTCGTTGTCGTGGTGCCGTTAAATCCTCATCAAACAAACAAACATAAACTACATGCTTTCTTCCCGGTTTGGAGGTAAATTTGATCATGATAAATGGTAACATTGAAGGAAACTTGCTCAAGAAATGGTAAATATCAAAAGAATAGATGTAAACATACTGGAAAAATCCTAGTAAAGTTTGTAGGTTCTGAATTCTTTGATTTCAGTTCAAATCAAAAATCCTAACCAAACCCAAAACCTTAGTCCTAAATATTTGAAGCAAAAACACAAATATCTAAATCAAAGCATTTTTGAGGCCTACGGTATGTAGTAATTTACCTCTATACTAGATCTTTTTCCGCTAATGTCAAATTGTTCCGCTTTTGATTTAGGCAAGACATTTGACAAAGTTTCCCAAATATTGAATGCCATGATTATTACAAATTCTGCACATTTTCTTTTTCAAAAGGCATTGATGCTATACAAGGCTTGCAACTATTGACTTTCTTTATACTTATGAAATGTTCAAAAAAAATTAGAAAGTGTACTGTAATTACTATTCCTATTTTGAATAATGAAATTGAAAAGTTTCATTATTTCCAGTCCCATTCTCTAATTACAGACAGGTAATGTAGCTGGGCGTATACAAAATTTGCTGCATGGTCACACAGCGAAAGTCCATTGTGTTAAGTGGATTGAAGATCTATTGCAAAGTACCAGAGACAACAAGACAAAGAATTTGTTTCTGGGGCAGCAGATAATAATGTCATCATTGGAGTGGTTCAGAAACAAATGTAAGTATTGTTTGCTAAAAAGGTCCGCAAATCAAATATTTAAATTTTAATTGATGTGCACAAATGTGGAACCCCTTTCTCCCCACAACAAGTTTCATTCAGTAAGTTTGTTTTTAGTGCATGAACTTAATCCAGATGCTAAATATTCATCATATTTTCATGTGCTACAGTACATTCAAGAAATAATTCAGGACCATACCTAAATCATGTAGGGGTGAATTGTATCGTTTGAAAATACTCCTTTAGATCTTTAAAAATAGTGTTTTTTTCGTGTAGGCTTATATTGAATTGGTCTGCGTAAATTAAATGTAGAATTACCAAAAATAATTTTTAAAACTACTTTTATATATTTGGTCAACATTATTAAGATAAGACTTTAATTGTTCAATTCTAATCAAATTTTGCTCATATACTGTACTTAGCCATAATTCTTAAAGTTTGTATGAAATGTGTACAATTTTGTGATTTTTGTTGCATTTTGGAACTAGTTATTTAAGAAATCATAAGTCAACGTCGTAATATTGATATCTAAAACTTTTTTGACCCCAGTATGCCATTTAATTTTTTATTGTATGGTCTGTCTGTACCAACAGTAATGTATGAAAATGACAGAACAAATCTATCTGATTTTAAATAACCCGGTATACCAACTGAAAATGATGGAAAATGGCTTGAAACCTACCAGTATAAAGAAAGGCATAGAGGACCAAAATATTTTGGGAATGGTAATTGGTATCTCAATGACTTTAATTTTGATCTATTTGACTGCTATTTTTGCCTGAATACTGTACATCCAATAATTTTGGCAAATTTTCACATATTTGAGCAGGGTGGAAAATAAGTGGATATAGTGGTTCCATATATTTATTAGGGTCACCAACGGTTGGATACAAAATTTTGGGCCTCCAGAAAGAAAAGGTGGAAGAGGAGGGAAAGAAAAAAGGACAATTTTAATGGGGGCAAAGAAAGGGGATAAAAGAAAAAAATTAAAAGGAATATTCCTATGGTTTTTTGTAAAATTTTATTTGAAAGAGCATACTTTTAGAGCCAATATGGTACACAAATCAGCTTGATATTATATTCCGTTTAGGAGATATTAATTTTTTAAGATTTCCCAATTGCATTTTAAAGTTTTTGTACAGTGTGATGAATACGTATTTTATGATGTCATAGAGGCAATTTCATTGCAAATGTTTATGTATTTCTTTGAACGTTAATTGGTTGTTTGTTTGGTGTATGATTAGAAACAATTTTCAAACAAAGTTATTGAATTCAAGTATATTTGGCAATGTCTATAAATACCTAACTTTCATCAATTTACTTTTTTAGCAGATTTTACTAATAAAAAAGGGTGATAGATTTTAATGAAATACATGAACTTTGTAAGAGAATGTGTTGCTGTGATGTCATACTGAGCCTATTTGTATTCATTTAATGGCATTCTTTGTGAACCTTGAAATTGATTATCTCCTGGTAGGAGTAACATATCAACATGATTTTTGTACTAAATTGTTTCTAAAAAAAATTCTTTTTCTTATGAAAGGTTACAAAAAAACATGGGAATATTCCTTTTAGCATTTGCTTTTGTTATTGTTGTTGCAGTATACTTGCAAAAAGTTTTAAGACTTTGGTCCCAGAAAGTAAAATATTTTTTACCTGCATTTGAGGGAGAGGAAATTTAATGATGTTATTGTGAATAATAATGATGGTGATAATAATGATGATGATAGTGGTTAGTAACAGTGATAACAATTTTGAATACTTTCATTTTCAGTTTCAACCATCAGCCATTCTCAAAGGTCATACCTCAGTGGTAACGGCTGTAGATGCCAAGTACCTTCCTTCCAACAAAGACAATGATGCAGAAAAACCAAGAACATGCATCATTTCAGCATCATGTGACTCTACTGTTAAAGTCTGGGAGAGGAAAGAAAACCACACAGAGTTTACTCTGCTTCAGAATATTTCATTTGGGAATGGCTTTGCTTTAGATGTTGCCTTGGGAATTTGTCAGGGAATTTTAGGTAGGATTTTTTTGTAGTTATTGATTCGGGATTTTTTTTTGAAATTTGTAGAAATTTATCACAACAATAAAGTCAAACAATTAATAGATCATACACAAAGTTATTTTATCTTATTAATTGTCTTCTTCAGTCATACATCGAATAAGTGGTACTTTAATAAGTCTATATTCCATTGAATATTCCTTCTCCAAGGTTGGTATTTAAAGTGATTAAATCTCAGAGGAAATTCCACATTCAATTTTTGATATTGCAGCAAAACATCATTACTTCAAGATCTAGGTTGCAACAGCTTTTATTATTATCTCTTGTAATTTAACAGAGCCCATTCTTGCGATTGGTGGGGATGACACCAGAATACATTTGTACACCCTCCAAGATGAACAATTTACCAAAGTGCAATCTCTTCATGGACATGAGGACTGGATACGAGGACTGGAATTTGCTTGTGATGGTAAGCCTACAGTATTTGTAACACAGGTGCGTGGCCATAGCAAATAAGGTTGGCTATTCACTTTGTCATATTTCAACAATGTCACCAGGCCAGGCCATCTTTGTTGGATCAAAATCCTAGCCAACTTTCTTTGTGTAGCAGGGTGTTGCATAACTGGCATGTGTGGATCATGTAAGAACTTAAGATCAGAAGTCTTGTGAACCATGACAATTTGACGCTTTCCATCCTATGTACTCAAGAGCCATTAAGAGTTAATTAGGCAAGGATGGTCCGTGTATGTTGTTTTGAAAGGTATATTTTATATAACCAGAAAAGATATTTAAGTTTCTACAGCTGGGTTTTTGCAGGCGAGTTCTTAGTTCTCACCCCCACCACCCCCACCCCACCCCTCCCCACCTCCCACACGCACACACACACTTTAAATTCTGAAAGGAAACAACTTAAGATTTGATCTTATGAAGTTGCATTATCAATCAGTTTTGGGATATGGAATGAAAAATTAATAAACTATGATTAACCAACATAGTTACATCCTCTCCTATGCCATGAAGGCCCATAAGGTAGGTGCTTGTCCCTGGTTTCTGTGGGGTAAACAGATGAGAATGAATGATTCTCCCTGGACAGGACACCAGTCTATTGCAGGTTAAATCTCTAGCAATGCCTGATACTCATTTCACAGCTGAATGGACTGAAACAAGCAGAATAAAATGACATATTCAAAGACACAATGCAGTGCTCCTAACAGTAATCAAACCCAGTACTTTTGGAATATGAGTTTGGCTCTCTACCACTGAACCACTGCTCTTCTTCTTTGACCGACATGCTGTTACAAAAATAATTTATTCAATTTATCACTTACTCATTTAATACTCTGTTAAAATTGTTTTATCTGTTATGTCTATAAATTCAGTCATGACAATATATTGATAGAAAATGATTTGAAGTAATGTGCATTCCTTATTATCTCTTTGCCAAGAAAGCTGAACATTGGGGTTACAGCATCTTCACCATCCATCCGTCTGTACGCCCATACTTGAATTGTTCAGTTACCAAGAAAAATTGATTTCTGCCCTGGAAAGGAATTTCAACTGGGTTTTTTTGTCTTGCTTGGAAGGAAATTTAAAGAATGGAGACTCTTTCCTCAGAAGAACAAAAATAATGCATTGCTCACATGAATAGCAATTTAAATTTTTGTGTCTGGCATGAAAAGAAAATCACTCAATCAATAGAGCCTCTTGCCTTGAAAGACCTGGAAGTCTGAAGTCTTTGCATTCAAAGAAATTTAAACAATAATTGCTGGATAGAAATGAATGAAAATAAAAGATTTATGACAACCTTCACAACTCAAAAACTCTGTCACAACCCACATACATGCTACTGTCAAAATTTAAAGCCTCTTTTCTGTAAAGTTACTGCTCTTTTTGATTGGAAGTTCACATACCTCATAAGATAGCAGTATATTGGTTTATATGTTTAAGATAAATGTGTGCATTAATACTATGCTCCTGTTATTTATAGTATGAATGTTTAACTGTAAATTTCTACTTCACAGTTGGACCAATGATAGAGGCATCTGCCTCGAACCCTCCTCTCTCGTCCACTCCCATCTCCTTTCTGGCTCCCCTGCCCCTCTCTGCCCCACCTGCAACACAAAACACTCCATCAAGCATATCCTCTTAACCTGGCCTCTATACCTAAACTCCAGGGTTTCTTCTCTCCTCACCCACCTCAATCTCAGATGTATTCACAAACAATCCTTCCTCCAACATTATCAACTTCCTCCATAACAACAACCTATTCCACCATACTTAATCTTCCTTTCTCTTTTTCTCTTTCTCGTTTCACCTTAATTTTTCTCCCAAATTTACCCTATTTACCCCCTTTTATCCCTCTCAATCCTCCATCTCCTCTCTGCCCTAACTCTTACACCTTAAGTTTTTCACACCCTCTTGGCACATTTGACTCTGACTGTCGCAGTGCCATGAAACATTAACAAACCAAACCAATGATAGTGTCTCATATTTCATATTTTCATGTTTTTGTTTATCGGAACAATTTTATTTATTTTCTCAGATGTTGGAGATCTGCTATTGGCAAGCTGTTCCCAGGATTGTTTTATTCGACTGTGGAGAATAAGTCAAGAAAAAGTGGAAGAGCACAGTGATGATTTAAAATTAAAAGGAAATATTTTCTCAATTCAAAATAAAGGTAAATATATGCATGAAAAATTAATTTACTTAGGTTGTTCCATTATATGGTGACATGATATATCTCCTCTGCCTCTCACAGTCTAACTTGTAGCTGCATCAGTTCCTCCCAACTTAACCGAGGGTTTTCTTCTATTAATTTCTTCAGTGTCATGTGAGGGCGTCCACGCCTTCACTTATCATCGTCAAGCTCCCATAGTGGAGTTTCTGTAGCTGGCTCATTGTGGCATATTATACATGACTAGCGAGTCTAAGCCTGCGCCAGCGGATGGTCCAGCTTATTGGTGTAATGTCCCCACACAACTGTTTGTTCACAATGTGCTCTCTCGAGCTGATGTTCTTCACTTTTCGGAGTATTCTTGTAATGCACCCATCTATTGATTTTTTGAGGGAAGTGGTGAGGGACCAGGATTCACAGGTTTATAGCAAGAACCGCTCTACTCTTCACAAGATCGATTATTTTAAAATTTGCTTTTATATTTGTGGAAAACTTTTTTCAAAGAGTTGATATTCTCGATTACTTTGATATTTTACAGGATAGTGAGTGATATCTTTTTACAGAGTTGTATCTAGGGTGGTAGGTGTTTGTGAGTCGTGATTCGTACTATGCTTGCACCACCATCACTATATATGATTTTTTTCCAAACCTCTGATCTGCATTTAATACTGGCCTCTTTCATTGATACATGCAAACTAGCATTTACTGCAATTACTTCAGCACATTTTATGTAATATCATATAATTCTAATTTTGCTTTATTTCTTGTTTGAAGTAAAACAACATTTTTAATGAATTGTGAAAGATCAAAATGTGATTTTTTTTTCTGGTACTGCTTATATCTATAGTATTTGGAAATAGCTTTTAAATTCAGTGTCAAGACAATGCAGCTGGATCTTCCCTATCTTCTCTCAATCTAATTCATGTTACTGTTCTTTAGTGCTTTTAACTTCTCCAAAGACAAGACAGTCTGCATGCACTTCTGTCATTTCAACAACCTCCACCCCAACCCGAACCTTGTGCTCAATGGCAATCGCATCCCTAAACTTGAACACACGAAGTTCCTGGATTTAAGTCTAGACCCCAAGCTCTCCTACAAGCAACACATCACCAACCTGAAACAGAAATACAACAGCTCCATCAAGCTTCTCCGCCCCCTCTCCAACACCACTTGGGGTGCTAACTGCCATGCTCTCCTCATATTCTTCACCATCCATGCCAAGCTGGACCACGGCAATATTGTCTACTGTGTCGCTCACAAGTCATACCTCAACCACATCAACACCATCCAAAACGAAGCCCTCAGGCTTTGTCTGGGTGCCTACAGGACCTCCCAAATCACCAGCCTTCATGTTGAAGCCAACGAAACCCCCTTTCTACTTAGATGTAGAAAGCTTAGCCTCTCCTATGCTTTTAGAATCCTGACCAACACCCAGAACCCTGTTTACAACCTCATGAGGTACCCCAATTTCTCCACCCTCTTTGTTAGGACTAAAATCCTATCCCCTCCCTTTAGCTTACGCATTAAATCAGACCTCCTCCATCTCGGCATCAACCCCGCCACTCTTGGCACCTTCTCCTGGCCCACTTTTCCCCCTTGGGCCACCCCCCTTCCTTCTATTCTCCTAGGCCTCTCCACTCATCACAAAACCCAAACCCACGCTACCCTAACCTCTTCATCAATCTTTACAACCATATCAAAGACCAACTCTCAAACTACACCTCCATCTGTACTGATGGCTCCAAAGAAGGCAACAAGACAGCCGCTGCTGCCGTCATTCAAGACATCACCCTCAGTAGCAGACTTCCTTACTACTCGTCCATCTTTTCAGATGAGGCAAAGGCCATCCTCCTCGCCCTCAACGACTCTCCGCTTAGCCACTCTGCCATCTTCTCTGACTCCAAGGCTGTACTTACTTCTTTTCTCAATCTTAAATGGGATAAGTTCACATCCCACCTCCTCCTCCGGTAACCCCTTTCGCCCACCCTCTGCAGGAAAAGTATTATTTTCTCCGGATACCCAGCCATGTTGGCATCGCTGACAATGACAGGGCTGATGCAGTCGCCAAGCTTGCCCTCAACCTCCCCCCCATTTCCTAAAATCCTTTCTAACATCAAACCGCTTATCGCTTCCCTTGTTCGTAACAGCTGGCAAACCTCATGGGACTCCCAAATTGATAACAAACTCCACGTCATACAGCCCACCATTCCGATCAAACCCACCATCAACAACCTCTCTTGTGTCAAAAACGTTCATATTACCTGTCTTAGAATAGGTCACTCCCACCTCCTTATTGGCTCCCTCAATCCCTCTGCAACAATTGCCATTGCACCCTCACAGTCCATCACGTTCTCCTTGCTTGCTTCCTGTACAACCTTCCCAAAGCTTCCTTCGCTCCCCACAACTCAATGGCCGAGCTCTTCCAGAAAAATCCTCCGGATAAGATTATCTCCTTCCCTCATCTTGCTTCCCTCTACAGCCATATTTAGTCCTCCTCTTCCACCCCCTCTCTCTACTTTGTTATTTTCACCCATGCTCCTCCTCTCTCGATTCAAACTTTCTGATTTTTAGTTCTTATATTTCTCTGATTCTCCCCCTGTTTTCTTTCCTTCCTACCTCTATAATGATCTAACTTCTAAGGCACAATTTGACCCTTTTTGTTGTGGTGCCGTTAAGCCCTCATCGAACAAGCAAACAAACTGTTCTTTTTAGTTAGAAATGAAATGGCTAACCATTAAGCTTAGAGGGTCAACAAAAATATTTGAATGATTTCTGAGGTTAGAGTCAGAGATTCTGAACGAGTACTATCCCAGGTAGCACATGACATTGGGCCATTGTTGGTTAAAGGTTGGCGTATAGTATGTTGCAAAACTGGTACCTTGTTGGATTGGCTTGTTAGCGTTACACCAATCTTGGTCAATGGTTGGGATTTGAGCCAACACAGGCCCATCATTAAAACAATGTGTTGGGCCAACAGCACCACTACAAGCATCCAACCTTCCAACAATATTATCTCTACCAAGGGCCAAAGTAAATTCTAACTTTCTCTGCTATCAAGAATTAATTTACCTACCATTTTGGTTACTTAATGCAAGGAGATTATTTTCAGTACAAATATTATGGAGTATAGGAAGTGGCCCAAAGTTTGTGCGGGCCCAAAGTTCTTGCACCCCAATATTTCTCCTACTTCAACAAAAGATTACATCAAATTCAAGATTTCGCCTATTAATTTGAGAATTTTGAAATAAAACTGGCTAAATTTTCAATGAATATGCACTTTGGAAATTAATATTTTTTCAGATGTGTTCATTCAACCTTTTTAGGCTTTACTGGTACAGCTGCTGACAGTTGCATAGGTTTTAGATCTAATAGGTTTAGCATTAGTGCACAAACTTGGGGGTATTCACAGTTTTGCCGAAACAAACAAAACTACTTTCGTCTTTGATGAATATCTGGATAAGTAAAATATCAAGCTTCTGTGAATTTATCATGAATAAAAAGTGGAGAAATCAAAAAATTTGTTTATATTGCTGACAAAGAAAACAGTTTTTTTTTTCTTGAACTAAAATAGAATTTAATTCCTTCAGTGCATGAACTTTAGGCCCACCATGCTACATGCGCCAAATTGATGACTGATGAAGGTGCGTGGATAAGCACGTCAAACCCCTCACATCTTTGCAGATTGCAGGCTGTCATATATGAAATGTTTTCTTTTTTCAGATAAAGATGTAAAATTCACAGTCACTTTAGAGTCTCTTTTGGCTGGTCATGAACATTGGATATATGCTGTCCACTGGCAGCCGCCTATACTGAAAGGTAAGATAAGTGTCTGTCTTTGTTTCTTTTGAAAGGTACAGACTGATCATTTTAAAACATAAATCCTTGGTTGTTTTTTGTAATATCTATCATATTTCGTTATATATTATTAAGTGGTATAGCAAGTTCTGACCAAAACATTTTGAGTTTTCACTATACCCCTAGAGCAAGGGCTTTTAGTTAAATTTTTTAAAGGGCCATCATTTCACAACAGCTTCAGACCGTGGGCCAATCGTGTGGCAAAACCAACGTCATGTGACAAACAAAACCCATCAAAACAAAATCTGAATACAAACAAGTTGAGAGCGTGCGCGATTAGAAGGATGTACACTAGATGTCATCGGTTCTCTTATCCACCTTCCTTTGACAAACCACAGACCCAATTTATTGCAGAAGTAAAGATAACATTTTATTTCATAAGTCGCGATATTTTAGTGAGCTAATCTGCCTTGAAAAAAAACAAAATAAAGGAGTATTTTGCAATTTTTACTGATCTCATTCGGATTGATCTTACATGCAATGCACTGTGTTGCATTATATAATGACTATTGTTCGTGTGCCAGATTGGATTGCCTGGCGGGCCAGATTTGGCCTGCTGGCTGCCTATTAAGAATCACCGCCCCAGAGGAATGCAGTGGCTTAATGGTTGGGAGTCTGTATTCGGAATGAGTAACTGTGCTGTGTCCGTGGGCAAGGCACTTTATCCTGCTTGCCTCATTCATCTCCACTCAGGCTGTGAGAATAATTACCAGCATTGCTGGAAAGCTAATCTGCGATGGACTGGCATCCCATCCAGGGGGAATCATATGCTCTCATCTGCTTGCAACATGGAAATTGGGAACAAGCACCAGCCATATGAACCTTAATGGCTTGTATGGATTATTTTTTAACTTACCTGTGCCCAAGCAAATTGTAGTAGGAATAGGACTTTCCAATATTTTCAGTGACGAACATTTCAGAAAGAAATTTAAATATTCATATAAAGATTTTGAGTCATTCTCCCAGTTGTCCTCCCCTAAAGATATATGCAAATTAGGTCTGATTGAATTATATGATTTAGGCACATTAGACATTGATTAGCATGAACAATATTATCAATATATGTTGTGATTACTAATGAGGGAAAACTGCTCACTTGTATATTTTTTCAAGATAAGAGTTGCAATCTCTTCATAGAAGAGAAAGTAGAAATTTTGAAAGAGTTGAAGGAAGTGCTCTTCTAAAATCTTATTCAGTTTCATTCTTGTGTATTGTTTCTGAAATTTTGATTCACTTACTTTTCTACTGAAATGCACTTTAATAACGACCAGAGCTGGAAGAAACTACGGTTCTGGCGAAAATAACTGTGGGAAATTCAGGAATTTGCGGGAAGAATTTTTCATTTTTTAAAAAGATTTCTTGAGTACCTGTAAACAACAGTATATGTGGTAAATATGTGGTTTAAATACTTCCCCCATGTAAATATGCGATAAAAAGTACATTAAATTGCGAAAGAGGGAAGTATATAAACATGTATTCAATACCTAAATATTATTTCTGCTACTATTTTTTGTGGGATATTTTGTAATTAATTTCAACTCCAATGTTTAATTGACATGACGTGATGTGTTGATCAGGGTAGTTTTGATATCATGATTTTCAACATATTATGACTGCGCTTGTTCAAGTGAGAAACATATATAAGCACACTGCGATTAATGTATAATATATATTAATCACAGTGCACTTATTAATTGCATGTGGCACATGTTTAATTGTTTTAATTTGATTTTAAGCATGATTTTCAGCAGATACTTTATCTACATTGTGAAACCGTCTGGTACAGATAGTATCAATCACCAGATATGTACAGTATTAAAACTATTTTAGAGCTTTATATACTGTTCTTGGTAAAAACAATTTTGTTTTTTTGAAGTGCAGACTATCATGGCCAATCGTTTGGTTAAATGTGGCTCCTTTATCCCATTGGTTAGATGTGGCTCCTTTATCCCATTGGTTAGATGTGGCTCCTTTATCCCATTGGTTAGATGTGGCTCCTTTATCCCATTGGTTAGATGTGTCTCCTTTATCCCATTGGTTAGATGTGGCTCCTTTATCCCATTGGTTAGATGTGTCTCCTTTATCCCATTGGTTAGATGTGGCTCCTTTATCCCATTGGTTAGATGTGGCTCCTTTATTCCATTGGTTAGATGTGGCTCCTTTATCCCATTGGTTGGATGTTGCTCCTTTATCCCATTGGTTAGATGTGGCTCCTTTATCCCATTGGTTAGATGTGTCTGCTTTATCCCATTGGTTAGATGTGGCTCCTTTATCCCATTGGTTAGATGTGGCTCATTTATCCCATTGGTTAGATGTGGCTCCTTTATCCCATTGGTTAGATGTGGCTCCTTTATCCCATTGGTTAGATGTGGCTCCTTTATCCCGTTGGTTGTTGTGGCTTATTTATCCCATTGGTCAGATGTGGCTCCTTTATCCCATTGGTTAGATGTGGCACCTTTATCCCATTAGTTAGATGTGGCTCCTTTATCCCATTGGTTAGATGTGGCTCCTTTATCCCATTGGTTAGATGTGGCTCCTTTATCCCATTGGTTAGATGTGTCTCCTTTATCCCATTGGTTAGATGTGGCTCCTTTATCCCATTGGTTGTTGTGGCTCATTTATCCCATTGGTCAGATGTAGCTCCTTTATCCCATTGGTTAGATGTGGCACCTTTATCCCATTGGTTAGATGTGGCTCCTTTATCCCATTGGTTAGATGTGTCTCCTTTATCCCATTGGTTAGATGTGGCTCCTTTATCCCATTGGTTAGATGTGGCTCCTTTATCCCATTGGTTAGATGTGTCTCCTTTATCCCATTGGTTAGACCACCTCGCCGCCTCTTTCAGCAACATCTCGTCCTCGACCAACTACTCCAATGCTTTCAAAATCAAAAAAGCTTGCGATGAAGCCCGGAGAATCACTTTTCCCTCTGACAACTCCGAAAGCTACAACACCCCTCTCACCCTTTCTGAATTAAACCAAGCCATCAGCGACGCTGGCTGCACCTCCAAGGGCCCAGATAACATCCCCTATCAGTTTCTGAAACACCTCCCCATCAAGGCCACCACTACCCTACTCACCATCTTCAACCACATTTGGTCCTCACACTCCTTCCCCTTATCTGGAGGACAGCTATTGTCATCCCCGTCCTTAAACCGGGAAGGATAGCACCGACCCCACCAGCTACCGACCCATCGCCCTTACTTGCTATCTCTGTAAAATTATGGAAAAGATCATTAATCAGAGACTAAACTGGTTCCTCGAGACCAACAGAATCTCTCTCCTCACCAAAGCGGCTTCCAAAACGCCGCAATACCATAGACCAGTTAATTACGCTCGACACCGCTATCCGGGAATCCTTTGCAAAAAGGAACACCTCATTGCCATATTTTTTGACCTCGAGAAAGCTTTCGACACTACTTGGAAATACGGCATTACCCGGAAACTTCACACCATTGGCCTCAGAGGCCACCTCCCCATCTTTATTCAAAACTTCCTCTCACCCAGGCAGTTCCAAGTTCGTATTGGCCACACCCTCTCCAAGCCGTACCCCCAAGAAGAGGGCGTCTCCCAAGGCAGCATCCTCTTCCCCACTCTCTTCAACCTGAGCATTAATGACATCGGGAATGACCTTGGCCCCAGCATCAAACGTACCCTCTACGTGGATGACTTCACCATCTTCTACTCCTCCCTAGCTTTCCTATTGTTGAAAATAGGCTCCAAACCAGCCTCAATCAGCTGCAAGTCTGGAGCAACAATAACGGTTTTAGATTCTCCAAAGACAAGACAGTCTGCATGCACTTTTGTCATTTCAACAACCTCCACCCCAACCCGAACTTTGTGCTCAATGGGAATCGCATCCCTAAAGTTGAAAACACAAAGTTCCTTGGTCTAACTCTAGACCCCAAGCTCACCTACAAGCCACACATCACCAACCTGAAACTAAAATGCAATAGCTCCCTCAACCTCCTCCGACTGCTCTCCAACACTACTTGGGGAGCGAACCGCCATGCTCTCCTCAAAATTTTCAGGCTTACCATTCGTGCCAAGCTTGACTATGGCAATATTGTTTACTGTGTCGCTCACAACTCATACCTCAACCACATTAACACCATCCAAAATGAAGCCCTCAGGCTTTGTCTAGAGCCTACAGGACCTCCCCAATCACTAGCCTTCATGTTGAAGCCAAGAACCCCCTTTCTACTTAGATGTAAAAAGCTTAGCCTCTCCTATGCTTTTAGAGTCCTCGCCAACACCCAGAACCCTGTTTACAACCTCATTAGGTACCCCAATTTCTCCTCCCTCTTTGATAGGACTAAAACCCTATCGCCTACCTTCAGCTTACGCATTAAATCAGACCTCTTTCAACTTGGCATCAACCCCGCCACTCTCGGCACCTATTCCTGGCCCACTTTTCCGCCTTGGGCCACCCCCCTTCCTTCTGTCCACCTAGACCTCTCCACTTATAACAAAACTCAAACTCACCCTAATCTCTTCATCAATCTCCACAACCAAATCAAAGACCAACTCTCAAATTACACCTCCATCTATACTGATGGCTCCAAGGAAGGCAACAAGACAGCTGCTGCTGCCATCATCCAAGACATCACCCTCAGTAGCCGACTTCCTGACCACTCATCCATCTTTTCAGCCGAGGCTAAGGCCATTCTCCTCGCCCTCAACTTTATTGAGTACTCTCCTCTTAGTCACTTTGCCATTTTCTCTGACTCAAAGGCTGTTCTTACTTCATTACTCAATCTTAAATGGGATAACCTCACCTGCCACCTCCTCCTCCGGAAACTCTTTTCTCCCACCCTCTGCAGGAAAAGTGTTCTTTTCTTCTGGATACCCAGTCATGTTGGCATCCCTGGCAATGACAGGGCTGATACAGCCGCTAAGCTTGCCCTTAACCTCCTCCCTTCCCCTTTTCCCAAAACCCTCTCTGACATCAAACCGCTTATCGCTTCTCTTGTTCGTGACCGCTGGCAAACCTTATGGAACTTCCAAATTGATAACAAACTCCATGTTATCCAGCCCACAATCCCGATCAAATCCACCATCAACAACCTTTCTCGTATCGACAACATTCATATTACCCGTCTTAGAATTGGTCACACCCACCTCACTCACTCCCACCTCCTTATTGGTTCCCCCCAACCCCTCTGTAACAATTGCCACTGCATCCTCACAATCCAACACGTTCTCCTTGCTTGCCCCCTGTACAACCTTCCAGAGCTTCTCTCGCTCCCCACAACTCAATTGCTGAGTTCTTCCAAAAAAATCCTCCAGATAAAATAGTCTCCTTCCTTCAGCATGCATCCCTCTACAACCATATTTAATTCTCCTCTTCCACCCCCTCTCTACTTTGTTTTTAGTTTTACCCATGCACCTCCTCTCTCGATCACAGCTTTCTGGCTTTTGTTCTTGAATTTCTCTCATTCTTCCCCTGGTCTCTTTCCTTACTACTTCTAAAATGATCTGACCTCTCAGGCACAATTTGACCTTCGTTGTCGTGGTGCCGTTAAGACCTCATCAAACAAACATTGGTTAGATGTGGCTCCTTTATGTGGCTCCTTTTTCCCATTGGTTAGATGTGGCTCCTTTATCCCATTAGTTAGATGTGGCTCCTTTATCCCATTAGTTAGATGTGGCTCCTTTATCCCATTAGTTAGATGTGGCTCCTTTATCCCATTGGTTAGATGTGCCCCTTTATCCCATTGGTTAGATGTGTCTCCTTTATCCCATTGGTTGGATGTTGCTCCTTTATCCCATTGGTTAGATGTGTCTGCTTTATCCCATTGGTTAGATGTGGCTCCTTTATCCCATTGGTTAGATGTGCCCCTTTATCCCATTGGTTAGATGTGTCTCCTTTATCCCATTGGTTAGATGTGGCTCCTTTATCCCATTAGTTAGATGTGGCTCCTTTATCCCATTGGTTAGATGTGCCCCTTTATCCCATTGGTTAGATGTGTCTCCTTTATCCCATTGGTTAGATGTGGCTCCTTTATCCAATTGGTTAGATGTGGCTCCTTTAGATGTGGGTTTATTTAAGTAACACAGGGGCTATGAGCATGATACAACTTTCCTCTGGCGCATATTACTCGGGACTTTTATAAGACGTCAACTGAAACAATCCAACCAACAAAAGTTCCATGCAAGATAATATTTATTTGAATTATAAACATAATATGCTGTATTCATCTTAAAGGGAAAGTATTGTCTCATTAATGAATTTAGAGGTGAATGCCGCCATGCTGGTAATGTCACTTCCGGTCCTTAATTTTTCATATTGATTCCAATAAATATGTGATGTTATCAATAACACACGTAGGTTCCTATGTTTGGTCAGCCGGATGTGTGATCGATAACATCGCAGACTTCTTGCAATTAAAAACTGGAAATGGCGTTACCAGCATGGAGGTGTCATATATAAATGTATTTATGGGATGATACCTTTCCTTTAATGATAGCGCATGCTCTAATGATTGCACATGCTTTAATGATAGCACATTTAATTTTTGTTAGGGAAAAATAGGCCAAAGCATGCAATAATTTAAAGTGTATGTGATGAAATTCTGGGCAGGCAAAGGTATTATTTCGCAAAACTACAACAGCTATCAGTAGCTATGTGTTCTCTTTTGCGGCAAAAAGAAAGTTTTATTACGATGAAAGGAATGAGTAAAAACAAATGTGCAAAATATTTTTGCATTAAAGGAAATCCCCAAACATTTTGTGAGGGTTCGTCTATTAGTCGCCCCCAGTAGCAGGCTTCCCAACTACTCTCTTTTCGGCTGAAGCTAAAGCCATCCTGCTTGCCTTCATTGAATACTCTCTGCTCAGCCACTTTGCCATCTTTTTAGACTCCAAGTCTGTCCTTACTTCTTTACTCAACCTTAAATTGGGTAGCCCCAAGTCCCACCTCATCCTCCGTAAACTGCTCCCACCACCTCCACTCCCCTCTGCAGGAAAAGTATTTTTTCATTCTGGATACCCAGCCATGTGGGCATCCCTAGTAATGACAAAGCCAATTCAGCTGCTAAGCTTGCTCTCACCCTCCCCTACTCTCTTCCCCAAAACCCATTCTGATATCAAACCACTTATTGCTTCCCTTGTTCGTGACTGCCGACAAACTACATGGGACTCCCAAATCAATAACGACATCCAGCCCACCATTATGGCCAAACCTACTATTCACAATCTCTCTTGTAAAGACAACGTCCACATTACCCGCCTTAGAATTGGACACACCCACCTCACACACTCCTACCTCCTACGTGGCTCCTCACACCCTTCTACAATAACTGTCACTGCCCCCTCACTGTCTATCATGTCCTCATTGACTGCCCTGTACAACCTCCTCAGAGCTTCCTTCACTCCTTAAAATTCCATTGCCGAGCTCTTCCGAAAAAATTCCCCTGATTAAATTATCTCCTTCCTTCATTATACCTCCCTCTACAACTATATTTATATATTTAGTCTTCCTTTTCCATCACCCCTGCCTCCATATTCAAAGAAAAATTGTAAAAATATTACCCCATTGCACTTCCTCTTATGATCCTAACTGCATATCTATTGATTCTCAACCTTTTCTCAGATAATTCCTCTTACCTTTTTCCTACCTCCGATATAATCTAACCTCTCTGGCACAATTTGACTTTTGCTGTCGTGGTGGTTAAGCCTCACCAAACAAACAAAACAAACAACTTTTGTGAGTCTGAGAATGAATTATATCTTTGAGTCTATAACAATAGCACACTATGTTGTACTATTAGAATGAATAATAATAATAATAATAATAATACATTTTTATATAGTGCATTATACCAAACGGTCTCAATGCGCTTTACATAAACAAATATAACATGAGAAAACCTTAAGATACAAACAGTAAGAGAACAAAAAACCATACTTAAAAAGATACAAGCAGGATAAAGTTACAAGGTCCAATGAGGGGAACTCATGAAAAGGTGTGTTTTCAATACACTCTTAAAAATATCTAAAGTAGGGGCATTTCTGATGTAGATTGGGAGAATGTTCCAGAGTTTGGAGGCTGCAGATTAAAAAGAACATTCACCGTAAGTCTTGGTGTTAATTTTTGGCGGCTTTAGGAGAATAGCACTGTTAGATCTAAGTGAGCGAGTTGGTAATTGTAACGTGATTAAGTTGGAAATATAATTTGGAGCGAGACCATGGATGGCTTTGTATGTGAGGGTGAGAAACTTGTACTTTATTCTTTTACATATAGGAAGCCAATGAAGTTGGTGGAGGATGGGTTTAATGTGAGATTTCTTACTTGTGAGAGTAACTAATCTGGCAGCAGTGTTTTGAATGTGCTGAAGCTTTGAGATTTGTTGAGAAGGAAGTCCAAATAAGATACTGTTGCAACAATCAAGTCTGGATGATACAAATGCGTGAATAAGTGTCTCAGTCGACTTTTGATCAAGATATATACGAATTTGGCTGATTTTTCTGATGGCAAGTGAAGAGGAGCGGCATATATTATTTACATGTGGCAACAGTGTAAGCTTATCATCAAAAATAACACCCAGGTCTTTAACACAGGAAACAGGAGATATACATGAATTACCAATCATAACAGAGGGAGGAAACTGGAGTAGTGCTTAGAAAACCTGACGAAATATGAATTACTTCAGTTTTACTATCATTAAGAATTAGTTTGTTGTCTGCACACCATATCTTGATTTCCTCTACACACGATTCAAGCTCTGCAATACTCTGATCTTTTTCGTTTCTATTCATTGACACATAAACCTGTGTATCATCTGCATAAATCATCCCATGCAGGCCATGAGATGTGATAATGCTGTCCATAGGGGAAGTATAGTATGTAAAAACAGGTGGTCCGATAACTGATCCTTGAGGCACTCCATAGTCAAGATACCGGGGTGAAGAGTTTTTATCTCTAATGGTTACAACCTGCGAGCGGTTTGCAAAATATGATTTCATCCAATTGAGAGTGATTCCATCCAAACCGTACACAGTATGCAGCCTATTAAATAGAATTTGATGGTCAATAGTGTCAAATGCTGCACTAAGGTCGAGGAGGACAAGAAGTGACTCTTTGTGGTCATCAGTAGCAAGGAGAAGATCATTGTAAATGCGTAACAGGGCAGTTTCTGTCGAGTGATTCTTGCGGTAGGCATATTGGAGGGAGTTTTGTTGTGAGTTGGCACACAAGTAGTCTTGTAGTTGCAAAGAAACAGCCTTTTCTATCAATTTTGCAAGAAATTTTAAGTTGGAAATGGGACGATAGTTTTGGAGAATTTCTGTGTCCAGGGACGGTTTTTTGATGGTAGGAGTGACAATGGCAGATTTCAAGGTTGATGGGAAAGTGCCAGAACTCAGTGACATGTTTACAATCTTTGACAAAACTGGCAATAGCTCGTCAAGACAATCCTTCAGGATCCAAGTTGGTAAGGGATCAATTGAACATGATTTGTTTGGCATCTGCAGGATCATTTTACGTACATCAGCATCACTCAGTTGACAAAATTTATCAAGAGAATGTTAGCATGTGCTAGTGATATATGGTTTGGGGTCCACAGGCATTGATGGGGGGTCACATTATCCAGTTGAGAACGAAGCAAAATAATTTTGTTCTCAAAGAAGTCCCCAAAGTCCTCTGCTAACTTTTGTGGGCAGTCATGGCTAGGCAATGGAGAGTTGGACTTAGCAACGCACATGGAATCAACAAGTTTAAACAATTTACGCTGATTGCAGGTTGCAATTTGTGTAGAGTGATAGTCACATTTGGCCGAGTCAAGAAGTTCACGGTACTCAGAGGTTTTAGCTTCAAGAATTTGCCGATGTACTTCTAGACTAGTTTTCTTCCATTTTCGTTCAGCACGTCTTCGCTGTAGCTTAGCTTCATGCAATGAGTCAGAAAACCAAGGGGCATGAGGTTGTAAAGTGACTGATCGGGACTTCTCAGGTGCATGCTTATTAATGAGATTCTTTAAGACGTGTTCATATTGTAAGGTTAATTCTTCAACATTTGATGAGGGATCCGTGTACAGGGACGACAATTGGATGTCATGCTTGAGATCATCAAGTACAATGTTTTTATAGTCACGGTGGCGAATTGTTCGCTTGGTTGGAGGAGGGCGTTTAAGCCCAATGTGACAATATAAGACAGCATGGTCAGATGGAAGTTCAGGGTTGACATTAACATTCGAAAGCAGACGATCATCCTTATGTGTAATAATAAGATCAAGGGTATGTCCCTTGCAATGCGTAACAACGTTAATGTGCTGCTGCAGACCAGCAGAATCCAGTAAATCTAAAAAAGCTATAGCATCACGGTTTTTACAATCATCAACGTGAAAATTAAAATCCCCTGCTATAAGTAGGTGGCCATGACATGTTGTCAGGGTTTCAAGAAGTGTGGAGAATTCACACATAAATATGGCAGAAGTTAGCTTGTTCTTTTTGTTTGGTGGTGGGCGATAAATAAGAACAAGTCTAATGGAAATACCATTTGAACAGATGGTTAGGTTAATGATTTCGAATGATTTGAAAGATTCGTGACAGTTTTGCCTTGCATTAAAACCTTTACGTAGTATAATACAAGCACCTCCCCCACCTTTTGACAATCTAGGTATATGGTAGAGGGCATGATCAAGCAGAGTATTACGTACTGTATGTCTGCAGTGGCATGGGAATCACGAACATCACCAGTAAACCAGGAATATGTAGGATACCCTATGGGGGACTATTTATAAAAGTAAATGCTGCCCTGGTCTTTTTATAGCATTATTGGTTGGATGCAAGTTTATACTTTCCTGCCAATAGGAATACCCATTGTTCTCTAATATGATGTCACCCCTTGTGCATTGGTTCAATACTCTTGTACTTCATACTTATAACATTGCTATTTAATAATTTAGCTGTACCTGTCTTTCTTTACAAATACTGTGTTATTACTTCCAACCCCCTCCCTCCCCCACACACTCACATTGTGTATTTTGTGCTAAAGCTAAATCCGTCTGAGCCATAGGTTCATAGAGCAGGCCCGGGAAGATGAGTGGGGAGGGGGAGGGGGCGGCACTTCCATATGTGAGGTGTGTATATATATATGTATGTATGTATGTATGTGTGTTTGTATGTATGTATGTATGTATATATATATCATATATATAATATATATAGGTATATATATTATATATATATATATATATATATATATATATATATATATATATATATATATATATATATATATATATATATATATATATATATATATATATATATATATATATATATATATATATATATATATATATATATATATATATATATATATATATATATATATATATATATATATATATATATGTATGTGTGTGTGTGTGTGCCCAAGGTGTCTTTTTTTGCACCATTTTCGTAGTGCAGGTGTCTTTTGTTAATATATATACAAAATTAAAAAGAATACTAAAAATTGTTTTTAGTAAAAACAAGTTGTGTTTTTTTCATCATTTTCATAGTGCACGTCCCAAAAAAATGAGGTTTTGCTGTATTATTACTGTTAATTTTGTACTGTTGGTCCATATTTACAATATTTTCGTTGAATACTCATACTGCAGTTACCAAGAAATCTGTCATAGTGTGGGTATTTTTTTTTTTGGTTGGTGGGCTACACACCCTACCACTTTTAGTATGAAGTCCCCCTCCCCTTCAGGACATCATTTTCATAGTGCACGTCCCAAAAAATGAGGTTTTACTATATTATTACTGTTAATTTTGCACTGTTGGTCCATTTTTACAATATTTTTGTTGAATACTCATACTGCAGTTACCAAAAAATCTGTCATAGTGTGGGTATGTTTTTTGGCTGGTGGGCTACACACCCCTACCACTTTTAGTATGAAGTGCCCCCTTCTCCCCCTCCAGAAGAGCTGGTGCTTATCCCCAGTTTCAGTGGTGCAAGTGGATGACAGTACATGACTCCCCTTGGATGGGACGCCAGTCCATAATAGATTAACTCCCCAGCAGTGCTGGTACTCATTTTACAGCTGAGTGGACTGAAGCATGTAGAGTAGAGTGTCTTGCTCAAGCAGTGCAGTGCTCACGACGGGAATCGAACCTGGACCTTTCGAATATGAGCATGACTCCTTAACCACTGAGTCACTACATCTATACCTTGTGCATTCTGTGTCATTTCCTGTCTCTTAGAGTAAACATTGCCTGTTCATATGATGTAACCTCTTGTACATTGGTTCAATACTTTTGTCCTTCATAATAACCACATTATCTACAATTAAACTTCAGCTCAAATATTTTGACTTTACTTGTCTTTCCATTCTTTATTTCTCTCTTGCTTCAATTGTTTTTTTAAACATTAAACACTTAAAGGTTGCTATATTTTACTTTGATGGACTTCTTTGCAAAGAACAAACGTCAGACATCTATTTCAAGAAGTACCAAGTTGGAAAATTGGTTAAGCATTTGCATTGTTGATGCTCGTTTTACTTGTCATTGTCTTTTTTCTACAGATCTAGTTTCAACAATATTCACATGTCAAGGCATGGTTACACTCAGTCAGGGGCGCCGAAGGGTCACTTCTCAGGGGGAAAGAACCCCCAAAAGTTTCCATCAAACATTGCTGCTCAGCAGAAAATTTTACAAAATGTTACCAAAGTTCCTTCTTTCAATTCTAGTACCAAATTTTAGTTATTTTCACCTCCCAACCCCAAAATGCACCTCACTTCCCACACCCCTATGATTAGTCAATGAATGACTACCAAAGTTTAGAAAGATAACCATTGATCTCATACTGACATTTACCAACACTTTCAAAGTGATAACTTTTATGTTCATATATACTAGCGTAGGTTGCATAGTGAACCCTGAAAAGTTCTTTTTATCAGCAGCATCTTATGAAGCTAAGAAACTGACAAGACGTTCATCCATCTTCAAGAAATAATAACAAAAACAGGAAAAATGTCATTTCCTTTTTCAAAACATTCACAGTTTCTATGTGTACTTTTTGTTTTCATTTAGGTTCTAAGGAACCTATTTCCTGCTTTTGGTTTCACATAAATTTGAGAAGAAATTATTTTTGAAATAATATGAAACTTTTGAGACTGATATATGATTTTTCGGTTCTTTTAAAGGAATATTCCCATGGAATTTTGTTTCTATGTATCTGATAGAGAAAAATTTAAGAAACAGATTGGTAAAAAAAGATAAGAAGTTGACATCTCATTCTTAGAAGAAGTTTTTGTTTTAAAGATTTTTCTTGTCGGATTAAAAATGACTTTTGTACTGAGTCTAAGTCGTCGTTATAATATCATCACAGCACTCTCTGTACTAATCTTTATGTATTTCTTTGAAAATAATTGGCAACTGTTTATAATTCAAAAGTTACAAGAACAGATTGGAAAATGTAATTGTAAATTTGATTCTACACTATTCTTAATAATTTTTGAAGAAAACAATGTTCCCAATCAATTAGAAAATACAAAATTAAATTTCAAAAAATATATAAAGAATAGAACAGAAAGTGCTGTGATGACATCATAATGATGACTTAGACTCAGACCAACAGTCTCTTTTTATGCAGACAAGAAAAATCTTTAAAATTTAATAACGTCTTGTAGGAATAAGATATTAACTTAATGTTTTCACCAATCTGTTTCTTTTATTGTCCTCTATCATATATATTAAAATGAAATTTCATGGGAATATTCCTTTAATTAAAGTTTCAGGTTTGCATGGTTAGTTGATATTAATGTGCAGGCAGCCGATATTGATACAATTTATACAAGCATAATAAGTTATACTGTACAGGCTTTATATAGATACTTATATGCATAAATTCAATGCATTTTGACCTTTGATGACAGTCCCAATTTTTATGACTTGTAAATTTGACGTGTGTGTGAACGTATTACTCAATTTGTTTTAACAAAATTGGCCGGATATCAATCTTCTTAACGTCTGTTATTTTGAAACCATTAATCGAAAGTACTGTATGTTCTTGTGCAGTTTGACTTGCGTGTTATACTTGGTGATAATGTGAAGTAAGCGATGAAAAATACATGTAGCTCAAAGTTATATACATGATATCGAGCAATATAATAACGTACAGTCTTTGTATAGTGCAATATCACAAAAAAAAGTATCATTGTGCTTCAAAATACATGCAAATACAAAGATAGATTGAAATATTATTATAAAATTCTATGGAGTATTTGCACTGTTCTGACCCGTGCATTAAATACCGCTAATGGACGACCATGATGATTTGGTTTATTCCATTTTCAAAACAGGTAATTTGCTTTTAATAAAGCGATAAAATATATGTAAAGTTTTCTCGTTTTTCATTCTTGTTAGTTGTTTTGATGCATTTTAAACAATCTAACATGGAAACGTTATAAAAAGATTAATGTATTGGCATCGTGCTTTCTGCGTATTTAATGCACGGTTCAAAGGACTTTGCACTTCGGAATGACCCTCCTAAAGTCGGGTCATTCAACTTGTCATTCAAAGTCCTTTTCCCCGTGCATTAAATATGCATATTAACACTCCACCCCAACATTAATCTTTAACCAATCAGATACAGAAAAAAAAAGTAGAAATATTGTAAAAATGAGTATTAAACGATCAAAACAAATTAAAAGAATAATTTGATTGGTGAAATTAAAAAGCTTTAAATAATGTTTGCTTTATTTTTTAAATATGATGTGACAAGTTTGCATAAATACAATGAATCCTATTTTGGAATGTGGGTTGTATAAAACACAATGCAAAAATGTGGTGATTTCTGAAACATAATGCCAGTGAAAGTATGATAAAAAAACACGAAAATCAAATCCTACAAATTTGTTCTCTTTGTAAATTGGATCAAGGAGGTGTTAAGGAAGTTGCTTGAAGTTTTTTGATTTTTCATTTTCTACACAAGCTTTAATCTTTAGACTATTTTCATTTCTTACTACCTCTAGAATGATCTAACCTCTCTGGCACAATTTGACCCTCGCTGTTGTGGTGCCGTTAAGCTCTCATCAAACAAACAAACAAACATAAACTTTAGAGTACATTGACTTTTGTCTCTGTACCTTGAAATCCTCTATTTCTTAAAATTGTCTTCTTATTTTTACGTGAATGCACATGACAGAGAACTATATACAAGACTGATAACACGTACATGACAGTTCAACTTTAAAATCGTTTGTTCCTAAATAAATAATCTACGCTTGAATAATCAAAACCATCGACTGAGTCTAAAACTATTCAAGTATTCAAATCGAATGCTCCGGTAATTTTTCTTAAACGTACATCTGTTAATTTTGGGTATAGGGCCTTTTATGTTCTTTACTTTTGTCAGGATCCTTCCTTCTTAATTGTGCGTGAAAAGTGTCATTAATCTTCAAAGTGTGGAACGACGAAAACATTTGAACTCCTTATGTATGAGGTATACTTGCATCTTAATAATGCGCAAAAAGTGTTGTTATTCTTCGAAATGTGGAACAACGAAAACATCTGAACTCTTGTGCAGAAGATATATGCTGATGTATGCTATGTAGAAGTGCTTACTTAATTCTCTTGTACAAGTGTTTTATAATTAATGCCTTATTTGGCCAATATGTCACTTTTCATATTGTATTTTTCAAAAGGTTTGGGTGTTGGTAGAAACAGTTATTCCCCTTTTCTGTTTTAATACTTATCTGCTTATTGAAAGATAAATTAGTACAAACAGTTTATTTCACCTTGATAGCATTATTTAATGTCTGGCCTTTACTTTGGGGACCATGTGAAAGAATATGTCATTTATATTCCAAATCTTGTAAAATAATTGTTAGATTTTATTTAGGCCCCTATTTAAAAATATATAAATTTTTTTTTTCTTTCAATTTTTCAAAAATGGCAATACATTTTTTACAGTCTATCTGATGGTCAGTCGGCAACTGGAAAGTTCCATGTATTTAATTTTGGCCTAACAGATTAAAATTCAATTTCTTTTAGATTTATTTTATACTGTACTTCTTTCTAGTAATAGTAATATGGTCAAGATTAAACTAACTTCCTTTCACAACCAAGACATCCTTCTATTCTGAGCTGTTATGAAGGGGAATCCTGGGTTATGCATTTGTGTAGACATTTTTAAATATGTTTTCATAGTAGTGGTACATATGAATGTTTTTTAGTAGTCATATGATATTGTGATAATATAAATGTTACTGCTATGGTCTTTTATATACAAAAAGCAAGTGTGAAAAGCTCTTGTTTGTAATCCTAGTGAGCATGTGTGGACTACAAAAATCCAAACCCTTTTAACAAAATGTGAAAACCTGTGAATTTTGAACAAATTCCCAGGTTTCTGTCCATCTGGCACATATGCCATACTATGTAAGCATCCTATGCATAGATAAGACCTGAAAAACATTGTATGTTTGCCCTTTCCTGTGGAAATTTGTAAGGGAGATGCGGGGGGACAATAGTTTTTTTTAATTTTTCTCCACAGATCACTGAAATGGAATATATTTCCTGACGACACTTTCGACCAAAACTGGCTCACTCAGGGTTTATAGTATCTTGAACACCTACAAATCAGAATTAAAACACTTCACTTCATTTTCAGATTGTTAGTTCCTTTCGATTTGCTCAGTTTTTATATCTCACTGATACTTTTTGTGTGATTTGGGACTTCTTTTCCTTGCCTGACACACTTGTTACAAACAGGCAGGACTATCAGTTACAGTAGTCACAAGCTCTTGTGGGCAGTAGGCTTTAATTCTCCACAGTAACAGCAACAGTGAACAGACAAAAGCGGTTGCCACGCGGCCATGCCATTTTGTGGGGATTTTTACGGAGCATAGGGATTTTTGAATTTGTTTTCTTCTTCGTTTTTGGTTCCGATGTGATAGCATATAAAGGAACCTATGTAGTTGTGCTGGCGTATGTATGTGTGTGTGTGTATCTGTCTGTGATGGTGTATGTATGTATGTATGTGTGTGTGTATGTGACAAACTTGTAAGCATGATGTCTCAAGAACCGCTTGGTGGATATATGTCATACTTAGTATATATGGATGTGTTGTGGTATGTAGATAAGTTGAGGTATGTAGATGATCCCTATTGTTTTTCGTGCTGATGTCATGAATATTAGTAGGCACGGCTAAATGTATAATTCTGTTAACAAGCTTGTAAACACAATATTTCAAGAACCGTGTTGTGGATTTATGTCACACTTGGTAAATGAAGGTGCTGCTGTTTGTAGATTTAGGTGCTGAGGTCATGAATATTAATTAGTAGGTGGGGCTAAATGTAAAATTCTGTTGACCAGCTCATAAACATGATATCTCAAGAACAGTGAGGAGGATTTATGTCCATGCCGAAAAGTTTATCTTTAAGCCTACCCACACTCGACACCTGAGTTTTACCTGAAAACTCAAGGAATGACAATTACCAACCCAAGTTCCTGTTCAGTGTACTGCGTTTCCACTCAAAACAATTATTGTTTATCTGTCATTCCCATGAACACCACAGCCAAGTAGCTCATGGTCATTTATGTGTGTAAGATTACAGAAAGCCAGTGCTGAATCATCAAACCCTTTTGTGATTGAAATCACTCATCCGTATTAGGTGTCTTAGTGGGAAAAGTTTATTTTCAAACTAGTGATAAAGATAGCTGTGTATTATATGCCTGAGGTGATATGTGCATTAACTGTGAATGACTGACACACCATTCTTCCTAAGGAAAGAATACTTTATGTCATACTTGGTATATGGATGTGTTGTGGTCTGTATGATCCCTATTGTTTTTGGTGCTGATGTCATGAATATTGATAAGTAGCCTAGGCTCAATGTGTTGTGGTCTGTAGATGATCCCTATTGTTTTTGGTGCTGATGTCATGAATATTGATAAGTAGCCTAGGCTCAATGTAACATTCTGTTAACAAGCTTGTAAACACGATATCTCAAGAAGAGTGATGAGGTGGACTTGATTATGTCATACTTTGTATATGGATGTGTTGTGGTCTGTAGATGATCCATATTGTTTTTGGTGCTAATGTCATGAATTTTAATTAGTAGGCAGGGCTAAATGTAAAATTTTGTTAACAAGCTTGTAGACACGATATCTCAAGATTATTATGGTGGACTTATGCCATACTTGATATATGGGTGTGTTGTGGTCTGCAGATGATCCGTATGGATTTTGGTGCTTATGTTATATATGTTAATGAGAAGAAGGCAGGACTAACTGTGAAATTCTGTTTATGCTCATATTTCCACAAACCCATGTCAGATTCAAATCAAACTTGGTGTGATGCTGTTGATAAAAGCAAGGATGATACAAAATCCCATAGAATGTTGAGTTGTTGACTTCATTATTATTTATGTCAGGACAGAGCCAAATAGAATTTTCATTGGTTGTTGTGATTGTGGCTTATAGCTTAAGAACACAATGTGTAAGAACACAACATTTAAACATATAAGATAACAAAAAAATTGTCTCTAAATATCCAAAGTTAGCATCAGAACCACATGGAATTTCTCCCTCTGGTTTAAAACGTTGCCCTTATTTTTGTTGTTAGCTTTTGTGGTAGAAAATATGAAATTAGAGTGGAAAATTCACACTTTCTCACATATTTTAAAGCATGCTTTCCACACATTTCACATGCCAAAATTGGCACAAATAATGTAATAATTGCAGAGGGGAAATAATTTTAAAAAAAGAGGATTTATGATGAAAAAACATTGTCTATTGATTTTTTTTTTACAAGCAGATGACATCATGCACCAACCAATGTGCTTGCTTTCAGCATCGATGGATAAGACCATGATTATATGGAGGTTGGACCCAGAGACAGGAGTCTGGCAGGACCAGGTATGGTAATTACTCAATTGTTTTCTTAACGTACATCCATTGTTTTGCTTTATCATCTGCTACAAGACAGCATCGTTTGATGAAGACTTAATTTACCAGTGCAATGTTTTGCTTGTAACTGGGAAATATTTTTGGTTGTTCCCCCCACCCCCTTCCCAGAGAGGTAACCCTTCTCATGCCCTAGCTGGACTTCAAAGTACACAAACTTTGTTGTAAACATTTTCAAACATTTCCTAATACCAAATGTTATGAAACTTTTCTTGACATTCAAGGTATAGTTAATGAAATTTATTTCAAACAATTGCATTACAATCCAACACGTTCTCCTTGCTTGCCCCCTGTACAACCTTCCCAGAGCTTCCCTCGCTCCCCACAACTCAATTGCTGAGTTCTTCCAGAAAAATCCTCCAGATAAAATAATCTCCTTACTTCAGCATGCATCCCTCTACAACCATATTTAATTCTCCTCTTCCACTCCCTCTCTACTTTGTTTTTGTTTTACCCATGCGCCTCCTCTCTCGATCACAGCTTTCTGGCTTTTGTTCTTGAATTTCTCTCATTCTCCCCCTGGTCTCTTTCCTTACTACCTCTAAAATGATCTGACCTCTCAGGCACAATTTGACCTCCGTTGTCGTGGTGCCGTTAAGACCTCATCAAACAAACAAACAAACAAACTACAATATCAGACTCTCATTGAAATGAGTCCATTAGACTCCTTGTATCCAGTCTCAATGTTGGAGTTGTCAGAGATAATTCTGGGACACTTTCTTCATTGGGATGAGGTACAAGGAGGAAGGTGACAAGCATTGTGTCCATGATTGTAAGCCCTGGAGGTTCCTCTAATTCTTTATCACTTGTTTTGCATTGATTGAAATGAGACTTGAATGTCGTCCACATTCAATTATCTCCTTCCTTCATCTTGCTTCCCTCTACAACCATATTTAGTCCACCTCTCAAACCCCCCTCTCTCTACTTTTTTTTTTTTCTTCATCTATGGACTTTCTCTCTCGATCCCAGCTTTCTGGCTTTTAGTTTCCATTTTGTTCTTAATCTCCCCCTGTTTTCTTTCCTTCCTAACTCTGGAATTATCTAATCTCTTCAGGCACAATTTGACCCTCACTGTCGTGTTGCCGTTAAGCCCTCATCAGTCAATCAATCAATCAAGAAATGAAAACATTTTGTACAAAATGGAAAGATTTACTTTGGCAGAATGTTTCATGTTTAGATTGAACCCAAGATCTATAATCTTGACAAAACTATTGGAACAATTCAGCATTTTTAAGAGCTACATTTGCAAGAAAAAACCAAACATTTGGATGTGGGAAGGAGGAATTAAGATAGGTAATTGCTTAAGTGATGAAAGCAGTACAAAGTTTCACAAAGAGTTCCATGACTTGTCCTTTTCCTTAGAAATATGTTCCAGTAAAATATGACCACAAACTTACTGTAGCAAATAATGAGACCACTTTTCTTACTTAGAATAACTGCTCAACCAGGAGAATGAATACAATGGGGCTATTGATAAGGGAATTTGATTCTAATTACTTGTGGTTTTCAGAATAGAGAAAATAAAGAGGAAAAGTTCGACCCGACCTGCTTATTCATCAGGTCGGGTCTGACTGTTTGAAGATTTAAGGAGCACAACAACTAATGCTAAACAGATTTGTCCAAGATAATAGATTCTTTACAATGCAATTTAAAATGTAGATTCTTAACATTGAAATTCAGAGTGTAGATTCTTTACTTTACAATTCAAAGTGTAGATTCTTTACAGCTCAATTCAAAATGTACATTGGATACTGTGTAATTTAAAATGTAGATTCTTTGCATCTCAATTCAAAGTGTAGATTTTGATTCAAAGTGTAGAATTCTTTACACTACAAATTAAAGTGTAGATTCTTTACAGCACAATTCAAAGTGTAATTTTTTTCAGCACAATTCGAAATGTACATTCTTACCACCATAGTGCCATGTGTAGATTTTTTACATCAGAATATCAAAGTGTAGATTCTCCACATCACCAATCAAAGTGTAGATTCTTTACATCACAATTCAAGCATAGATTAATTCTTCACATCATAACTTCTAACAGAATTTTAAAAATCCACCTATAGTGGGATTTTATCACATGATTCTAACTTATCTGGAAGCCATTTTGCTGGGAAAGTGTCATTGTGTTTCACGCGTCTTCACACAGCTCAGTCACATCACACGTACAACAAACATACTGCCTGCTAACCTACCTACCAGTTCAGAGAATTTTATTGTTTTTGATCGCGGCGGGAATTTTACTTTATGTTTTCCTGACGTTTTGTATATTCACCGGGTATATAAAGAGTAACTTTTATGTGAACGCCATCTGATTGTTCGTTATACGCAGACAAAGCCTACATACCTGGCATAAAGTGCTCGCTGCAAATCTTAGTGTGAACTGAAGGTTGAAAGCCGTTTCATCATACAGCAGAAACCCACTTCGAATGGTGATCAGGATCAGATGGTAATCCAGAAAACTTCTTTTTTATTCCCCAGCACACGTCTATTACTGTCACCAGTGGCACAGCAAGATTCCCGCATAATTATCTTACAAAATTATCTTATATAACAGCATGCAAGCTTGTAAGTCTAAGCAAGTGTACAGCAGACGATCGTTCTCGCCCGACAAAATGGCAATGTAAACAAAATCACGTGACCTCATGACATCAGCTGAAACACCCTAATCTGTAGTAATCTGTCTTGTTGGCTGATTGTGTCATTTGAATGTTTTTTTTATACTCTTTATTGTAGGTTTGTGTCGGTGAAGTGGGTGGTAACACTCTAGGATTGTACGGCTGTCAAATGTCACCCGATGGATCATCAATTCTGAGTCATGGATACCAGGGAGCTTTCCACCTCTGGTCAAAGGTTACAGAGGATAATGAAGAAACACAGGTATATACGTATATTTATTGTTAAGATGCACAAGGTAGTAGTTATTTGGAAAGAAAAAACCTATGTAATTCACCAGGTAGAATCTTTACATCACAATTCAAATTGTAGGTTCTTATCTCTGTAATTTACAGTGCAGATTCGTGACATATTAATTTATGACAGATTGGGAATATTTTTTTGTTATATCACAGGATGCACAAGTCAGTTCATCTTTTGGAAAGAAAGAAAGAAAAAAAGCTGTTTGAGGCAGTTTTGTTGTGCAATAAAGTGACTTGTTTCAGCAAGGAATAAAACTGACAATGGGAAAACATCTATCTTGTTTCTCATTTTGCAATTTTATTTATTTGTTTATTTATTTATTATTATTAATATTGTTGTTGTTGTTGATGTTGTTATTATTATTTCCTATTATTTTTATTTACTTATTTATCATTTTATTTTTTGTGGGGTTGTAATTCATGGGCTCTTTAAAGAATTAGATAGCAAACAACTAGTTGCTGTGATAAATGACTCACAAATAATGATAAGTTTAAGCATCTGATTAAACTTGATATGGAATTAAATTTGACATTTTTGTGTTGCAAATTAGAATTAAACATTAATAAGTACTTAGTTTAAAAAGCAATATTGCAAGAGTTTCTTCTTTGTAAAATCTGGGGAGGAATCTTCCATTGGTATATGCCACATCTTTTGTGAGCATTTCATGATGAAAATCTGTTGTAATGGATTTTTAGTCCAAAATCCTCAGAGCCTACAAGGTTGAACAAAAACATCATTAGGATCACTCATCAATAAACAAACAAAACCTTTACTCTTAAATACCATCCTATTTGTAAGTTATTACTTCAAGCCAGACACATTGACAGCAGGGGAATACTTTTGTCCTTGTGTTGATTGTGAAAGTCAGTACAGCTTCAGTGAAATTTATTTACTATCAATGTCAGTTTATGATCATGGAAAGTGAGGTGAAGTGTGTGGAAATCCCTGGTATCCCTGTTAATTGCTTGTGCTGGGTTGTGGTTTCCATTGTGAGCAATATAGACTGACAGATTTGATATTTTGTTGGGGCTTAAGACACAAAATGTATTGTGAGGCTTAGACCTAATGTATATTATGATGAGCTAGTTACCAAAGCTAACTCTGCTAAATTTGAAATCAAGTAAATTATGATTTTAACAGTTTTGTAATGAAATGAGTAGTATATATCCAATACTGTAATGTAGTTTCATTCATCCTGTGGGAGGGGGAGGATGGGGGGGTGGGCGTGGGCAATGGAAATTGGTAAATTGATACAATTCATGCACTTTATCATTTGGAACACATATTTTTATCCTGCTGTATTCCTAAAAGCAAAATTTATATTAACTCAAAATGGAAGGTGGCTGAAAAATGGCAACCCTCGGTGACAGTAAGCGGACATTTTGGCGGTGTGCAGGATCTGGATTGGGACCCTTGTGGGGAATTTCTGCTCAGTGTTAGCACCGACCAGACGACAAGACTGTTTGCTCCTTGGAAAAGGAAAGAACACCAGGTATGTGGATTTTATTATAAAATGGGAACTGGGAGGTACAATGAACCATTGATTGGCCCATGAGGACTGCGCTTATGGTGCCTTGTTTCCTATACTAATGTTTGACCTGATCACACCCCATGTTCTATTGTTCACCTTAGCATTTCATTAAAAAGATAATAATTTTAAACTGGTTTGAGAAGGAATGTTTTTTCTTTCAATATTGCAAAAAACAACAGTAATCATGACCAAAACTGGATGTAAAATACATGTTGTAGACATTTGCAGAATTACAGTTATGTTTTACTATCATGGGGATATATCTTTTAGCTAAGGCAAAACTAATTTTTTTTAAAGAAAAAAACAAGCAGAAAAATTAGAGACGAAAATGGTGATAACAATGATACAAAAAAGGGAAAGTAAAAAAACACAGCCCCTTGAAACCTTTAAAGGAGTACTAGATCGAAAAGTGAGGGCGCTCGTTTTTGCTAATTTTTTTTACAGATATATCATCCACAAAAGGTTGATAAACTTCATGCCTCCATAGCCCACAGACAACATAAGGGCAAATGTTTTACTTGAATATTCATATTAAGCAAAAAATTGTTATACCATTGCGTTCTAGATAAGCATTTGATTTTTGGTGGGACACCTAAAAATACGCCCTCACTTTTGGTCTAGTGCCCCTTTAATACATGCATGTGGAATGCAAAATAGTACAATGATAAGTCAACTGCACATATATTCCAGATCACAGAAGTCTACATAATTCTGGAAAGTCACTTAACAGACATGAAAACCTAAAGCTACTGTATCATGGCAATTATTTTTCTACATATAAAAGGATTGATGTGAGTGGGAAACAATGCGTGCGTGTGTCAGTCTTTTTAGTTTTAAAAACTTTGTTACAGTCATCATTTTTAGAATGATCGTTGTGAATAAAAGAAATGTGAATAGGTGGCTCCTTTTTTCAGCGAAGTAAGAAATTACCTTTAGTGTGTATTGAATGGTGTAATTGTTGCAAGGGTGTCGTATGGGGACTTTTATAGCAAATATCCACATCATGTTTCATGTTTTGATCACTGCCACCATCATTTTGTTTTGATTTCTTGAGTCAGAAATAAGCTCTTATTTTGTATTATTCATTTCATATTGTTTAAATTTATTATAATGAAAATCTGTTGCAATAGATTTTTAGTCCAAAATCCTCAAAGCCTACAAGGTTGAACAAAAATATCACTTAAAATCACTCATCAATAAACACACAAAACCTTCACTGTTAAATACCATCCTAATTGTAAATTATTACTTCAAGCCAGACACATTGACTACAGGGAAATACTTTTGTCCTTGTGTTGAGTGTTAAAGTCAGTGCAACTGCAGTGACATTTGTTTACTATTAATGTCAGATTATGACCATGAAAAGTGAGGTGAAGTGTGGAAATTCCTGTTGTAATTGCTAATTGCTTGTGCTGGATTGTGGTTTTTGTTGTGAGCAATATGGACCCCACAGATTTTAGATTTTGTCAGGGCTTAAGACGCAAAATGTATTGCGAGGTTTAGACTTAATGAATGCAATTCAGATTCATATTTATCTCTGTTTCCTATTTGTTCCCCTTGACCTTAGACTACTTGGCATGAGATTGCCCGGCCACAGGTTCATGGCTATGACATGCAGTGTCTAGCAATGACTGAGAGATTTCAATTTGTATCAGGGGCCGATGAAAAGGTAAAATATTTATTGATCTATTTTGATACTTGTAGTAAAAATGTAAAAATCTAAACAAAGGGAAAAGAAAGTGCATCCTTGAAAGCTCTTGTAATTTTAAATCACTTGCCCTACTAGCCCCATTACCAGCATATACGTCCCTCAAAAGCCCATTGTTTACACTAGTTTTGAATAGTTGAGCAAACTGTCCTTCTGACAGTTCTAGTTTTCTTCATTTAATTACGATATAATGTTTGGGTGCAAGTTCCATAAACAAATTTATATATTTTTTATATGATGGAGGACTATTAACAAAACAAAGTAGTGAAATATCAATGTTGATATTTTATACTGTCTTGGAGTTATTGCACTTGAAAGATTTCCCCAGTGTGTTGAAAAGTGACCTTGCGATATATAATGTGATGTCATAATCAGGGTTCTAGCTAGACAAGTTTTGAGTGCCAGGCTCCAGTGACAATTATTGGCATGCCCAGGGTGACCTCCTAAACCCCCCATGAAGAACTGTTCAAATATAGTCCACTTCTATTAACAAATTGTCAATGAAAAAGATCAATATATATACATTTTTTTTGGAATGCTAGAAGGATTTTATACAAAACATTTTATGTACAATGAGACAAGAAATTACAATGTATATTTAACTGTCAAAGTCTCCCCCCTCCTCACCTCACCCCCTCACCTCAAGTTAACTGGTGGCACATGTTCCTATGAATATAGATCAGTCCGTTATAATGTTAAGTGCATGTGGGGTTTATAATAAATGTGATTGATTACTTACATTTGGACTAATATATAAGCACGCCTTGGGCCCTTGGGGGTGTAATATTTACTTTGTTCAAGTTTGTTTGTATATGGTAAGTGATGGACTCAGCAAGCTGCCAGCAGTGATTCACAAGGATTAAAATGTGAACCTGAATTGTGTGCATGTTTTTATGTAGGTGACATGTATGGGTGATTATGATGATACAGTATGTACAGTACGTTCAAATGCATTAAATTACTATTTAGTTCAGTTGTTTTGATCAGAATTAATTGTACATAATGTATGTTATGTTATGTGTGTGGAGTGAGATTAAAAGAGATCTGTTTAAACACTTAATTAATTAACCAATTGAACTTTTGAGTGCTGGGCGGAAGAGTGAATCTTAGAGCAGAGTGCCAGGCGTAAATTGCGAGTCCTGGGCAGGCCGGTCGGGCGCCACCCACCATAGCTAGAATCTTGGTCATAATTGCAGATCCAAGATGATTCTTTACATATCTCGATAAAATAAAAGTTTTTTTCTTCTATCATTTAGAGTGTAAGGTACATGAGCAAAGTGTGCTCTTGTATAGTGCATGTTAAAATAAAATATAAAAGAATTACATTTTTTCTTTAAAGAGAAATAAAGAAGGCAAAAGGTAACATTTTCTTATCCACTAATTTGATCCGTTTCATTTTATCTTTCTCCTTCAGGTGTTGAGGGTATTTGATGCACCCCTGAATTTTCTTCAAAATCTGAGTAATATTTCTGCTTGCAGTATTGACAAGGAAATCTTGGAACAGGTGAGGTTTTGTGCATGATGTGGTTCATGACATTCTTTTACATTGATTTGATGTTTAATATGTTATAGTGGCACCTATAATCTTGGACAAAATTGTTGGAACAATTTAGCATTATGTTATAATGTTGTTTCTTTAAAGGACTGGTGACATGAAGAAGCAAGTTTATGTTTGACACTCACAGAATACTTTGTAACCACTATTTCTCCAAAATAATTGGTGGAAAAGTGTGAATATCATCTTAATTTGAAGTTCAGAATAATCCCTTTCTGTGGCGTCCGCAAATTTATTCAAATATGCGATGTTGCAAGTTGTAAACCCCACAGAACTGCCTATGTAAATGCATACAGAGTGATTACAGACCTAAAATGTTGTCGGCAAAAAGTAAGGAAATTTCATTCTCTGATACTTTAGATACAGAAGAATCCTTTTGAGAACTCGACGGAGACATTATAGACCCCCATAGTATACCTGAAGATGCAATCCAAAGGCAGGTAGCTGAGCTACTGTCCGAGATGCCGGAGGTCTCAGGTTCGATTTCACAGATTAACACACAATTTTTCCACAGATATCTAGAACAATATACGCTGACATCAAGTGCAGAGCTTTGTCTTCTGCATCACACCTTTTCCCCCTACCGACCTTTGTGAAAAGTGCAATGGTTGGGTGGCGCTCACTGTCTTTGGAGGGGACGTAAGGCGTCGGTCTCGATGGTAGGAGTTTCACCCCCTGCCTGGTTCTCTGAACACTTCTCGAAAAGAGCAGGGTGTTCATCCACTTTCCATCCTGGCAAATTCATCAGGTACACACTGAAAACAAGTCATTGTGACTTACTTGTGCTTTCCCTAGCATATGCTTAAAAGTGAAATACAAATTAGAAATACAAATAAATGTTTGAGTTTATATTGAGGTAAGTTAGCCACTTTGAGCTGGCTGAATGTGAAGTTCAAACAAACCTTCACAACACCACAGATTTAAGGTAACGGTTAATATAGTGAGGTAGGGAGCAGGTTAATGGCGGGTCAATGAAATTATCACAATGTCCTTAGAATTCTAGAATATTAATTACAAATGAAAAAATAGGGATTGAAGAAGCAATAGAAAAAATTCCCAGCCTTTATGATCTCTAAAAATGGAATGATTTACAATAGAAAAGTTGGTTCATAAAAAGCATCACATATTTTCACTAAGTGTTTCAAAGAGTTTTGTCCAAGATTGTAGATACATGCATTTGTGGCATTGTTTTGAAGTGTATTGAAAATAAGTTTAAGAAACAAAAATGAAACTTAGTATAGGTTGTACAGCTTTATGAATTTTCATGCCTAATTATTTAAAAGGATGTGCCAGTTTGTATTATTCTCAGGTGAATAACTTCCTTTTTGAATGTAAATACATCGTCACAGTAATTGCCATAAATAAATTGTAGCAACCTTAAATAGGTTTAAAACTTGGCTAGATAAGTAAATAGGTACCTGGAGAAATTGTTGTAAAGCCATTAATGTCTCATTTGGAAGAAATTAGAGATTTACATCTATAAGCTGCCTTACATTTGATATGTCACAGATAAGGCCTAAAAAATATGTTTGATTTTTTAATTTAAAAGATATATATATTTTTTTTTTGTTTTTGTTTTTGGCTCTCTCAAATTGAGTATCAAGAACATGAATAAAACAGAATTAAAGCACTTCACTTTATTTTCAAATTGTAGGTTTCTTTTATTCTGCTCACTTTTTATATCTCACTTATTAAGTGAGTTGAAGGCAGCAGAGGAGGACAAATAACCAATTTATTTAGAGGGGTGGGGGCCTTATTCAATGCCAAAGACTTAAAAAGATGGCAGTTGATGCTGAATATGCATTTACCTTCAATATGCCTATTGACACATAGCAGGAACATTGAAATTGCTTTGAAATCTTCTTTTTAAAACCATGTAGGTAGCAAAAAAATTCTTCTAAATCTGACAAAAAGTGGTTATTGTTTACCTTTTCCAAGTTTTATTTACTTTTTTCTTCCCAGAAACAGAAAGCTTCACCGGAAGGAGCAAGTGTCCCCGCCCTTGGCCTGTCAAATAAAGCTGTTTTTGCAGGGGATAGTACGGTATCTTCTGACAGGGAAATAATTCACCCAAGTGACCAGTACACAGATATATTTTTTTCTTCCATCAGTCTCACGGGTGAGTAGATGCTTTTTCTATGTTACCCATCAAACATCAACAAAATGTCACAAATTTTCTTTAAATACTTGATTTTAAAATTCACATCACCACCCTCACCTTTGGGCCCCGTGGCTCATAAGGCCACAGTGACTTCTTTCCAGTCTGACCTGTACTACAGAATTCCTCTCTTTTTCAGCGGTTCGATGCCAGGTAGTCTTTGGACATCCAACTTTATGTCTTGCTTCTAGAGCCCAGGACATAGCAGTACTACAATGGCTATCATTATCCATTCTTGGAACATGTCCTATCCATCTCCATCTTCTTGTTGTAACCTTTTCACTCATTTTGATCAAATTCATCCTGGCCAAAAACTGCTCATTTGATATGACATAAGGCGATCTAATTTTCAAAATTATGCAAGACATTTGAAGTGGAAAGTGTCTAATTTCTTGTTATCCCTTTAGCCATAGAGCAGAACTGATTTCACTATTAATCTGTAAAGCCTGACTTTGGTTTTGATACTTAATTGATTTGAAATCCATACTTTGATCAGTTTGTTGAATATGACCATAGCTTTTCTCATCCTAATTTTGATATCTTCGCTACCTCCCCCTCTCTGCTGACAGTTGCTCCTAGGTACATGTAAAGGAATGAATGCCATCAACACCCATCTTCTTGTTTGACCTGGTATAGATCCTCAGAACGAACTTCAGTTTTCTTCTTATTGATGTACAGCCCAGCCCTTTTGGACACCTCACTTAAACTATCTAGCTTCTGCTGCATTTACTACCATTTGATGACAATAGGGCAACACCGTCAGCAAAATCGAGATCCTCTAGTGTTGTCATGAGCGTCCATCTATTTCCATTGTTTTGTTCAGTTGTTTTCCACATAATCCAGTCCATAGCAATTAGGAAAAGGAAACCGTACATAACATCACTTTGCTTCAGTCTTCACCTTGAACCACTCTGTTTCTTCGCCCCCATCAAGCACAGCATACTCTCTATCATGGTATAACACTTTTATCATATTAACCAGCTTCTGAGGTATATCGTAACATCTCAATATGGCCCAAAGGCTATCGTGATAGACAAGAGTCAAAAGCTTTCTCATAATCTACAAAGGTAATGTATATTGGAGATTGCCACTCTACTGACTGCTCAATGATGTGGCATAATATGAATAGCTATTCAGTTGTGTTCCTTCCATTTCTGAATCCAGCATGTTCCCTCCTCAATTTATCATCGATTCCAGTGCTAATTCTGTCAATAAGAATACACCCAAAAGTTTTTCTAGGGATGGAAGTAAGAGTTGTTCCACACCAATAACCACAATTTGAGCTCGAATTGCTGCTACCTCTCTTTCACATTCTGTGATTTACTAAGATCCTGAAGCATCATATCTATTGAGAACCTTAATAATGAACTGATTTCTAACATCAGATATTCAAGTTTAAAGTTCTATCTTATCTGTGTAGAAATGACTGGTGTAGTAAGTCTACTATGGAAAGTTGGTGTCTTCATCCTTACATTCTTAACAATTGTTAATGTATTCTTTTAAAGAAAGTTTATTTAATTTTATCACTTTTTATGTTATTTTCCCTCAAACTTTCTGCAGGTTGTATATTATGAATACCCTTCCTAAATTTTGTTTTAGACTTTTTTGACATATCCCATGATTTTTAAGCCACAAAATCTCAGGACAAAATATGAAAGACTACATAAAGACTTTGAAGAATCTGAGGCTATGACATCACAGCTAGTCTGATTTCAGTCATTTCTACACAAATGATACTGAACTTTAAACTTAGATATCTCCTTAACAGAATAAGATTTGGGATTGCTTTCTTCACTATTTTGTTTCTTTTGAAGTCCTCTCTCAAATAAGGTAGACCTGCTTGACCCCTGATTAATTATTTAAAAGAATTTTTGAATATTCATTGTTATGCAAATCTGTGTTAATGGTGCTTGGGATTTTTCACATGGGTAACTTGATGCAACATGTCCATATTCCTTTATAAACCATATGCATTTTCTTAGTTGCATCTTATCTGATTATCTCGCGCTGCCAACAGAAGCACATCTATGACAGAACAGCTTGTGCTTGTAACCAAATGTCAGACATTTTCTTCAAATTCTTCTCAGAAAATTCATTCTTATGCAAATTTTAAAAGTTTGTTCTTATTTAATTGGTTTGCTATATTAATGGTTTTTTTATTTATCATCTGGAAAACTTGATGCTAAATGTCCATATACCTTTGAAAACTGAATGCATTTTTTCTTGCATTTGATCCGATTTTTGCAGCCCCTCCAACAGAAGAACATTTATTACAGAACACCTTATGGCCAGAAACGCAGAAACTGTATGGCCATGGTTATGAAGTATTTTGTGTAGCTAGCCATCCATCAGGGAAAGTCATCGCTTCAGCCTGCAAAGTAAGTGGTTAGTGTAACATCTTTAGAAAAATGACTTTTAGGATTTTCACATATTAATGTGAAGTCGCTTGCTTGGAAACACAAGTATTGAAAAGCCAAATTGTTCCCTTTACAGATACATCTCCTACTGTCCATAATATAAGAATTTTTTCTGGAAATCTTTTGAATTTCATTAGATTAGGCCTGACCATAAAATATGAAAAGATTAGTTAAAATAGCTGGTGACTGAAAAGTGAGGATGTATTTTTCTTGAGTCTCAAGAATATTCAAACACACTTTTACGCTCGTGATGGTACTGAAAACCTTTGATAAGAATATTCATATTAATCCTAATAATTTATGAATAATTAAGTAATTTTTCAACAAAACCATTATCTAAATTTATACCTGTGTTATTTTGAAATTACCTCGACTCTGCAAAAAATACAATTGAGACCACAGAGACAGCAAAAAAAATATGTGAGAAATACACAAGTTGAAAAGTGTGAAGGTATAGAGGGATTTCATCATGTTACTCTTAACTCATCTGGAAGCCATTTTGCAGGGAAAGCGTCGTTGCATTTCATGCATCTTCACACATTTCAGTTACATCACAACTACAACAAACATACTGCATGCTAGCCTACCAGTACCAGTTCAGCAAATTTTTCTAATTGCATTTTTTTGTTCGCTTCCGATTTTACTTCATATTTTCCTTACGTTTCATAAATTCATACAAAGAGTAACTTTTACGTGAACGCCGTCTGATTGTTCGTTATACGCAGACAACGCCTACATATCTGGCATAAAGTGCTGCTGCATATCCTAGTGTGAATGGTAGGTTGAAATCTGTTGTGTTGTACAGCAGAAACCCACTTTGAACATCGATCAGGATCAGATGGAAATGGAGAAAACGTCTTTTTATTCTGCGCACATCTATTAGTGCATTTAATGGCACAGCAAGATTCCGACATAATTATCTTACAAAAATAATCTTATATAACAACATGCAAACGTTGTAAGTCTAATTAGGTGTACAGCAGATGACAGTTGTATTTCCTGACAAAATGGCAATGTAAACAAAGTCATGTGACCATGTGAAATCAGCTGAAACACCCTTATTGAATATGAAAGAGGATATCAAAAAAAAAAGTGGTTAATTTAAAGTCAAAAATGTTATTCTCTGCAGGAGTCAAGCTTAAAGTCCAATCAGATTTGTGCAGGAATACCTGAAATAAGACTAGTAGTGGCATCCACAGCTTTATAATTTGGAAGAGACCACTGTATGTCCATTATGTTCTTTATCCATTGATAATGTAAATTAATCTTTCCAAGCTTTTTTTTAAGAAGTCAACTGTTTTTGTTCAGTTCATTATGGCTGCATAAGTTTCAAATGTGCATTAGATGTGCATAAGATGTGCATGAGTTGTGCATAAGATGTGCATAAGATGTGCATGTGCATAAGATGTGCATAAGATATAAGATAGATGTTCATAAGATGTGCATAAGATGATACTAACATATTTGTATATTTGCTTGAACAATTAGACCCACAAATTCCAAAATGGTAAAATAGTTAATTTTTATCAGATTTAAAGGGATATTTTTTTTGTTATAATTTTCAGTAGAGCTTAAAAACGTTCAACTTACTGTTATAGCAAATTGTTATTAACTTGCTAACCCTCTGGCATATTTGACTTAAACTGTCAATTGGAAAAACCAACCAACTGACATACTTGTCATTACATAGTCCTTTAATCACAAGTTGGAAAATATTTTTATAGGGAAAGTAAATTTTCAGTAGTCTTTTTCCATTTGTCTTAATCTGTGCAGGCCAGCAAACCAGAGCATGCAAGCATCATCTTATGGGACACGTCCACCTGGCGTCAAGTTTGTAAACTCGCATCCCATTCGCTCACGGTCACTCAAATAGCATTTTCTCATTCTGGAAGGAACTTGCTGTCTGTATCCCGTGACAGGACATGGGCATTGTTTGAGGAGGAAACTAAGCATGGTATGTACACTTTGCATAATTGAAAGCCAGATTGTATATATGAATGTGTAGAGGCAACATTAGCTACAGTGTAAATTGCTTTAAAATCTATGAAAAACCATCAGAGTAACAAATAATTTCATCAAAATCTGTAAAGCATTGACCATTTGACAGCGTTTTTGAAATTTAGGCAGCAATTTGCATATTGAATGCAAATTTTGTGAAAGTGACGTAAGTATTTTCTTTTGCAAATTGTAATCTGTTTTGTAAATGTCTGTCATAATTCTTTGAAGTGGTGCAGCAAATTCTGACCTTATGTGTTTTGAATCTTTGCCATACTCCCTATCAAATTCTAGCAGGAATAGACTTTCCCATCATTTTTAGTGACAAAGACTTAAAAAGGAATTTGAAGAATTACATAAAGATTTTTAGCTGTCAGGCAGTCATATATATCACAAATTTTGCATGATGTGAAAACTGATCAAACTCAAAAATTCAAATTCAAAACCTGTTCTGCTCAGATTTTAATACCCTTTCAGCCAAAATAGGAAATGTTACATGTCCATAGACCTATAGTATCAGACTCTTGCAAAAAATATATGTTTAGAGTATTGTATGGTAGTCATCTTGCACTGGGCTTTCAGGAATGTCTTCTTAAGTGATTGATGATTTGTTTTTAGGCTTTCTCATGTTACAATGCTTAACCCTTACTCTACCATGCGGCGATATTATCGCCGTTTTGGATGTCCCGTCTTTGACTCCGCCTCCCAGGCGCATTTTCAAAAAAAGTGCTGGTAGAGTAATGGTTAATCAACCCGCGACAAGTGTGCCAACTCGAAAATATTTGCAACATGGTCCTGGTGGGCGGCCCACAAGGTCACTGAAGCGGAACGAGCTCAACTTTGCTATTCGGAAGACAGAGAACCCTTCAATAATCAGCCTGTGCTTAACCCTTACACTACCACGCGGCAATATTATCGCCGTTTTGGGTGCCCCATCTTTGACTCCGCCTCCCAGGAGCATTTAAAAAAAAGTGCTGGTAGAGTAATGGTTAAAAAGGTTTGAGAGGGACAAGAAAACAAGCGTCTGGTCAAATGAAAAAACAGTTGTACAAAAAATTGCTGTCGTTGTATCATTAAACAAACAAATGCATTCTGAAGAATTTCAAAGGTTTTTATAGAATGCCTCATAAATAGTGTGTGAATGGTACAGGTGTTACTAGACTCTTAGAATGTTACCAGACTCTTAGCATGTTACTAGACCCAGGGTGCCATTTTGCCGAATTTTACAAATATTCATTGACCTGATTTGCCTCCCATAGAGTATAAATATTGGTATGAAGTTCAGATTTGTAGCTCTCCACAAGAGTGAAAATACTTTGCTGAATATTTGTGAGTCTTTGGAAAAAAGAAAAAACTTTAAACTTGTAAGACGAACTTCATTTTCAAACTTCCAAAAGTGGGTTCAATTTTTCAGAATTTTAAACTTGTACGACAAGGTTCATTCTCAAACTTACAAAAGTGGGCTCAACTTTTCAGAATTTTAAACTTTAAGCTTGTCAGACGAGCTTCATTCTCAAACTTTTAAAAGTGGGTTCAACTCTTTAGAATTTTAAACTTTAAACTTGTAAGACAAGGTTCTTTCTCAAACTTTCAAAAGTGGGCTCAACTTTTCAGAATTTTAAACTTGTAAGACGAGCTTCATTCTCAAATTTTCAAAAGTGGGTTCAATTTTTCAGAATTTTAAACTTGTAAGACAAGCTTCATTCTCAAATTTTCAAAAGTGAGTTCAACTTTTCAGAATTTTTAACTTTAAACTTGTCAAACAAGCTTCATTCTCAAACTTTCAAAAGTGGGTTTAAATTTCCAGAATTTTAAACAATAAAATTGGTACAGTTTTAATATTTAGATGATGGAGTGGTGAACATTAAGAAATGAACTGATTAAGCAGCACTTCTATGTCTTGTTGGTCAGTGAATTTATCATAGGTATACCAGACTTACAAGCCATCATCATGCTCTCTATGATCTCCTTGTTATATGATTGCATGCGGATAACAAGTGAAATTCATGCATGATAACATATTTGATATTTTTTTCTTTTGGAGCAAAAATGTGGAACAACTGGAGCAAATCCAACACCTAATCTTTTGTGTCTGACATACATTAAAAAGAGTTAAAGCATGTAATTATGCATGACAATAAAAAAAAGTGTCAGCCAATGGGGCGGTACTGACCATTGATCTAAACACAAATTGAGCATGGCAGCTGACTTCAAAAAGAGGTTTTCCTCTCAACGCTACTATGTATGTTACCTTTTTGATAATTTGTTTTTTACCAATTCTTATGTATGGTCTAACTTATGGGGACCACAAACCAGTTCTGAGATTGAAAATGTTCATGACCATTTTGTAAATTCACCCTTAGATTAACAAGTAAGTTCCATAAATAATGTAGCAAGGGGGAAATAGGAAGAGTAAGTCTTTATTGTTGTGCAGTAAGAAATGCCGTTAAATATTGGTTAAAAGTTTTAAAACATAATAAGAGTCGCTACACTTATATCTCATACAACCATCTTTATCACAAAGTGGATATTTGGGTAAATTCTTGGGTTGCGATTATAAGACATCGCTTAATGAGTTTAGGCTTCTGAGAGGTATGGTTTCAGCAAGGTGTAGGAGATGAATCTGTGTTCCTGCAAGATTTATCATTAAGATTGTCTGACATCAATGAGCAAAAATGGCTTACTCAAATAAGTTCAATGGACAGTCTATATAATTATTTAGTTTTCAAATATTATCTCACATATGAAGCGTATTAAACATTTTTTCATAACCCGCATTTATGTCCTTATATCACACACCTTCGCTGTGGCGTACTCCCTTTGAATGTCCATACTGGCAGACGGCAAGATATTCCAAAAAAATTAAGATTATGCACTATGTGTAACCTACATTGTCTAGAGAATGAATATCACTTTGTGCTAGAATGTCTTTCTATGTGTAAAGTTTTCATTCCTCAGCACTTTTATCACCACCACTCATATCCTTTGTTTGAAACACTTCTAAGAAATTACAAGCAAATCTTTAAGTTTAAATTTAGCCAGGTTTATAAACAAAGCTCTTCAAAAGCGCAAGAATCTTTAGCATAATTATCATGTTGTATGAATAATTAATTACTTTATTGTTCAACAATCCCATTATCCATTTGTTTTTTTGATCTTCTTTTGTTTTTGATTACTTTGTTTTGGTATGAGCATGTACTTTATTTTGTGTCTACATTTGTGTTTTTTGTCTTGAAATCATTAATTGTTTTCTTTGATCAAAAATTGTTAAATCAATGTACTTATATTTGTATGTAATCGGCTGGAGGCCTGAACATTGAATGAAATAAATATTAATATATTGGATAATCTAATTTTGGTAAATATGTAATTGAATCAAATATGTACATGTGTTAATGAAGTCATTCTGGTTTTTCTAAAAGCCTTTGTGGCAGATGTGTATTATGAACGTTTGGGCCTTTTGTCGGATCAGTTGAAAGGATTAGTTCAGTGGTCAAGCAAGTCTATTTTATATGACAGAGAACTTCAAAAGAAACAAAATGGTGAAGAAAGCATTCAAAAATCTTATTCCGTTAAGGGGATATTTAAGTTAAGAGTTTGGTATCATTTGTATAGAAACGACTGAAATCAGACTAGTTGTGATGTCATAGCCTCAGATTTCTCAAAAGTCTTGATGTATTGTATATTTTTCCCTGCAATTTTGTGGCTTAAAAACCATAGAATATGTCAAAAAAGTAGTAAAACAATTTAGGAAGGGTATTTATAATATACCACCTGAAGAAAGTTTGAGGGAAAATATTTCAATAGTGAAAATTTTGAAAAAAACTTGCTTTAAAATAACATAAAGATTGAGGCTGTGATGTCACAACTAGTCTGATTTCAGTCGTTTCTACAGAAATGATACTAAACTTTGAAATTGAATATCTCCTTAATGGAATAAGATTTTTGAATGCTTTCTCTATTTTTTAAATTATTTTTAAATGCTCTTTTATATAAGATGATCGTGCTTGACCACTGAACTAATCCTTGAAGTGTTTTATATGTACACATGTATGTTTCCATGAAATTCTTAAAGGATTAGTTCAGGGGTCATGCAACTTGTTATATGATAGAGCCGGACTCCATTAGAAACAAAATGGTTAAGAAAGCATTCAGAAATCTTATTCCATTCAAAAGATATTAAAGTTTGGTATCATTTGTGTAGAAACGGCTGAAAGAGTTGTGATGTCACTGCCTCAGATTCCTCAAAGTCTTTATGTATTCTATCATATTTTGTCCTTTAATTTTGTGGCTTTGAAATCATTGGATATGTCAGGAAAGTAGTCAAACAGAATCTTGTAAGGGTAATTATAATTTACCACCTTAAGAATGATTGAGGGAAAATAATTGAAATATGAAAAAAGTTAAATATATTTTCTTTAAAATACATCAACAATTGTTAAGAATGTGAGGATAAGGGCACCAAACTTCCATAGTAGACTTACTACACCAGTCATTTCTACAGAGATAAGACCAGAGTTTCAAACTTGGATATCACCTTAACAGAATAAGACTTTTGAACAGTTTCTTCACCATTTTGTTTCTTTTAAAGTCCTCTTTCATATAAGATAAACTTGACCCCTGAACTAATCCTTTAACTGTGTCTCATGAATGATACATGTATTTGAACAGTTTACTTACTTTTAAAACTTGAAGAATATTTGATTAATTGATATTCAATTACAAGATGTAATTCTTGTTTTTTAGTGTAAGTGTACCAAAATAATTTGTGACAGTTAAGATGATGAATATTTATTTTAAATAAATGACCTCACATAATCTTATATTATGTATATCATGAATAATATACCTGAAAAGTACAAAAAAATATATATTTTCTTTAAAAGGAAAATCTAAAGTTTGTGAGAGAAATGCCATGCTATGATGCAACATCCTATCCTGGATTTGTCTCTCTTTGTACTTTTAAATTTATTTGGTTAGTTACGCAAAAAGATTGTGAAAACATTTAAGATCGATGTCTGATTTGATGCATAATTTTGACAAAGTATTTTATCACCTTAATGATTCTCATTCTGTACCATTATATTTATATTCGCTAACCTTTTCAAATATAATTTCTTACTTTTCACAAGCCATGTATGATCACAGTTATGTAGAAGAAAACTGTCTTTTGAATTTATTTTGTTTTCTTTTGTATTGCTCAAGGAGATATTTATAAGCGGATTGCACACACAGATAAAAAATCGTCAGTCCATTCCCGAATCATTTGGTCATGCTGCTGGTCACATGATGACAGATTCTTTGCCACAGCATCAAGAGACAAAAAAGTAAGGGTTTTGATATAGTTTTGTTATCATGCATTATTCCAAAGGATAAGAGTGCAGTGGCTTACTGCAGGTTTAAGGAGTCATACTTGTATGCATAAAGTACCAGGTGCCAAGAGCCCTGCATTGCATCCCCAAACAAGACACTTGGCTCTGCTTACTCCAGTCCACTCAGCTATAAAATGACTACCAGCTCTGCTGGGGGTTGACCTGCAATGGACTGGCTTGTCTCCAGGAAGAGGGAGGGAAAGTTTGAGGGAAAATAATAATTCAAATGTTAAATGTTAAATTTTCTTTAAAATGTATTAACAATTGTTAGAAGGTGAGGATGGGATGTCATAGCAGACTCACTACACCAGTCATTTCTACACAGATAAGACGGAGCTTTTAACTTGAACATCTCTTTATCTCATTAATGGAATAAGCTATTTAAATGGTTTTCTCACCATGTTGTTTCTTTTAACGTCCTCTTTATATAACATAAACTTGCTTGACCACTAAAATAATCCTATGAAGTACTGTAGTATGCTGCTTACACATGTAACAAGTCAATGGAAATTCTATGTTCTAAAATTGCTAACCTTTTGAAATAATTACTATGAAGCATTTTGACTTTGGTCGACTGAATGTAGATATGTAATGGATATTTTCTTCTTCAAAATTTGAATGCTTCTACATCCATAGTATAAATATCAACAGCAATCCAGCAAGGATATTGTTCAAAGTCATTTAAGCATCCATAAAACGTGATAATAATCTGGTAATGATTTTGTAATAATAATATTATTATATATAAATCGATGTGAATATTATAATGTATTATTAATAATAATGATTTTTCATTTCCAGGTCATTATTTGGGGTCAAAGGGCAGAAGGTACCCCAGTTTCAGCTCCTTGCCTTGGAAACTACGCTGCATGTTCCACTGCCCTGGACATCGCAAGTGCTGCTACAGCTGTGGATTTTGCCCCCATTGGAATCTCTCATGGAAGGTATGAAGAGTATAGTATGCATTTTCACATTACCTACCTTTGACCTGTTTCGAAGCTTACACAGGTCCAATCCTTGTCAACTCTTTAAGGTTTTAACACGGTTCAGTCTCACTCTGCACTCACACTGTTCAACAATAAACACAAGGTCATATCTGACACATGTACAGTATTTGGTTGATCGTGTCGGAATTCTCAACACGGGTTGAAAGGTCTCAACCCTGCATGCTCCCAAGCAGGGTTAGTTTCGACATGGGTCGAGGGTTTTCACGGCTCAATGTTCTTTTGAAATTTACAGTGTGGAAAGGTCAGGATAACGAATGTGATGTGTCAGACTAGTGTCCAACACAGATTTTCCATAGTATGAAAAAGCATTATTTCTCTTGCTATATTTGGCCGTCCAATTATGAGAACAGAATACCTTGTGGTTATGCAATTTTTAAAAACAATTTGAATTAGAAGCCAAAATTTGAACTTCCACAAAATTTTGAATTAAGTAATTAATGTTTTTGTTATTTAATAACAGTATGAGATTATGGGATACAGCACCTGCTTGGCAGTTGATAAATATTGCTGTAATGATTTTAATGATCTTTCAGTAATTCAGCACAGGCGGCAGGAATGTCATTTTCCTTTTTTGATAATTTCAATGAAGAAAGTCATAGAATAGTTTATGGACAATTAGCTTTGCCTTACCTAATTCCCTTTTCTGATAATGTACAGTTGGGCAGACAAGACGAGTCTACAGGGGTAGATCAATTGTTGTACATTGTTCCCCCAAAAAAAAGTGTGGAAAGCTATAAGTCACTAAACCCTGTTCATTCACATCTTTTATATTTAAAATTAAGGAGAAAATAATCAACAAACAGTTCTATGCAATATTTCTTTTCTTTTAAAAGCTTTAAAATCTAAAATGGAATTAACCAAGAAAATCAGATGAGAAGAGTATAAAAAAGTAGAACAACCCTTTATCAATTTGACAGCGTCGTTTGTCACAGGATGATGTACAATGCAAGTTAGAGGTGTGACCCCTCTCGTCCAATCACAGTGCAGAAAACAAACTAAAATTGATGAATCACAAATAAAAATTGTATCTTATCCATACATTGTATATAAAATTAGTACCCTTCTTGTCAAGCTAAAATACAAATACCATATTCGACATTTTAAGCACCTCTGCTCTAATAAGCACCCACCCAACATTTTGTGACTGATAACATAATTTATTTGATTGATTTAAAAACTTAAAATAAGTTTGTTATATTAATTGCTTAGACGCGTATGACACTCACAATGTTTTTGTAGTGGTTTTAGTGGAGCTGGTATAGAACACTCCACACAATGCAGTCCAAATACCACACTGTACGTGGCCCTTGGTTTGTAGCTATGGTCCAGTTTCATGATATTTCTGTAAGTGACTGACGATGGGTACTCAATCTGCTGGAAGTGACACTTTATATTTTCTTTGATCAAATTTTTCAACAAAGGTATTTTACCTTCCAGTCACATGGTATACAGAGATAGTGATGAACATGACATACAATGAATTGTTTGTGCGCCACTTATCAGTTGGAATACTTAATTTAATATTCAAAGAGAAGAAAAGTGTGTCACATTATTTCCGTTGTACAATTTTGTGACACTTTGATAAAAAAGAAAATGGAAATGAGTCAAATTAGATTAAGTTTGTACATCAGTAAAAATGTTGCAATATTTAGTCAACAGAACACATATTTGGCTCAAAATTATGAAAACTCACCTTACTGTAAAAGTAAGAAAAAGTCATTTCCCCATTTTCAGACATAATTGAGCATATTTATAAGATGTCATCTACACAAGTTGCACGTGACTGAAATGCCTTTCTGTGTATTTTTGACGGAAAAAGCCATTCTTATGTCAAGATTTCTTATCAGACGCATCCCATTATTTCAGTGATAGTCACATGATCGATGAATATTCATTGCTATTTCATATTCATGTTGCACAGTTACATCCTTGCTGTTGGAAGTGAGGCTGGGAAGGTAACCGTCCATTCCTGGACATCGGGTACTGCTTCAGAATGGAACATCCTATGCAAGGTAGTACAAAAGTAAGTACTTGTACACCTCAAGCGTGGGATGCAGAAAGCAAATCCTCAACATTTTTATCAGAAAGAGTATGGTATGTGGTATTGAGGGAAGACTTGCTGTTAAAATCTTAAAAGGAATATTGCTGTTATTTTGTAATGTGTAGAGGGATTTCATCACGTGACTCTTACTCAACTGGACTCCATTTTGCAGGGCAGCAGCATTGTTTGCGTCTTCACACAGCTCAGTCACATCACACGTACAACAAACATACTATAAGCTAACCTACCAGTACCATTTCAATAAATTTTACTATTGCAATTTTTTGCTCGCTTCTGATTTTACTTCATATTTTCCTAAAGTTTTATATTTTCACCAGGTATTTTAACATTAACTTTAACGTTAATGCTAGCTGCTTGTTCTTTATACTCAGACAAAGCCTACATACCAGATATAAAGTGCTCACTGCAATTCCTAGTGTGAACAGTAGGTTTAAGCTGTTGCATCGTACAGCAGAAACTCACTTCAAACGTCAATCAGGATCAGATGAAAATTGAGAAAATTTCTTTTTATTCCCCTATACTCATCTACTAGTGCAACCAACGGCACAGCAATTATCTTACAGAAATAATCTTATGTAGACAACATGCAAACGTGCAAACTGTATGTAAGTTTTAATTATGTACAGCAGACAACAGTGGTTTTCCAGACAAAATGGCGATGTAAAGAAAGTCATGTGACCTCGTGATGTCAGCTGAAAGACCCTTATATAACAGAGCACAATTGAAGAAACAATTTGGTGAAAAAACAACATTGATATTTAAATCCATTTGGGAGCTAAAGTAGTTCAAAAGTTGTGTTGAAAAGTGACAGGTTGAGTAAGTGTTATTAGGCTGTGTGATATCATACATGCACTTCCAATGCAAGTTTTATGCATTTCTGTAAAAATTAATTTGTTCTTTCTAAATTATTGAAAACATATGTTTGTTTAATTATTGAGGTGAGATACAAACTGTACTTTTATACAAGAACATGCTTTGCCTTTCTGTTCCTCTACCTTACACTCTAAATAAGAGAAAAATAAAGAAAGCAAATTTGATACAATAACATGAAAATTATCTTGGATCCGCAAGGAAGACATTACACTGTATGCTGTACTCATCACTTTTCAACACGATGAAATGTTTTGAAATATTATCACTTCTAATACTTTTCCCAATCTGTTTTTTTACCAATCCGTTTCTTTCACCAATCTGTTTCTTTCACTAATCTGTTTCTTTTCCCAATCCGTTTCTTTCACCAATCCATTTCTTTCACCAATCTGTTTCTTTCACCAATCCGGTTTCTTTTACCAATCTGTTTCTTTTACTAATCCGTTTCTTTTACCAATCCGTTTCTTTCACCAATCCATTTCTTTCACTAATCCATTTCTTTCACCAATCTGTTTCTTTCACCAATCTGTTTCTTTCCCAATCCATTTCTTTCACCGATCTGTTTCTTTCCCCGATCTGTTTCTTTCACTATTCCATTTCTTTCACCATCCGTTTCTTTCACCAATCTTGTTTCTTTCACCAATCTTGTTTTTTTCACCAATCTTGTATCTTTCACCAATCCGTTTCTTTCCCAATCTGTTTCTTTCACCAATCCGTTTCTTTCACTAATCTGTTTCTTTCATGAATCTGAATATTCTTTAAGAAATTATCATTTAAGTGTTGAAATTGAAGTTCAGCAGTAAAATATTGACTCATTAATGTTGTTGTCAATTTAAAGGGTAATTTGACTCATTAAATTTCTTTCACTTGATTTTAAGGGTTGACTCATTCATGTATGTTGGTTGTTACTTGATTTTAAGGGTAAAATTTGACTCATTCATGTATGTTGGTTGTCACTTGATTTCAAGGATGACGGACAGTCAAAGTCTAGAGTCATAAAACAATCAAAACACTGCAAAATGTTGGTAGAGCTCATGTATAAGATCAAAGAGTATATGGGCCATTCTCTATTACGGTATGTGTGTGACCAGCCAGAGAATGGCCCAGTGGATCCCTGGGAGACCACAGGGTTCCACTGGAGTCATTTTCTGTTACGTTACGTGTGTGATCAGCCAGAGAATGGCCCCAGACCTCAGAGTTTCACTAGAGCCATTGTCTGTTACGTTACATGTGTGATCAGCCAGAGAATGGCCTATATATTTTTCTAAAGGGATAAGATAAGATAAGATATATATATTTCGTCCACAACAAAATATGGAAATTTGTAGTCCTGTAGCAAAACATGCAAAGATATTTTAAAAGATATATAAATATGAAAGTTATAAATATAAAAGTTCATAAAAGTTATATCAAAAACAGTAAATTAGGAAAAATAAAAATTTTGGTAAATATTATTAAATGGTAAAAAACAATAACGTCCAAGAGATGTAAATATATATATACATGTAGGCCTATAGATATATAAATATATATATACAAATTTGGCTTAAAAACAAAAACACAAACTACTGTATTGGACAGCTTTCAAAGTTGAACAGGGAAATAGAATTGAATACAAATGAAAACCTGAATCTGTTATGCTTGGACCATGGCATACAAAGTCTTTTCAGTGAACGGCAGAAAATATATAGTGGGAAGAGCGGATGTGTGTTGTCATTAATTATTTTATATATTTTTTGGTGCATCATGTTATTGTAGAGATCAGAGACAGACTTCAGACTTATGTTATCACCAACAACACGGCTTCCAGCCCTTATGATCTTCTCCAGTTTGCTAGTTGAATCTTTTGTAAGCAGCCTGAATATACAGATAATACTGAAAGTCAACATGCTTTGTATTACTGACTGGTAAAAGAGCTTAAGAATAATATTGTCAACTTTGAAGTAACTCCCGCACATGAGTGGCACCTTCATGGGGGCAGTCATTTGAGAGGCTGTCACATGATATGATCACTTGACAATGAGTTGCACAAGTAATACGCACGCTTAGATAAAAACTTTTGAACAAGTTTGGGTCACATGACTGATTATGCGATTTAAACATTTATGACAAATGAGTTGTGTGTGTGCGCATCGCAAAAAACTAAGCTGTTGAGACAATGTGGAGCTGTTGCATAAATGTGTGTGCTGTGTGTGTGGTAAATGTCAGGTGACCATAGCATGTGACAAAATGTCTCCCTATTGGCAGCCCCCATATAGTGGTGCCAACTTTTTAGCATTACAAGTATAGGATTTCCATCTCTTTCTAAACATATCTACTCTTTAATAAGATTGTTAGCAATCACATGTTACAATGGGTTTTACAGTCAATATTTAAATTATTTTGTAATAATATGAATATTAATTAATTTCACAAAGATTTTGCTATCCTGTGGTTGCACTGTTTTCTAGTCAAAGGCAGTTTGATGCTTGTCATATTTGTATCTTTAATTTATTTTTATGTGCTGCTTCTGACAGATATGTATATTTAAGTTCCAAAAGAGATAAAACAAAGACTATGTAATACTTTTTATATTTTTTCCGCAGTCACTCACTGACAGTCAGGAGGCTTCGATGGAGACCAATTCAATCTAAAGTTGGACAAGATAAGCAAAACGAATTATCTGCTGAGGTAGCACCACTCTATTTAGCCAGCTGTAGTTCAGATGGGAGTTTGGTTCTGCACCATTTGAAAATTTCCATGGGCAAATAAGATGTTAGTTTACAAGGTTTATATGCGGCAAGTCGCTGCATTGGTTGAGGCATTCCTGTTAACATCATATGTTTGAAGGATGTACCAATCAGCTTGTGCAACAAAACCAATGTGCACAAAACAGCAGTAATGATCTGAAGGGAATACTTTTGTGTTAGTGATGAATCAAACGCAAGGCCCAGAAGATTAGTGGGATCGTTGTATAGCATCAACAGAACCAAAGATGGCAGACCACCCTCATGAGCCGCAGTATTATATTCCACATGCATGCTTGTTTACCAGGATGGACCCAAACAGAGCAATTTTTATACAAACTGGAGAATTATGCTTGATATCAACTAAATTGAACACACTTTGCACATCTGCTCATGAACTTTGCACTCTAAAGTAAAAGAAAAACATCTTTTTTGTTTTATAGAAATACATACAAATTGTCTTGGGTCTGACTTTATGACATCACATTGTACACTGCGGGGTCACACTGATAAAATCATTAAAATGTAATAAACCCTTGACAGAATAAGATGTTTTACATCAATTAACAGAATAAGATGGATTTTACATCAATTTGTTTCTGTAATAGTCCTCTACCATATAAATATGGATTCAAATTCACTGGAATAGTCCTTTAAAGGAGTATTCCCTTGGACTTTCATTTTCATATATACGTCATAAAGACAGCTCCAAGGCAATTCTTATGTAATTCTATAAACCCCAAAAAATGTTTTCCTTTTACTTAAGAGTATAAGGTTCATGAGAAGATGGGCAAAGAATGTTTTTATAAAGTGTATGTTATAACCCACCTCAATAAATTAATAAAAAATGCTTCCAGTAATTGAAGAAGAGGCTATTTATTTTCAAAGAAATACACAAAAATTGTCTCGGATTTGCCTTTATGACATCACACTGTACAATGTAAGGTCACTTTTCAACACACTATAGTGCAAACTTTGAAATGCAATAACTCTACTAAACAGAAAAAATATCAACATGATTTTTACACCAAAATGTTTCCTGCATAGTCCTCTATGGTATATATGAAAATTAAAAACTCATGGGAATATTCCTTTAAGGATTCAAGGTACATAGTGTAGGGCGATTGACGTCACGCTCTCTGGTAGTATATATTGAAGGAATCGAGCCCAATATTGATTACAACCTGTATCCATGGAGCATGTATTGATTTCACTCTAATACTTGCTCATTTCTTCCTTATGAGCTGACCTTCTGTGTTTTTCAAGCTTATGCTCAAAAATAGTTGTAATACATTACATCCTGTTGTACATCTTGTTATGCAAAATGTACTGAAAGGAATATTCCAGTGAAGTTAAAGAAACAATTTGGTGAAAAACCATGTTAATATCTTATCTAGTTTAGGAGTTATTGCATTTCACCCGTTTGTTAAAAAGTGACAGTGCAGTGTTCAAAATGTCATAATTGCATCTTACAGACTAATTCTTTATATATTTTGTTTATGAAATGAAAATATAATTTTCTTTCATTTATACCATCATAAGGTACATGAGCAGATGGCCAAGGCATTTCCTTGTAGAGTTCATACTATAGCCCATCTCATTAATTAAACGAAAAATGTTTCATATCATTTGAATAGAGGCAATTAATTTTCGAAAAAGATACATAAACATTGTTTTGGATCTGAATTATGACATCACACTGTACACTGCAAGGTCACTTTTCAACACACTGGTGAAATCTTGAAAGTGAATAAAATATCAAAATGATTTTTCCCAATTTTTTCTTTAATAATCCTCCATATGTATGAAAATTCACGGAAATGTTCCTTTAAGCCATGTATGCCATGGTGAATTTAAAGAGAAAGACCGTCTTATTCGTAAATCCTTGGTCTCTGTAAAATTGGAGGATGATAGCTTTCATGTCACTTCCGGTTCTGAAACACAAGATTTCTGTCTGTACATGTGTATACATAGCGTTGTGTGTGTGAAGATTCAATCGTAGTGCATAACGATCAACGGGAAACTTATTTTTTAAACATTTTTGTTAGAAAGAAAGTGAAAGATTAGTAAGATAATGAAAATTGCTGAGTATAAAAGGAAAACGCAAAATTCGAGAAAAATGGTTCTGGCTGGATTTGAACCTACAACTTTTGGTTCAAAAAGAATTATGACGTTCATCACCTTAACCACCTAGGCAATATTAGGCGTTATCCATGCTTTTGGTTTTATTAGATATGTAATGTAAAATAAGGGCCAACGAATCGTGCAGTAATTAGTTGAAATTTCAAAGAATTTGAATTGAGTCTTAAACAGTGTCCATGTGACGATTTCGCCTCTTTAATGAGCTGCATTATCATGGCAATATTTCACCAATTACAGTAAACATGGTGAAAGCGAATGGAAAGTGGGAAAGAAATTGTAATTTTCTGAACAAAATGGACCAATGTGTTTTCAGAAAAAAAAGGAAGTCTCCATTTGTATGTTACTTATATTTTTATACTATGGGTAAACAGAACACATCTCATATGGCCGGTTTGTCTTGTACAGCAGGTATATGAGCTTTTACGTACATTTGGGGGAAAACATTGTTTCATTTTTTTTGGGGTGGGGGTGGTTGTCCCGCACCTCTCATGCCATTTTACCACAAAATAAACATGGATTTCTCTGTAAAGTTGGTTATAATTGTTGAAAATTTTATGTAGGATAATATGTCCTGTATGATAATATATCATGTTTAGTAATATATCATGTTTGATAATATATCATGTTTGATAATATATCATGTATGATAATATATCATGTATGATAATATATCATGTATGATAATATATCATGTATGATAATATATCATGTATGATAATATATCATGTATGATAATATATCATGTATGATAATATATCATGTATGATAGTATATGATAGATAATATATCATGTATGATAATACATCATGTATGATAGTATACTATTGTCCTTCATTTTTTTGTTTCAATTGTTTTCCTTCAAGGTATTTTCAAAATTAGAGACCCAGTATGATTTCTTTAGAGGAAGGAAGTCTGGTTGTTATGTACTGTACCATAAAAGGGATTGATATTTAATTTCATCCAAATCACCAAAGTTCTATTCTAATAGTATATGGATAGGTAAAGATTTTATATTCATCAACCAATCCGGTTCGCACCCCCGATCGGGAGAACAGTTTTGTTCTCCCCATCGGGGGATCCTTTACAGAAGTATCCCACAATGCATCTATTCTAATTTAAAGTTTGTATAGGAATAACATAACAATCAGACACATTTCGAGCGTGGGAAACTCAACCACTGCGAAGGGTTCCAATTTTTCTTCACGATTTGAAACAATGGCATATAAATTATCTTTTCACCGTGCGCTTTTAAAATTTACCGTGGGGTTTTCAAGAAATTTAAAAAAAAGTGATGAGTTCTTATTATGTGTTACCGTCAGGCAGAAGCGCTTTAACAAGATTTTCTGAAATTATAAGAAATAACTGGGGGATCTGTGGAAACTATTTAGCAATAACTGCGCGATAGTAACGAAGTTGTTTACTTTCGCGAAATTGATCATAAACATAGCAAACTTTGCTACAAACCTAAACAGCTAAAAGGAGTGAGGGGTTGTTGATGGCCCGAAATACTTTCTCAAAGTTTGTGAAATTAGCACCATTCAGAGGCTAAATTTAACTGGAAAAGCAGAAAAAAGTTGTTACCGTAAAATCTTTCGTTTGTTTGTTTGTTTATTTTAATACTTCCTTTCTTATATAAAACAGTACATACATTTAAAAAAAAATATATATATATATATATATATATATATATATATATATATATATATATATATATATATATATATATATATATATATATATATATATATATATATATAGACATGCATGTAAGTGGAGAAAGCCTGATAAAGTAAATGCTTGGACAAGCAGGCCTTTACGAGATATAACAATTAAACAATGATAAGAATAAATGCAGATACATAAGTGAAGTTTGTAAATACGAATGAGAATAGTACACAAGGATAGGAAGATTTGATATCCCTTCCTTCCCCCACCTGATGCCCCTCCCTTTCCCCACCTGACGCCCTAACATATCTACCCTCATGTCCTACCACATTTTAAGCACATTTTCTGTTTTGTTTTTAACTTATTCTACTTTTCATTAGGTCGTGCCTCTGCTCTCCTATATAGCTTTAGAAGTTCAGAAATACTGAAATAAATCTGTATGAAAGCATAATTTCCTAATCTTCCCAATCGAAAGAAAACCTTTCACGGAGTTTCTATCCACTCCCCGATTGTAAGAATGCACACTTGTCCCAATATCTTTTATAAAGCATTACAGATACTGCTCATATAACACGTTATCATGCGTGTCATTACAGAACTCGCCCCTCAAACAGAACTCCGTCCTGATTTTCTGTGCCTGTGGCATTTCAGTAACCGCATATGGCGGTTTGCATTTCTTGTTCATTTCCAAATAATTTCACTTCACGTTTTACAAAATTTGCCCTTTAAAGGTGTGAAATTTGTTTTATTTGGACAAATTGTTAGAAGATTTAACCTTTGAACATCGAAATTGACGCTATATTTCTTATTTCCACGTAAATGTATTTCGAAGTTAAGAAATATCAAGAACAGCATTCCAACAATAAGATTTCTTCCCTGTATAACAGCAAAGGGAGTTTTTATTTGAATAACATCAATATGTGGTATGTCTGTGGAGTTTTAGGCATAAAGAAACTTGTAAAGTGTATTAACCAATATATAATTTTATTAAGTCATATTCAAAGAAGCATGAGATTATGTGTATGGTTATCTCGTAATTGCTATTGCCTTTCAATTTAAGAGAATTTTCTTCAATTTTAAGAAAATTTCTTTCATTTTGTGGGAAATTTTTCGGTAAATTTTCTTTAACGTTTGGGAAATTTCCTTCATTTTGGGACAATTTTTATACGAAGTTCTGTTCAATTTTGGGGAAGTGTTTGGGCCCATTTCTTTCAATTTTTGTGAAATTTCTATCATTCTCGTGCCATTTTCTTCAATTTGGGGAAAACTTCTCTTATTTTGGCGGCAATTTTTCTCAATTTTTGGTAAATTTTATTAATCATTAAGGAAATGTTGCCAAATTTTACCAAACAATCCTCCGACAATTTGATGATGACTATCGGAAAAATCATAATGTGAAATATAAGATTCTATTTTCAAAAGGGGTGCATATACCATTTGAAACCGTCAATGCCCCAGTTAATCCGTTTGTGGCAGCCGCAGCTGCATCAGTCTTTTTCTTTTTTTTATGTATGAAGAATTATTTTCAAGTAAAGTTGTCAGTTTTGTAAGTTTATTAAAGATACACCTCTTGCATAACCTTGAGAACAAGCTGTATAATACCTGATTATTGGTTGATTGGGGCCCTACTGCAAAGCTAGAGATGGGAGTCTCTTATATCTTAAGTCAGTAAGTGTGGGATCCTTTCATTAATTTGATATTACATTTGAAATTGAAAATTGGGCATTTTATTTCTTTCCTCCATTGTCGAAAACATATACTTTTAAGATTGTTGATTTTTGTGAATAGTACCTACACATTTGTAGGGACCTGTTAGTTTGGGGCTTTTATCAATTTAAGGTTGAATTTTAATTTTTCAAAGACCACAGGCTTACATTTTCCTTGGCATAATTTCTGAAAATTATACTCGAACTTTTGCGACACCTATGGGGCAGTTGCACCATACAATGCTCCATAGTAACCAGGCTCTGGCAGGGGCACACGAGCCTTGCTACAATTCTAGATCTCGTTGATGTTGTTATCTATTTTTATTTTATGGAATTAATCACCTGTGTCCAGGTTTTTTATGCTAAAAGGTTTGTGCAACTTACTAACAAGTTGAATGACGTCTGTTTAATGTTGAGTCACATCTGCACATACAGACACAAATATTTAATTATCAGACATAAAGGCAAGTTACTTAACTTGGAATGACGGTGATCTATTATGAATGTCTTGAATGAGAAGTTGCTGTTATCTAATTAAGATTTTTATACTGACTGGTACAAGATAAAGTCAACAAGGGTGTTCATGTAGAGATGGTTCCATGGTAATACCAAGGAGCTTCTACACATGGAGATCTGACGGTCGTAAAGCGTAGCCTCCGGCAAAGAAAAACTGACAAAACCCCTCCACGACTCTAACTTAATCCTCTGCAGATTCACTCAACAACCACATCCCATGGGCCCCATAAAAGTCCCTTTGAAGCAATGTGTGTAGCCGCTGAGAGCGCTGGAGCAAGCGAGCAAATGACGTCATTACTATACTCTGGTAATTTTGCAAGTGACCTGGCCATAGGTTATACGGCTGCGCAGTGTGTCATTTGCCGTAGTTTCTCAATGAAAGTCATGTGCAGTTGTAGAGCAAGTCGTTACAAAAGTACTGAAAAACCCGAAATCGATCGGATTTTTAAAGGTAAGTTATCTTGATATTATTGGTGACATTTATGGTTACTAATTTAAGCAAATTTGGGAAAATAGCTTGCCTAAATTGTGTTTTTTTGGGTTATTTCCTGCAGGTTCCTGCGAATGACGCTGGGTCAAGTTGGCTTGTTTACCTTTCTTTATGCACTTCTGACAGCGCTAGTATGTGTGCAATGTTCTCCAAACGAGAAAATCGCACTTTTTTGAGGCACTTTTTGGTCAGATTTTCAGGTTGTTTCCATGGCAACTACTTTTTATCCAGGGTTATATTGAAAAACGTTTAGAAATTGTTCAATAATTGGGTTTTAGAATAGTAGGAATAAGATTAAAAATCGAAGGTCAAGAAAGTGGTACTGATGCTAGGCCCCACTGGTGTTAATACTGCAGTGCTAACTTCGTCAAGATAGTGTGCCAAAATAGGCCTTAGGCCTAACTAAGAAAATAAAAGCTGGACCCATTCTAGGCCTAGGTCTAAAATAATTGAAGCTGCATTTAGCGATCGAATGCTAGATTCTTTCAAAAATTACTACATTTGTGATGCATTGTAGTAATGTGGCTCAAGAGTTTGTGCAGGCTAAGGCAAAACAAAATTCTTGATTTATTTTCATTTAGCCTTCAAAACAATGATTCAATACACAATGGGTAATAGGCGTAGGACTCGGCCTACCTTTTTTTTTTTCTCTTCTTTTTGCGTGCAATATTTTTGCTCTCATTTTTAAATTGTTAAAAGAATTTTTATATCATCTTTCCATGATGTGTTACTGCACTTCATGGCATAAAAATAATAACTGTAGATTTAAAATGATTGAAAGGCATAGTTAGATAGTTTCAGGCTGTAATTTTTGTGTCATACTCAATTTGCTTTATTATGATTAATGCATAAAAAAAAATGCATCATTTTATAGTTAAGCTAGCTTAGTACAGCTGGCGGTCTTGCAACTTTGCTGCCCAGCCGGCAGGATTATGCCATAGTTTGAACATACATAATAAGTTCTTTCTTCATGAATATGCATCGTTCTTTTATTAGTATTAGTACGATGCTGGACCATGCGACTTAAATGCTATTGTAGCCGGGGATACTGCATGGGAGCCATAAGATTACACAAACTATTCTTTAACAATTGATAAGATTACATCATTCACCTCTGAAGTTCATGAGTCTGATAATTTTTTGAGAATCCGCTTCTAAAGTTCCTCCCAAATTTTCCCACCAGGATGATTTGTTTTAATTTGATCAAGTGGGTGTTAATTATTATACAAAAAAGTGGAAAAATAGTGCTGAATTGGAAACAAAGTTGAATGAACAAAAAGCACTTTATGAAAATGCTGTCGCATTTCAGATTCATCATTTAAAGGAGACTCTCTTGTGTGAACTTGTGCATTTGAATCCCTGGCCATCTTATTGTGTTTAAATTGTCAATATCAACTGTTATTACTGTAAGTTAGCAATGCATTTTAACTGCAGAAGCCATTTACAAGTTATCAATTTTCAAGTACATGTATGTACAGCATTTGCTTAGAGATACTCTATAATAGTTTGTGATCATTTGATCTGTGTAATCATTTGTACAAAAGATATTGCAGTAGTTATTATGTTAGTAAATCATATGATAAATAGGCTAAGTTTCTGGCCATTACTAATTACTCATACCACTCTGTGCGCACAGAATTTGTACATACTGTAAAGATGATGATTTATTTAGTATTTTGCCTCATTATTTTTTGTATTTTAGATGGAAATGTATCATCTCATTTTGAGGTCTCTTCGTCATCTCTATGAACGAAATTTAAAAAGCATAACCTGGAAGGCTTGAGGTAAGCATTTTTATGTTTTTTTGTAGCTTTATATTCACTTTTATGTGTATGTTTACTAAAATGATATCCAATCATCAGCTTTTAGGACATTTGTTGGTTGCAGCATGGGTAGGGGATTTAAAGATCACTCCTTGAGTGTATGAACACTTTTGTAGGATTGATGGCATATCACTATTTGGACAAATGATATTTTCCTTAAAAGGGATTTTCAATTCCTGGAAGTCTTTAATTTAAATGCATTTTCTTAAAACTAACAAGGTGCTGTGTCTTAGAAGGGATGCAGGTGAAAATGTAGTGCTAGAAAGCATTTTTTGTGCTATGCTAATATGCTTACAGGGTTTGCTTTAGACTGATAATGGATTTGAATATGTGTAGCCAATACTTACTTCTACTGGTACTTGTAATAAACACTTTCTGTAACATTTAGAATGACATATTTTAATAAATGACTCCCTTTTGTTTTAATTTCAGTGGTTGGTAAAGGACTTCCTTAGGTATTTTGTCAGAATGGCAAGCAGAGATCAGGAGCTGTTGGTATCAGTAAGAGGGAGAATCAGAAGTACATAAGCCGTGTCACCTCAAGGATTTCACGTAACAGGTGTGTTAAATATTATTTTGTTTAAAAAAATAATTGCCTAAGGATGCCTTCTGTTGTTTGGATGCCTTCTGCTGTTTGGATGCCTTCTGCTGTTTGGATGCCTTCTGCTGGTTGGATGCCTTCTGCTGTTTGGATGCCTTCTGCTGTTTGGATGCCTTCTGCTGTTTGGATGCCTTCTGCTGTTTGGATGCCTTCTGCTGTTTGGATGCCTTCTGCTGTTTGGATGCCTTCTGCTGGTTGGATGCCTTCTGCTGTTTGGATGCCTTTTGCTGTTTGGATGCCTTCTGCTGTTTGGATGCCTTTTGCTGTTTGGATGCCTTCTGCTGTTTGGACACCTTTGATAAGCATAATACCTCAGTTTTATAGTGTGTCATAGAAAAAGCTCTGTGTGATATAGACTGAACCACACACTCTACCATGTTGTGTTCTATTCAAAATCTGATTACTCCTTCGACCTTCTTTGGATCACAAGTAATTTACTAACTTGGACCTTTTCCATCATTAACAATGTAGAGTTGTATAAAAATTAAGAAAATTCAAAAATCATTTAAATTTGAGAAAATCCAATTCTTCCTTCCCCTTCCTCCTTCCCCTTCCTCCTCCCCTCCCCTTCCCCCTTCCCCTTCCTCCCCCTCCCCTTCCTCCTCCCCTCCCCTTCCTTCTCCCCTCCCCTTCCTTCTCCCCTCCCCCTTCCCCTAAAATAAATAATAATAATATATAAAATGAATAAAAGAAAAAACTCATTGTTTTTTTACATCAATGTCACAGGTTTCATATACTGTTTTTTTTTTTTTAAAGAAATCAGCATTAAAAATTCAAGTTATAACAGTTGTTGTTCTCTTTTTCTCCAGTGCACCACAACTGGTTATCAAAGGCCGTGGACATTGACTTGGTTGTCGATGTTATGTCTGTCCGCACGTCGCACCTGTGTTCTCGCCCTGGTCGATAAGCGTTCGTGATAGCATTTGTACTATCATAACCGAATCACGCAGGCTTATTTAACCCGTCATTGTAATTGTGTGTTCAACTCTCTCTCTCTCTCTCTTTTTCTTTCATAGTGAACTCATTTGTTGAAATTAGAAAGGAATTGCTGCAAGTAGAAGGTGAGACATTTGTACTAAGCGACAAGTTCAACCAGGAACCCATTGAAGAGTTCTTTGTTAAACAGCTTGGAGCCAGAGGTTCCCATGACAACCCAACAATGGAGCAGTTTGGACATCACATGCTAAACCAATGTTGTTGCAGGTAGAAATTGGAGCATTAAAAAGCAATGTAACTGCCTGTCAACCAAGTGAAGCAGAAATAAGTGACGAGCCTCTGCCAAACAGGAAAAGGTGGTCAAATATCAGATAGGCCTAATATCAGATGAACTGCATTAGCCCTTCTGTAAATTATTTTCCTAATATCATTATAGATCTGATGTTTATACAAATCTGACTGATTTTGTTATCATACTAGTAGGCTATCTACAGTTACAGAGGGAATCTGGTTTTGAGAAAGCTGCTTGACATCCTGACGCGATGACGACGAGTAAACACACAATTACAATGACGGGGTTGTCGCCTGCGTATTCGGTTATGATAGTAACAATGCCATCACGAAACGCTTATACGACCGGGACAAGAACATAGGTAGGACGTACGGACAGACATAACATCGACAACCAAGTCAATGTCCACGGCCTTTGATAGATAACCAGTTGTGGTACACTGGCGTGTCTACCCAACCCAGGCTTGAACCCACGGCCTCGTGGTCTGTAGACAAGTATGATAACCGCTACACCACAGTTAGTAGACGATCCTGATGTTTATTGTGCTCATACTTATAACACTACTTCCTCAGCCACTATTGATTGGATTAGTAGTCTATGCGCAAATATCTTGGGGTTGGCAAAATAAGACAACATCAACCCCGTTATGTATGTAAATCATCACTGAAAGTGTTGAATTATTGCATTCACAAAAACTTGATTATGGGCGACCAAAAAAAAAAAAAAATTACATATTGATGGTATGGCTTTTGCTTATGCTTTTCTTGCTTTTGGTTATGTTTTTTTTCAATTGTAAGGCAGTTTTATTAAGTATTATGCAGTGTCTTGTGCTAAATGTTTACTGCACATTAATAGTTAACTTATATGTGTCTTGTTGATTCTTATAATAAAAAAAAAGTTAAATGATAAATGCAAGAGTGTAATATAAGGTTTATTTATAAGTTTATTGGCTTTCACCATTTTAGAAAGGTAAATTGTGTCTCGAATCTTTATACTCGTTCGTTCTTAATTTGATAGGAAGTTTTATAGAAACTTACTTCAACCGATTTCACATAAAATATTTAATGTGACTATTAATTAGTCTTAAGCTGTTCAGATTTTACAGCAAATGTTATCTGTATGGTACTGTAGAAAAAGATGAATATTTACAGATAAACTTAAAGCAAATCAAAAGGGAAATCTGATTACACACAACAAAGGCACACAACAGAACTTGATTTAATTTGGTTGGTGATGCTAGTAGGTGCCTTTGGAAATGTAAACACTAAAGGTTTCATTAACATTTGCAGAGCAACTAGTACTGTATAAATGCTATATGCTATAAATAAATGAGTCCACATTTTCATTGTTTCAAGTATGATATTATGAAGCTGAGGTTGAGAAGCAAGAGAGACAGAAAGAGTTTTATTATACGTGGGCATCAACTTACTGTTTGAATTATTTGTCAGGTAAAATACAAGTTGCATGCACTATATCCCAGGAAAAAGTAGGTATTTAAGGTCTTCAACAACTTAGAATTCAGCTACAGGCTCAACAGTAATTTTTCTTTAATCTATTTTCTTCTGTAACTGTACAGAATTGGAAAGATATTAATTATGAGAATATGTCAGTTTCATTTATAAGAGACTTTCGTTGTGTGTCAATTGTATGATGTATTTGAAAATGTTTTTGAAAATGTATTAACACATTTTACTTTGCTTATCTTTAGTCTTTCTTTGTAACACTTAACATGATTGGTTTGTGGGTGAAATGCATATCATAATTGGATAACTTTGGAATATTTAGTTACTATTTTTCCAGGTAAGAAGTTCTGCAAAATTCATAATCGTTTATTTTGCATTTATGGAGATCAATCTTGATAGTTGAGTATTCTTCATATTTTTTGCAGAAGTTGATCTATTTCAATAAATCTTGTTTTGACTACTGGATTTGCTTTCTATTGTCCTTTTGGTGTTGGTAGGGGGTGGGGATTAATGATGACTTGTAAATTTATACCTAGCTGGTATATACTGTTGTCCTTAAGGGCTATAAGGTAAGGCCTTTAAGGCATAATTTCACAAAATCCTGAGTTCCATACAGTCACTTTCCCAAGACCACCAAACAAATAGAGCTTTTAGGGGCCTGGGGCCCCTATAGATTGAATTTGAGGGGGACAAAAGGAAAGGTATTCCGCCTATTGGCCTGGTCTTCTCTAGAGTTCATCAAATGCTTCATTCCTCACCTCAATGAACAAGTCGGAATTGGTCAATGTCAGAGTTGGTACTCGTCGCAGTGGGTAAATATTACATACAGTATGTAGTGGGTAAATGTCACACAGAGTGGGTACCTGGCCTCTTGTGTTTGATTAAAGCCCATTGCACTTCATTCCCCACCCCGTAAACTAGTCTGATTCGGATTTGATCAATATCAAGAGTGGGTACTCCTCGTAGTGGGTAAATGTCACATAGGGTGACTCATTGTAGTAGGTAAATGTCACAGGGTGAGTACCTGGTCCTTAATTGTGTTTGACAAAATCCCTTTACACTTGCTTCATTCCCCACAACCCCCGTAAACGAATCTGGCTCAAAATGTGTCAATGTCAGAGTGAGTACCCACAGCGAGTAATGTTAGTCCTACATACTATTTGGCAAGTACCCAGCTAGAGACGTAATTCTCATTTGGAAAGTGTGTGTAAAAGAAAGGGTGGGGGTTAGGCCTCTCATCAAAAAAGTGTGGCGACAGGAGGCAAATTTTCCCCAAAATGTACTGATTTTTTTATATCTTGTTAAAAAGTGGTAAAAGACATTTGCCTGGGTACATGTGATATGATAAGTCAGAAGACAAAAAGCTTCTTTTCTTTTCCGTAAGCCTGAATATTGTTTACTTAAGCACCCCAAACTGCCAAGAAATGTAGTATATATAATTGTGTATATACGATGCGTTACACACAAGTTGGTACACCTATTACGTAATCGGGCCAGCTCCACGAGAGCGGTGTCAAAGCGCATAGTGTGAAGTGATTTATTGGCGTTTTTTTACGACCTTCGATGAGTGATTTAAGGTTTTACGACGGCGGCTACACACATTGCTTCAAAGGTTTTACGACCGTTAGATCTCCATGTGTAGAAGCTCCTTGGTAATACGAAGCAAAATATTTGTGGGTCAATAGTGATGAAAAAAACATTTTTTTTCTTCTTCTGTAGTTCATAACAAATGGTACCTAAATGAACGCCGGTGTTCCACTTTTAAAACAAAAAATCCCCATGTAAAATGGAACAGTATAGGGGCTTAAATAGTTCAGTCTCCATGCTGTTTTTGGGTGATAAAGTTACCGTGTAAATCTGTGTTGATTTTAGATACAATATCAGCCATAAAATGCCTAATATCGCAGAGCTTTCAAGGGCTTTGCCCCCTGGACCCACTGATTTTTGGCCACTTTCCCTAAAACTTCAGTTTGTCAACTTTAGGGAAATTTTGTTCATTTTTTGCAATTTTTAAGAACATTTTAGGCAATTTTCTTTGATTTTTTGCAATTTTCTGAGCGGCCCTAGGCAAGCCCCTAGACCCCACGCCCTTTGGGCTAGCGCTTCATTCACGCCTACGGCGTCAAAGGTTTTGTCGGGAAATAGTCCTTTACACCCCCCAATAAAATTTCTTTGACACGCCTCTGAAGCAATTACTCGCAAACTAAATATACTAACTGACTAATTACCCTTCAAAAAAGATCTGCTCAGAATTCCTTGTTCTTATATTAAAATTGTTGAGTGCCCATTGACTTGTAATGTTACAAAGCTACAGAAGCTCTGAAAGCTATTGGCAACTAAACTAAATATTTGATTTCAAAATTCAAAGAAGTGAAGAATAGACCTTTGAGCTGTTCACGTAGCAACTGCCCGTGGGACCTCATATATTATCCGGGAGTGCCATTGTTGTTTGCCGATTTACTGATGATGCTGGCAGTACAGTCTACAAAGCGTCTTTGTCAGAAATGTGTGTTGGATATTTAGAATACTTGCTTGTCAGCTTGTTGGATTTGCCATTGATATTTTAAAATCTGAAAATGGAATACTACATTATCTGAGAAAAACATGAATTCATTCGTTTTCTTATCAAACTTATTTCAATTTTTTAGGCCTACGTGATGAAAATATAGAGAACGACTCAAAAATCTGTAAGTTATTTTAATTACTTGATCATTCGGAAAGCAGTGCAGCAATTTTATTTTCTTCATATGGATGTGTATATAAGAAAATTACAAGGTGTTTCACTCTAAATTTGTAGATTTTCCACAAGTTTGACAAAGAAAGTCAAGATACAGCTAAAACAGTCAATGTTTACCGATTTTGGTAGAAAATGTCCGACATCTTGGTTTACAGCAGAAAACAAAAATAGAACAAAAGTTGAATCAAAATCGATTTAAAATTGACCCTTTTGATTTGAGCATTGAACGTTTTTAATTCTAAGGCCTTACGATACTAAATTATGCAAATTTGTATGTGACATCATAAAGAAAAAAGGCATTTTAACTTATTTTTTGTTAAAGGATTAATTCAGTGGTCAAGCAAGTTTATCTTATATGAACAAATGAAAGAGGAATTTAACAGTTTAATAGAAACAAAATGGTGAAGAAAATACTTCAATATCTTATTCCCTTAAGAAAATATTTAAGATTAAAGTAACGTCTTAGCCACGGTATAAATGACTGGTGTAGCAAGTTTACTGTGGAAGGCTGGCACCCGAATCTTCAATTTTGTTAACGCATTTTAGAGAAAATTGATGCAATTTTTCTACTATTTAAATTATTTTTCGTCAACTTTCGTCAGGCTGTAAATTATGATTAAGTTGACTAGATTAATATTTACTGTTCGCAAGTAATACAAAATTCAAATGAAAGAAACAGAGGAATAAAAAATATATAGAATAAGACTTGGCGATATTCGAACTCATAAGCTCTCGCTCAAAAGACGATGCGATAAGCGACTGGGCAACTGAATTACTTGTAAACTTATATAGTTTATTTTATATACAGTGTGGAATATGATCGAAGGAAGAAAAATCGATAAATTAGAACTGACTGACTGATTTGTATTTATTGTGTCCAAACGGACCGACGAACTTTAACAGTTTTTAGAAAATTTGTACAACTTGATATGAAGATTTATGCATGATTATGCAAAACTCTTCACAAATAAGAAACAATGGGTTAAAAAAGTTTTCCATCTCGATTTTGTTAGAATATGGATTTAATAGCTGGATCCCTTAAAGGAAATGTATAGTCCCATAAATACGTTCAGAAGTAAACGCCTCCGTACTGGTAACGTCACTTCCGGTTCTCAACTTCCCCTATTGAGAAATCTGCGATGTTATCGATCACGCCATGGAGCTACTCCATGATCACAAGTTCGCTGAAACGAACATAACATAACATCACAGATTTCTCGAAATCAATAAGGAAAATTGAAAACCGCAAGTGACGTTACCAGCACGGCGTCATTCACTTCTGAATCTATTTATGGGATGATACCTCTCAGAAACGTTTAGAAGGGACGACTTTTCAGCGTCCGCCCCTCCCACCCGTCCAGCTTTGGGCTGTGTAATTTCCCGCGCTGCTTTCTCTGGCAATATATCTCTCTCCTGAGCTACACTTGTTTTTGCATTAGATTTTCCCAATTCATCCTCTCACCGCCCTCGGTTGATTTTTTTTCTCTCCGGGGTGTTACAGTAGGAGACTGTTATTTTGTTATTTAGAACATCGGCAATGTATCCCTAAGCGCTCCCTCCCAAATCCAAAAGGCTGGTTATCAGGCACACCCATTCATGAATCAGTCCCAAATCCGAAAGGCTGGTTATCAGGCACCCATGCATGAATCGGTCCGCCCACAATTTCAAAATAAAAATAATTAAAAAAAAGGTATCATTAACAATTTCGCCTCAAGCTGTTAAGAGTATATTAATTTCAATGTAAACTGTTGTATATAGTAAACAATGACTAACAGTTGTTCTTCTTTTATCAAAATCTTCCTTGGGAACTTTTGTGTGCGCTGAACCTTAAACAGTTAAGCGCTGACCCTTAAACACTTGAAGGAATCTTCTTGCAGTCCTGTGAAATCTTATTTTTATTTCTTATGATAGAGGAATATTAAAGAAACAAATTGGTCAAGCAACAAAAAAACACTGAATGTTGATATCTTATTCTGTTTATGATTTTTTGCATTTCAAAAATTTCCACAGCATTTTGAAAAGTGACCCTGCAGTGTACAGTGTGATGTCATACTTTCATATCCAAAGTCAATGTTTATGTATAATTGCTGATTCTAAATTATTGAAACCCTTTTTGTTTGACTATGTAGATAACGATTTAATATGCATTTTGTAAGAGCATGTTTTGTCCATCTTCGTATGCACTTTACATTCTATATGAAAGAATAATCAATTTTCATTTTATAGAAATACATAAAGAATTATCTTGGATATATAATTTTGACATTGCACTTTAACATTTGCAAGGTTACATTTCAATGCACTTTTCAAATCTTTGTGGAATAACTCCTCAACGGAAAATCCACGGGAATACTCCTTTAAGTGGTGTGAATTGCGTAGATTATTTAAAGGACATCTATCTTGATTAAAAAGTGGCGGCGTACATTTTATTCCAAAACGGGTCTGATTGGCCTATCACTGAAGTGCACCTTGTACCATTGCGTTTCGACCAATCAAAACACACGAATTGAAATGTATTTACCTCGTACGTTAGAGACGACAACTTGCTTTAAGTTGAATTTCACAAGGTCTCATCATTTGAAAGAGGTGCTGTGGCTCAGTAATATTCGAGAGGTACCAAGTTCGATTCCCGTCGTGGGCGCTGCATTGTGTCCTTGAGCAAGACACTTTGCTTGCTTCAGTCCACTCAGCTGTAATGGCTGGATTTGGGTTTTTTTTTTATCATTTACCTCATTTACTGACGGGAAGAGACACAAAGCCAGTAATGTATTCTGGATCTTTATTTTGGGTTTAATGGCTGTAGCTTTCATGATGCATCCGTCGGAGCTGAGGTCAACTCGCATGTCTACTCGCATGTGAGGTTTGTTGTGGTAATATGAAAGTCTTTGGGAGCTGTCTTGGTGAAGTTTATCTTTAATAAAAAAAAGACTTCAAAAGAAACAAATAGTGAAGAAAGCATTCAAAATCTTATTCTGTTAAGGAGATATGTAAGTTTATAGTTTGGTATCATTTGCTTAGAAACGATTGAAGTCAGACTAGTTGTAATGGCATTGCCTAAGATTCCTCAAGGTCTTCATGTATTCTATCATATTTTGTCCTGCAAATTTGGTGGCTTGAAAACCGTGGGATATGTCTAAAAAGTAGTAAAATCTAGGAAGGTATTTATAATATACCATCTGAAGAAAGTTTTAGGAAAGTAAAGTAGTGAAAAAATTAGATAATCTTTCTTTAAAATACACTACAATTGCTAAGAATGTGAGGATGAAGGCACCAACCTTTCTTTAGAGGCTTACTACACCAGTCATTTCTACAGAGCTTTAAACTCGGAATCAGATTTTTGGACGGTTTTTATTTTATTTTTTTTATTTTTTATTTTGAAGTCCTCTTTCATACAAGTGTATCACGTATAAGATGGACAAGGCTTGACCACTGAACTAATCCTTAAAAGGAAGTTAGTTCAGACAGTCAATGGGCAATCATGATTTATCTTATACAGTCCGGTCCACGCTCCCGATCGGGAGATCTCCCGATTGGTGACCACAATTTAAATTGTTGCCGTAATAAGTCAGCCGTCAATATTTCCCTTTTTTTTTTGCTTGTCGCTTGTCAAATTGTGTAATTCTAAAGTTGTATAATTTGGAAATGATATTGGAGTTAATATTTTTGTATAATTTGACCTTTTGCTGGTGATTAAAATGTTAAAATCTGCTTTTCCGAAAATATTGAAATGAATTTTTAAAGGTTACCTTAAAATTCCGTGGTGAAAGTCAAATTTGCGCTGGTGAAAATGGAGAATATTTCATCGTTCTGTTACACCAATTAAATTTGAATATTTCGCATGCATTTTTCCTACCTTTGGCTGAAACCTATTTAACCGTTATGCATTTCTTCAGAGCGATTTGAATTTGGAAAGTTGCATTGTGGGTTATAATGACAAAATACTTCCGATCGGGAGATCTCCCATTCGGGAGCGTAAACCGGACTGTTGTATGAAAGAGCACTTGAAAAGAAAATACTTCAACATCTCCGTTAAGGATATGTGAAAGCTTATCTTAATAAGCAAGTCTACTATGCGCCCTTATCCTCATATTATTAACAATTGTTGATGTATTTAAAAAAAAAATATTTAAGTTTTTCAGTAGATAAACGATATTTTCCTAGAACTTTCTTCAGGTGGTAAATAATAATTACCATTCGACTTTCTTAACATATGCAATGCAACAAAATCGCAGGAAAAAAATGATAAAACTTGACTTTGAGGAATGTGAGGATGTGACGTTAAAATAGTCAGCTTTGAGTCATTTGTACACATGTAGCCAAACTAACATTTAAAGGTATATAGACAAATAGAGAGTTTCCACAAAGAACTTTATAATTCTGAAGAGAATTGTTTTAAACTGACAAATTACATCAAAATCACCCGTAGTTTCTGTGTCATGCATGGCTTATCAAACAACGGTCGAATCTTGAATGTTGAATGCATTTATGGCACTGAAGAGTTGTGATATATGAGAGAGAAGACAGCTCCAAATCTTTAATGTGATTCTTTTAATTAGGCTGGTCCAGAATTTTGTCACTCCGAAACGGGTCAGACTACTCCCTTTAGCGGAGAGGACATGGGAAACCGAACCCCGGCTCCTTAAGCCCTCATAAGACTGAGTCACCTTCCTGGTTGAATGCTTTCAGGCTTCCCGGTTGGAAGGTGAATTTGGGAAATTAGATTTGGGAAATTATTGACATAAAGTAGAAAAATGTGGTAAAGGTAATTCATATTTTGGCAAAATTCCCCAAATTGGCCAAAATTTCCTAAAAACTGGTCAAAATTTCCCGATAATGAAGATTCATTCCCGAAAATGAATGCGAATTTTCCAGTAGCAGCAACTTATGACAGTCTCATGGAACCTTAATTTTTACCATGATAATTTTTCCACCTCCCCACCTCTCATTCCCCCTCCCTTCTGAGAGGGGACCTTTCTCCCAGGGCTGCTAAGGGTGTTAATACCATTGCAACCATGGTGATAGTAAACTGAGCTACTTGACTTTAGGGAGTCAGCAGGTCAGGTAGCTCAGTTTAAAGAGCGCACGACTGAGAGGCTGGAGGTATCGGATTCAGGCAACAGTCAGCAGGTCAGGTCTAACCCGTTTTTCCACAGATGCAGACGGATACGCCAGTCATCAATGCGGAAGTATTGCAGCTCCTGTTCCCCATTCAGATGTTGAGAGAAGTGGCAATGGTTGAATGGCGTTCACCGTCCTCGCGGGACGTTAAGCCGTTGATCCCGATAGTAGGACAGCCACACCCCGCCTGGTTCTCTGCACTGGCGTAGCCAGAGGGGGGGCCACGGGGGCCATGCCCCCCCAATCCCATATTAACAAAAAATAAATTACACCTATATGCCTATGTATCGTACAGATGCGCATACAAATATCTTCTTTTGACATGTACCACCCCCTTCCCCCATAAAAACTCGGGAGGGATCAACCCAAACTGCCCCTATATCGCTACGCAATAGAGTTTGAATAAATTGTACTTCGGCAAGTATGTGGTGGGGGCAGGTGGCACAGTTCCCCAATTTTTTTGGCAACCAAGAATTCGGACAAAATGTACAGCAAAATTCTGGCAAAATTGTGAACAATCAAAGAAATACAGCCTCAAATTTGCAAGTTTTTGGCCTAGGAAGTGCCATTTCCGGCAATCTATAGGCAGCATTTATTGGAAAAATTTCTCTGAACGCTACGCGCCAACCCATTGTGGCGCTCCGCTTAGATACTGTCACGGGTTAAAAATCATACCAATGAGTTCCCCCTTCCCAAACAAAAACCTGCCTACGCCAATGGTTCTCTGAACACGTTCTGAAAAGAGTAAGGTGAAAACCTGATGTTCATCCACTTTCGTCCCGGTCACACGGGACTGAAATCTGCAATAGCTTGGCGTTTATGCTCCGTATAGGAGTATTGCCGACTTCCTTAATTTTAATTTAGCTTATTTAATCGTAATATAGCATAATTCATCCTTCAATGTTTAAAATCTTAACAGTATATTTTTTAATGAAAAAATTGCAAAACTGAAGCTTGAAAGATTTATACAGTATTTTTTTACTTTCTTTTAAACCACTTTCTTTTGAACCTTTTCAACAAGGAAGTAATCCCTCAGAGAACCGTTGTAACAAAAGTAAAAAAGAACAGTACTTTTGTCACTATTATAAAGCTTGAAAGCTTGACCATTCCCTGCACACGCCAGTGCACCACAACTGGTTTTCAAAGGCCGTGGACATTGACTTGGTTGTCGATGTTATGTCTGTCCGTACGTTGTACCTGTGTTCTCGTCCGGGTCGTATTAAGCGTTTCGTGATAGCATTTGTACTATCATAACCGAATACTCAGGCGACGACCCCGTCATTGTAATTGTGTGTTCAACTCTCTCTCTCTCATTCCCTGCACTTAGCATAACAAACTGTAGAACGTGTTGTTCGCTCATTGAGTGTGAACGATTTGCTTTTTGAATGGGATACGATAGAATGTTACGTAAGGAAATAATGTAGCAGCACTAGTAAAGGTCATTGTAAACATCTGATTTCAACCAACGTTACCCGGAGAACATCATGTAGTATTTGCCAGCCTTGCGAGTTACACGCTTCTGTTCAAATAGCCCTGCTTTAACATGACGGTATTCTCAAATTTCACTAGCCACCTGGAATGTGTTGAGGTAAGTTTGATCAGAGGGAGGCTATGCTCCACTGAGGTTTAAGTATGCGATCTTTCTAGCACTAAATATCAAATAGATTCCACACAAACTTACTTTTCAAAGAGCTTCCACACAAGCTTTTTGATAATATATCTCATATACTATGGCACGTTTTTTCGTTTCATCACTTCCCTGGTTAATTATAATTAAGGTAGTTCTTCCCACATGCGTTCCTAACGTTATGGCAACCCAGATCATTTATATATATTATTTATATATATATATATATATATATATATATATATATATATATATATATATATATATATATATATATATATATATATATATATATATATATATATATATATATATATATATATATATATATATATATATATATATATATATATATATATATATATATATATATATATATATATATATATATATATATAATATAATATATATTTTTATATATATATATATATATATATATATATATATATATATATATATATATATATATATATATATATATATATATATATATATATATATATATATATATATATATATATATATATATATATATATATATATATATATATATATAACAAGGTAGGTCACCTCCTACCGACTTTCGAACCGTTTATGATAAATTCATTTTTTTGACCACGCGCGAATCTTAATTACAATTTTTTACTCGACTCATATATATATATATATATATATATATATATATATATATATATATATATATATATATATATATATATATATATATATATATATATATATATATATATATATATATATATATATATATATATATATATATATATATATATATATATATATATATATATATATATATATATATATCCATATCTCTCTCTCTCTCTCTCTCTCTATATATATATATATATATATATATATATATATATATATATATATATATATATATATATATATATATATATATATATATATATATATATATATATATATATATATATATATATATATATATATATATATATATATACATACATATATATACTGTATATATATAATCGGTGATCTGCAGTTTTGTTTTCTTGTTCGGATGGGACTTTCATTTTGTTCACACAGCGAGTTTAAAAAGAACATGGAAAAGGCGAGTTGTGAATTCCTAGAATAATTACTGATGCGAGTAACAGAGTAAAGGACATGTCAAAAGCAGGGAGTAGTCAGAAAAGCAGACCCGTAGCCAGGACTTTTCGCAAGAAAAGAGGGGTAGGGGGAGGGGGCACAATCACTTAATGAGGGGGCAGATTCTCCATATACCCTTGTCTGCTTGTATTATATTTTTCGTTTGAATTTTCGCAAGTGGGGCAGATAGCTTCGCAGGGGGAGAGTTAGGACTATTATTTGCGGTCAGGAGACTGGAGGAGGTTTACGAATATGTTAATTACGGATATTCAAAGGCTAATTGTAGGGCAGTAGGGCGAGTTTTAATTCTAAAACCTTTCGCTTGATTTTAACAATCCTCCAATAGGCCAAGTAGCCTAATTATAGATAGCCTTGGAGATGGCATCACGGTTCCCAGGTCATGTCCCATTGAACTCTAACAATAATCAATATGCGTCGTTTTTTAAGTAGTGCTTGTTACTATCGGGGATATGCGGAGTCAAAACATTTCCAGATTAGAATAAAAGATTACATTTCATCTCATTATTCCAAGCAGTGGCGTAGCTAAAAAGCAGTGGCGTAGCTAAAGGGAGGGGAGGGGAGCTTGCGGGGGTTGGGAAAATTCCCGCCTTGCCGGAAATTTACCCAAATTCAGAAAACTTTAACAGATTCTTTTTTGCAAAATAGAAACTCAGTATGGTTTTTGTTAATCCTGATAAAAGAATGCCCTTCAATTGATTGAAGTTCTTAAAAAAAAATAAAAAAAAATAAAGGGCAAGATGGCTTGTTAGTTGCTAATTCATCTTTAAGTTCCATGTTAAACTTTAAATATATATATATTTGAAAATCCTAACAATACTCCTGATGCATAAGAGCCATGCCCAATCATCGGAGCAGGTTCTGAAAAAGTGCACCTTTTACAAGAAATTTTTTTTATTGAGGGGGATGGGAGTGCCACTCAATCCCCCCCCCCCCTCTTCCCTCGCACACACGCACTTTTTATTATGCTACTATTGAACGTGCTATTATTATGAATGCAGGCTGCATCGTGAACATACACTAGATCTTCCCACATCTTTCAATTTTAAATTTTAAAATCTAGTTTGCTTTCTGCTTTATTAAATTAATTCGTTTTTTTTGCCTTCCCAAATCTATCACTGTCTTATATAGGCATAACTGTACTATATTCATATATCTATCTGTCCATGTATACGTCAAACCATATTGAAAAAGTACATCAATAGTCTATACTTCTTGCATTTATTTTCTATTAGTCTTTTGGTGAGATAAATGAATATGAAATCATAGACCGTAACAGTGAGGTGAAAGCTGCAAGGTCTTATACTTCGTCATCGACCCGCAGTAGAACAACCGGGTCGTCGCCTGCATATTTGCTTATGCTATTAGGAAACGCTTAATACGACCCGGACGAGAACACAGGTACGATGTACGGACAGACATGATATCGACAACAGTGGCGTGGTGGGTCATGTTTTACTGGGGGTGGGGAGGGGAAGGGGAATGACATTTTGGCGCCCCCTCCCTAAAGTAAAAAAAGCTCTTAAGTAAAACCTGCGCATAGATCTAAATTGGCATGTACAGTTGATATGGTACCATTTAGGAAATTGCATAAAACCAGTGTTTTAAATCTAGGGACAAGGAAAATTTCGCAAAAACTTCCTCAAAATAAAGGAAACAAACGCAGAATGAAGGAAATTTCCCAAGAATTGAAGAACAAATTCTAAATGAAAGAAAATTTCACGAACATTGAAGAAAACTTCCTAAATATTAAAGAAAATATCCCCAAAATGAAGGGAATTTCACAAACATTAAAAAAACTTACTAAATATTGAAGAAAATATCCCCAAAATGAAAGAAATTTCACGAAAATGGAAGCGAATTTTCCCGATAATGAAGGAAATTTCCGAAAATGAAGAAAATTCCCAAAACTTAAAGAAAACTTTTCTAATTATTGAAGAAAATATCCCCAAAATAAAAGAAATTTCACAAAAATTAAAAAAAAATGCTCCAAAATGCCGAAAATTGAAGGAATTTTCCTGAAAAATGAAAAAAAAAAAAAAAAAAAAGTTGAACAAAATTTCCGCAAAATATAGGAAAATTCTCGAAATTTAAGACAATTTCTTAAATATTAAAGAAAATATTTTAATATGATGATAAAAATTTCACGAAAATGGAAGCAAATTTTCCGAAAATCAAGGAAATTTCCCGAAAATTGAAGAAAAAATTTCCCTAAAATTGAAGAAAATTTCCGGAAAATGAATGAAATTTCCAGAAATTTTAAGTTTGTTGTGCTTTTGATAGCAAAAAAAAAGGGCTTTAAAATGTGTCACATTGCAAGTAGCTGCAAGTAGGGGGCGCTGGGGAATAGCAGAAAATTGTTGCTTTATTCAGGTTTGACGTCCTGGTAGGCGTTTTTTGGTTTAATTTTGGTAGCAGAAGATTGCTTATAAATGTGTCAAATCCACACTAAAATTAGTTAAAAGAAATATATATTTTGGAACGAAAGTTTAAATGTAGAATCCCTTTGATTACAATATGTGTCTTTAGTTTCGGTCTAGAATGGTTTTCAAGTTTTTGATGTAAGAATAAAGCTTTGAGATCAAACATTTACAGCGTTGAGACTAAAAAGTGTATAAGTATATATTTTCAAGACAATTTTTCCGCCCCTGTGAGCATTCGGCGCCCTCTCGAAAAACTTCTACCAGCTGTATTCAATAAAGTTGCTGCTCTTCATGGTAGGGGCAGATATTATATATTGCTGGGGAGCTATCTCCATGCATCTTCTATTGTCCAGGCGCGAAATCCATGGGCTCGCTAGAGTGTCAATGGTTGCGTTGCGTTCAGGGAGAAGTCCCCGGAAAGTTTGTCTTTTCTATGGAAAATTGATGCGGTTTTGGACGACAAAAATGGAATATTATGTGCAAATAGTATAAAAGAGGAAGTTATTGATCAACACAGAAATTTTCCCAGGGCCTAAAAATTATGTATTTTCAGGACGATTTTGGCACCTCCTTGAGCACTCGGCGCCCTTAGAAAGTTTCGCTGGGGGGAGAGAAAATCCCCCTCCCCCTGCCACCATGCCACTGATCGACAACGAAGTCATTGTCCACGGCCTTTGATAACTAGTTGTGTAGCTGGCGTGTCTACACAACTCCGGCTTAAACCCAGGTCTGTAGACATGTATGATAACCGCTACGCCACAGTAGGCTTATTATATTTAGCGAAACCAAACGCATTGTTCAGATAAATATAAATAATTATCAGGATGAAAATGTTCAGACCTTCAAAGGCAGTCATTGATAGGAGGTTTAAACAAAAACAACTCCATTCAGAAGTTTAGTGCGGAAAGGGAGCCGTAAAATACCAGGCACCATGCATATTCAATGTGATAAGCGCCCATAATCAGCCATAAGCGCCCATAATCAGCCATAAGCGCCCATCAACCAACATGTTCTGACTGATGATACATCGCAACATAATACTTGTAAATGATGTTATAAA
>JAIGNY010001194.1:2220000-2355000 GCA_020152595.1 Chiridota heheva
TTAAGAGCAAGTCCCTGGTCTACAAACTGATCCGTGAAATCGAAACGAACAGAATCAAATGTAAGGGGAAATGGATAGTATGGCCATCCGTTGCTATCTTGAACTGTTGTGCCCTAAATAGTTGAAAGTTATAACCTTATATATTGTTTCTGTATTTTCAGAAGTTTTAGTTGGGAAGTATTCACAGACGTACACATCCGCCTTATTGTACATATATGTCATCAGTGGATGTGACCTATGGCGGCGTACAATTTGTCCTACACGTTTGTTAGCTCGACTATTCGAAGCATAGTGAGAACTATTCTACTGGACATTGGGGCAGTAAGTTGAAAGGCATGTTGGACAGGGTGGGTTGGCAGTTGGGACAGGGTGAATTGGGATGCAGTTATGGGAATGTGTAGGGGTTGGAGAGGGTACGGTTTGGGGAGGGTTCGGTTTGGGGAGGGTACGGTTTAGGAGGGTACGGTTTGGGAGGGTACGGTTTGGGGAGGGTACGGTTGGGGAGGGTATGGTTTGGGGAGGGTACGGTTTGGGGAGGGTATGGTTTGGGAGGGTACGGTTTGGGGGGTACGGTTCGGGGAGGGTACGGCTTGGGGAGGGTACGGTTTTGGGAGGGTACGGGTTGGGGAGGTACGAGTTTGGGAGGGATTGGTTGGGGGAGGGGTTGGGGGTGAATTATTTAGTAAGGAAATAACAAATGTGACAATCCTAAGACAAACGAAAATGTATAAGTACTAAACTTTGTGCTCCAGTTATGTCTCTTGATTAAGCTAATCAGCTTCAAAGTGATCTTTTCAGATTGTTTCAATGGTCAGTGGATTGGCAGATGCTATTTAATGTGGATAAGTGTTAAGTTTTAAAATGCAATATAATAACGTGGGTGGAGTACAGTTGCTTCAGGTTGATAAGGAGAAGGATTTGGCGTTACTGTTGAACTGTTAATTGTTTTTAAGGAGCCTTCAGTGCATCGTACTTTAGCTGTGGAAAAGGAAAGAAAAACAAACAAGAAAGCAATCCCTGACCTTGTCAGCTCTGCCACAAAGAATTAGTCAACTTTTCGAATGTATGGCATAAAATGTATCACTTCATATTAATTTCTTGACCTCTGACCTTTAAATAGCATATCCCATTATGTGTGAGACATAACCTTGCAGCACTCTCCCTCCACGAACCCACCAAATAACAAACTCTAGACACCAACCCATCGAGGATCAATAAAATAGCAATTACGTTTTTCCAAAGAAATGCAGCACAAAATTTACCATCATTATTTGACCTCGGACCTTTAAGCAACGTGCCACATCTCTTCCGAGACACATCTTTACATCATCCACAGTCATCAACCCACCAAGTAACAACAGGGTTTCATCTAGAATTTGGATAAATGGGCGTGCGTTGGGAATTTCTAGGTGTGCATGCACCAATTTGTTGACGCCGTAGGCGTTGTGCGTGCACTTAGCGTAAGACACACGAGGTCTCAGGGGTGGGGAACTAGAGGGCGAAGTCCGCCAACCAATCAAGTTAAGGAGTCAAGATCGACTTCTATAGGAATACTTGATTATTTTCTGAGAATTCCTCGAAAAGTATTTGCGTGTCAAGCATGCGACTACATTGACTTTCTCTTGTAATGTTGTACCAAGGTTGGACACATGAACAAATAACAAAACCAAACATTTGTTTTGTTATTCTCGAACCAATTCTATCTTTCTGATTTGCATATATCTCATAAATCCTGTAAAGGTATTGTATGGCTCTCTTGCGTTAATTCGTTCTTTGCCTCGTATTTTCATTTATATGATACTGTTCAAGTTCTATTCATTTTTATTCCCGCCTTTTATTATTTAATATGTGATATAATAGTCTTCTTTTACTACAATTGCGCGCTGTACGGAAATGCAAGATAACCATTAATGCTCATAGACAGGAGAATGTCTTTTTTTAACCTATTTCTCCACAATCAGACAATATATCTTATGAACCATGATTAAATTCACATCATGAATAATACACATCTTGACAGTTAAAGCATTTCTGATTTTGAATGAAACTTGAACTGTCTTGTTTTGATTCTGTGATAGTTTACGTCTCCGTATATAGTTTGATACCATGATACGTTCAGTCAACATGCTTTGCAGCTATCAATTACCAAAATTTTCAAATTCAATTCAACCGTGTAAAGGTTACAGCGATGAGCAAGTTTCCATAATTTAGAATAGCATACCTTTTACTATGTGGAGCGATAAGTAGGAATGCAAATGTATGCAAATATCCTATTGTCTAAAGCGTTCATAAGAATGTATGTAATCAACTCAACTTTAAACCAGGCCTGGACTGACCGTTCGGGTAATCATACCCGAACCAGCATGGGGGCCCAAAAATGCTAAAAAGTAATAAAATATGAAGTTCGATTTATCGCACGTTTATCTTTTTCCTTGTTAGAAAGATACACTAAGCTAAGTTTTCTTTCCCCTTCTATATATCTCTCTCTCTAGGTACCGAGTCTGGAACAGACATTGGCGATCATGGCCCTCCTGTGTCCAGTCACTTCTGTTTAGAGCTAAATGTATACACCTATTGTTACTTAGGCTGTTGTTGCTTGCCCAGTTGTTTAAGCTTTGAACATATTTAACTCGCTGCTTTCCTCTGCTTCTTTTGCCCTCAATTTTCCCTCATACTGCAAGGTGTTCCAACCCACCCTCCCGATAAACATGCCCAAAAATTCCATCTGTCACCTTCTGATGGCATTAAGTAGGTACCTGTCCGTCAATGTTCGTGTCTGAAGCTATCAGGACATCGTTTGTTTTCCTTTTTGTCTAAGATATTTTCAACATTCTCCTAATGAACCACATTTCCGTAGCTTCTAATCTTTTCTTTATGTCACTGGTAATTGTCCAGCATGCACAGCCATAGAAAATAATAGACCATACACATGCCTTCAAGACACGGACTTTCGTGTCCATTCCAATATTTCTATTTTTCTGTGTTGGATTCATTTTTGTAAACATGTCTTCGGCAATTGCAATGCTTTTCGACTATCTGATGTTAGTGTGTAGCCCAAGTACTTAAACTGTTGTACTTGTTTAATTATTTCTCCTTGGCTTCGTATACTACATAATGGGTTGATGGCTTTTTTTTTTTAAACCATTCTGTTTTCTTTACAATTAGAGACAGCCCCTCAAGACTGTCGATGAAACAAAGTATTGTTTCACTGTAAATGTTGAAAAAGATCTGGTGACAAAACACACCCCTGCCTGACTCCTTTTCGGATTACCTTAAATTCATTGTAATCTCCTTCAAGTCTTATTGCTGCTTCCTGGCCCCAGTATAGGTTTCTTATAACTCTTAGGTCTATTCCGTCAATGTTCAAATTACTGAGTATTATTATATACAGATATCTTCATGTTTGACTTTGTCAAAGGCTTTGGAATAATCAATGAAACATAAATATAAATCTTTCTGTACTTTTATGCACCTTTCCATGATCATTGATAGTGTAAATATTGCATTCCTAGTGCCTTTGTCTACAACAAAACCAAATTGTGTTTCTGAAATTTCTGGCCGGGATACTATTTCTCATCCCGGACATTAGAAGACGAAGCAAGACCTTGGTGATATGGCTCATCAAGCTAATGGTCCTGGGTAGTTCGCATTCTGTTGCACCTGGTTTCTTGAGTAAGGTTATGAAGATAGATTTGCTCATATCTGGTGGTATCTTTCATGTATTTTTTTTTTTACTTCATTGCATTTTTTCTTTACTACTCTGTTTACTTCATGATATCTTTCATCATCATCCTTTGCTAACCGTCTTGTTTCCATTAAGTCCAGAATTTTTTGGGTCATCCACTTTTTGTGATCCTTCTTTGCCTGTTTTGGAATCTGTTCACTCATTGCTTCTGTAACTGAATCTTTCATTTTTTACCACATTTCATCATCCTCAGTGAGGCTTTCCAGAACTTGAAAGTTGTTCTTTACTGAAACTAAGAATCGCTCTTTATGTCTGGATCAATTTTTGACAGGTTGGTCTGTAATTTAGGTTCCTTTCTATATATGAAAATTAATCAAATTTGTCCCACGTTTATGTTTTTCCTTGCTAGAAAGATACACTAAGCTAAGTTTTCCTTCCTCTCTATATATGAATTATAATTAAAGCATTTCTTCTGTTATAATTCATATGCTGTCTTTTCTCCCCAACTATCACACTATATCAGCCCACCATCACTGCAAATATTCTGGACGGCTGAAGCGTTATATTGTGTTCTGTTTGAGGCTAAAAGTGTTCAATTGTTTACACTGGCGTGTTCTATAACGTTTTATTTTCCCGGTAATGTTCATTACTTGCACACAGTGGCGTTTTGATCTATTTATAACTATGAACACCAGCGTCAAATATCATTATTCATAAAATAGTAGAGCAGAATCAGCCCAAAGAACACATGCTGAACACATACTGAACACTAGGTGTTCATGCCCCGATCAAACGTGTTCTGAATCAGAACGCATGTACGTCAAATTGCCAACCAAAATCAGATGGCCGTACCATGGCCGTACTGATCGTGATCGCGTTGCTTATACTACAGTAAACAGATAATTATCGATTTATTTTGTTAGGTTTTCTTCCTGGACGCTAAAATTTCAATCTTGCTTGGCGAAATTCGACACTCTTGTTAGCACTTTTGCTTTTAAGGTGCATCCATACAAAGAATCAAGAACTAAGCCTAAGCTTCACTAAACGTATAGGCCTAGGCTAAGTAGCCTACTCATTCTTAGTAGGAGTCCTCACACTCATATCGCGCATCTCTAACTCACTCGAGGCCTATTGTTAATGTGAATGCACAAAACAGTAGGCCACGAACGAACGAAATTGAAAATATAGACCTATATACAATTTTGCCTTCTTTTTCTTGTAGGATGTCATCGTCGTGCCGATTATACATTTGTATAATGTATATTTTGTCAAAACAGCAAATTATCTTCCAGTCCATGCATTCTCGATCGGATCGAGAATGCTGAACCTGAAGACTTATTTCATTATTTCGCTCACGATTTACGAGACCCAATTGTTTAGGTTTATTTTATTTTTGTACCAATATTTGCGTTCGCATTACCCTTGACTTAATGAATGCTGACATCTTGCAAGAGCACGTACACTTTGTTCTCTTTCGTTAATTCCATGGTGACGACACGTAAGTTTCACATATAGTGTTTGCTTTCTTTTCTGAACACTTATGTATTCAAGTGACAAATATGACACCAATTGACGTTCTATCCCAGCAGAAAAAATACTAAAAACCAGTTCAAATGGTTTTAACTGGTCACAAGTTAAAACCAGTTCAAGTGGGAATTGGTGACAGGTTTCAAGTGGTGTGAACTGTTTTTAATTGGTGTGAACTGTTTTCAACTGGTGTCAACTGTTTTCAACCGGTGTCAACTGGTCTCAACAGGTATTGTCACTGTTTTCCACTGGTATGTACTGTGTTCAACTGGTCTGAACTGCTTCCAACAGGTGTCAAATGGTCTTAACAGGTTTTTCAACAGGTCTGAACTGTTTTCAACAGGTGTCAAATGGGCTTAACAGGTATTGTCTCTGGTTTTAACAGGTCTGAACTGTTTTCAACTGGTCTGAACTGTTTTCAACTGGTCTGAACTGCTTTCAACAGGTGTCAAATGGTCTTAACAGGTTTTTCAACAGGTCTGAGCTGTTTTCAACAGGTGTCAAATGGTCTTAACAGGTTTCTCAACAGGTCTGAACTGTTTTCAACAGGTGTCAAATGGTCTTAACAGGTTTTGTCTCTGGTTTTAACAGGAAGCAACTATTTTTAACAGAAACAACTTTTTCTGGCAGATCAGGTCTACATTTGAAAAGTTATTTCAAATGAGGAATTTTACAAGGATCTTGATCGCATTCCCTTTATAACTCTGAATCAAATATTACATTGTTTATAGGAAAAGCAAAAGCAAATTTAAATGAATAAACTCACTTGGTTTCTTTTTCTTTAATCACAAGCCACAGAACTAATATTTTGAACTAAGCTATAAGATGCAAATGTTGATTGAAAACATACTTTGGGAATGGCAATATTTTTTTTACCCTGTAAAATGTCCATAGCCCTTTTTTGTTATTACTAAAAAACATAATGAATAAACTACACTTAGGACAGTAGAAGTTTTGAACACATACAAAAAATAGAGAGCACACCTAACCAAGAAAATTTATTTTCAACCTGAAAAATTAATACTTTTGATCCAATAACAATTACCTTATACTAACTTATATAACTACACATCCAATAAACTCTTACCTTATTACAAAGCAAGTTGATAAAAAAAAGTTTGTACATATACATCTAACTCTGAATTACGAGATATGCACATTTGGGCATGGCACGTTTTCTTATCCTTTGTCAGAAATGTTTTAAACTGTTCAGTTTTCATTTTCTGCTCCCAAACTATGAATTAAAAGGTGTGCACACTTGGGCATGACAATATTTTCTTATCCTTCACCAAAAATGTTTTGAACTTTTGATTTTCTGCTCCTTCCTTTTCTATTCTTGCTCCTTTTCCTTTCCTGCTCTTTTTTTTAATTTTTCTACTTCCATCTTTCTTCTTACGTCGCTGAATGTTCTGCAGATTCACATTTGTTGAATTTGGAAGCTTGCTGCCCAGCATTTCCTTTGGTCAAGTCTCCTTGAGACATTCCAAAAAGTAATCTAATCACAGAGAAAACAGAACTGCAGTGAAATTTCCAGGAGTATAACCATGGAGGTACCACTTTAGTACCTCCATGGTATAACCATGGAGCTATTAACTCTAAGTTAATAGCTCCATGGTATAACTATATGGATTTCTACTTGGTTATTAGGAGAACGCTTATCCATTCCAGACACTTACCGTACCCAACGTAATAAGCGCCCGGGGCTCTTACGAAAATAGAATTGTACCACTGTTTAGGTCCAAAGCTTCTTCCTAATAAGCACCCATGCTCGGGGCAAGTACAGTGTGCTATTCAATAAAATGTGAACAGATTATACACTAGCCCTAAAGTAACCAACACAAAAACACAAGGTTTGAGCGTCACATGCAAAATAAACAAAGAGTATAAAGAAAATAATTTAAGTCTTCAAATTGATCAAATGTACTATGTTATCAGTCAGTCAAAAAATATTGGGTGGGCGATTATTAGAGCAGGGGAGCTTAATACGTTAGAATACTGTATATCCAGTTTATATTGCGCAAGCGGATAGGAGTACATGACTCCACCTGGAAAGGACACCAGCATCTCCCCAGCATCGCTAGTACTCGTTTACAGTTGAGTGGACTGGACCAAGCAAAGTAAAGTGTCTTGCTCAAGAACACAAGTTCCAGTGAGCCCTGGCTGTGAATTGGAATCAGTACGCTAGCTAATGCGCATGACACAATTCAACCAAATTGGAGGTTTTCCTATGCAGCCTAACACTAATGACCTCTATGGTTGCCATTGCAAGTGTGGCCTATACAAGACTCAAAATCAACATCATTTTATAATAGGCCGAACAAATTTACTTGCTTAAAATTTCACTTCGATGTCTGCAAGCTTTCCTAATTTCATTACTATTTTAAGAGTTGCATTTCGTTGTCATTGTTTGGAAGTCCAAAAAGTGAAAGAGAAATATAACTACTGTATTCTAACCCTGATGTCCTATGACTTAACTCTACACTTGTAGAAAGTTAGTGCAAGTATAAAGTAATTATAACAGTACCTTCCATCCTCTGAAGCATCACCGATACTATCATCAGTGGAAGTTGCTGATGGTTCTGGAAGGCTTCTTTCCTCCATCATTTTGGAAGTGGATGATGATGCACAGAGGTCAGATTTTAACTTCTTCTTTGGCAGTTTGGTGGAGTATCACCCTGAGAATACAGCATAGGTTTAAAATAAATCTATTAACTTTCTTCTTACAAAATTTAGGAATACTTACCTGGTTAAGTTTTATGACTAATTATCTTCATTCTTCATTGAAATGTATTAATTTGTTGGAAGTGGCAGAATCTTTCAAATATATGCGACAAGACATGTAAAAAAACTGTTAATTTACACATCACTTATATCTAATTTTTTACCAATTAATTTTTCTTGCATATTTTCATGCTTTAAAATTGACGAATAAAATAGTAACATATTAATATCAATAACTCTTGAATTGGATTTGAAATCATACACATAAAAATATAGTATGGATTTAGGGGAAATGCAGTTATTATATAAAAAGAAGAAAGTGTAGCCAAACAATATCAAATGTTGCACCATGGGGTGCTACCTCTTTAGTTACTTCACTAAAATAACAAATTATCAACAAATTTCAGTTGGAAAAGAAATTACACCATTCTTAAAGGAGCTAGTGGCTGATAAACGATGGTGTATTTAATATTCTAGACCAGTGACTCCAGGTGGACAAATACACTACAATTATTCTACTTGCTGTATACATTTTGTGGAAAGGTGTAAGAACACCCCCACTTTTTGGCCGCCAGATTCTTAAAAACCCAGGTTATTCTTTTCTTGTAGGGCAGTCAACTAAGTGACGCCTTGCAGTAGCTGACATTTAGCAAGTTAAAGGAAATGTATCGACCAATAAATACACTCAGAAGTGAGCACCACCGTACTGTATGTGGGATCAATAATATTACAGATTTCTCGCAATCAAAATTGAAAACCGGAAGTGACGTTATATCTATACGGCGTTGCTCATTTCTGAATTTATTTATAGGACAATAAAAAATGTAATTCATGTAACCATACACATTCTCTTGAAAGGTTACAACATTTACATTAGAGACAAATGCAGGGACTTTGTTGTTATGTGTCCTTGTAAGCATTTTTTGTCCATAGAGCTCCATGGAAGAACATGAAGATGTATGAGGCAGTTAACTTACCATGTTTCTTTAGCTTGCACAGGAGCTGATCCTTTGAACTCAGAATGTTTCCTTTCCTTATGTATGTGTGTGTTTGTCTTTTCTGGATCTGCTTCCTCCCTTGATGAGTTAAGCTCCTGCTTACAATACTCCCATGTTTTTGGTTGCATCACTAAACCACTCACAATGTTGTGTAGTTACAGGAGCACTAAACAGAGGAACTGCCTTCTTTTCCTTTTATTATTTTCTTTAGCTTTGTTCACGTTAAAGCTTCTAGTTGTTTTGTTTTTCTTTCTGAAATATGATTAAACAAGATTTGAATGTTGTAAGGGAATCACTGTATTTTAATAGCACATCTTGAATAATATTTGTATTACGGTACCGACGTATTAAGCGCCCCCCCCCCCTCTAATAAGCGCCCACCCAACATTTTTTTACTGATATCATAATCCATTTGATTAATATAATACTTAATATAAGACTTTAAATACTCAAGTTAAGTTTTGTTACATTCTTTACTTATTGTGTGACGCTCACAATGTTTTTGTGTTGGTTATTGTGGGGCTAGTTTACATATATGTACAGGGCAGTTCAAATAGCACCCTGAGTGCTTATTAGGAAAACACTTTGGGCCTAAAAAGTGCTGCAATTTTATTTATATAAACGCCAGGCTTGGGGGCTTATTACGTCGCTTACGGTATTTAAATAAACAATACTGTAGTTCATCATTATCATTTTTCAAAGCTTTGATTATTAAGCGTGTTTAGCGTGTACACGCTAAACATTTGCAAGTGCCCTAAACATTTACTAATTATTGAAGTGTGAGTAATCATTTTTCATAGTCAAGTCTTGTCGTTAAAAATCAAGATGATTGATTCAACTCACACACACATTTGGCTGACAATATTTCAATTAATGACTTTTACAAACTGTGAAACAGATTAACATAATTCTTTTTTTTACAAACTGTGAATATTAAACAGATTAACATAATTCACGGTTTGACCATTTTTCAGCAAATGCAAGAATCGCCAATGCGCATTAATGACCCGATCGTATAAATGGAGATATTTTGCATGATTTTTAGGCCAGACCTCAACAGACAAATTTGAATATTAATCCCCAAGCTGCCCAGTAGCGGTTTGCTAACTCACAGGAAAGTCACAGAACTGATACTTTACTGCATTAAAATGTTGAATTCAAGAGGCTACGTAAATACGCGAAGAACAAATTTAATGTAAGAACATATAGAATAACCCTTTTTAATTTGTAATGTTTGGCCTGACAATCGCAGTCAAAGAGGAAAACACTTGATGTTAGGCAACAAACACTAGGTCATGCCATATATTGCTCTTTTTTTAGGCTGGTGAACATATCAAAAGGTACTGGATAAAAAACCTCAAACAAAATGAATTTTTGGTCACTCTGAATTTTGATTCTTATTTAAGAACTCTTGCATCCATGAAATTCTAAAAAATTGCAAGACAAATTCCTTCAAAAATCCATTCCTTGAAAGAAAAAAAAAGAAAAAAAAAAACTTTACTCCCGTGGAGCCAGTTCCGCACTCAAAATTAGAAGACAAAGGAAACACTACAAATATATTTGCCAAATTGAACTATGGATCGTTCTTAAAATGACAAGTGTGGAACCAGCGGAGCCGCTCAAGGTGTACATGTACAGTATGAGTAAAAAATTCCCATCCCAAGCACAGAACAATTGTAGATTCTCCTGGTGTATGTATAAGACTATGCAAAAATAACCATCACAAGCATAATTTCATCCCAAAAGTCCACAGAGCGACATCATTGGGTATCGACGGGAATTTGGTAAATTCATTCTAAAAGTCCACGGAGCCAGAACAGGGAATGTCTGCTTGAAAATATTCCTCAAGATGTATTCATTCATACTTAACAGTTTCGGGGTATTCTGCAACTAGGCCTAAGCCTACAACCCCCCCTCCTTATCCTCCCCCGCAAATCCCAAATCATGATCCCGGAGTCCCAATCCTAAATCACGGACCCCCGCCCCACCACCAAATACCAATCCTATTTACCACTGACCCACACGTGCACATATTTTCTGGAACTGCCCAATCTGATTATTTACTGAACAGACTGTATATAGGCCTAGCCTAAGTCTAGTAGTATTACATAACACTAGGCTCTTAGTCATCTGTAATAACATGGTAGGCAAACAAGATTTGGAACAAAATAAATTGAATCAGTTAAGGAATTTTAAGTGGAATATCTTCACATATACTTTTCATAAATCAGCTAAACATGTGTAATCTTGAAAAGAACTTTTGAATTTACATCATAAAACTCACCCTGGTTGTAAAGTTGTATACATGATCTGATTTTCTCTGAGTTTTGTATCAGCTTTAAATTTGTCCCAAAATGGCAAACCTACAAAAATGTAAGTCTTTTATTGCGGTATGTAAAGAAGGGGGGGAGGGGGGGGGGGGGGGAAACATTATTAATTTTCCGAAAATGGTTTTAGGACATTTCACGAAAATTGAACAAATTTAACAAGAATTTATGCAAAATTTACGAAAATTGAAGCAAATTTCTTTAAAATGAAGCAAATTTGCGAAAATGAAAGAAATTTTCCGAAAATTACTGGAAATTTTCCAAAAATGAAGACAATTTTACAAAAATTTAAGGAAACTTTACTAGATTGAATGCACATTTCCTGAAAATGAAGAAAAATTCCTGAAAATGAAGGACATTTTACGAAAATTTTTGCAAATTTTCAGGTGTAAAATATATTTTCCAACTGGAAATCAGATTTTCCATTCCGGAGAAAATTTCCAGTCAAGACTAACTGGTTTGAACAGGGACTTGTAAAAGTCTTTGTTTGAAACAATAAATGCCTGTTAATTCCAGTTAAGCATAACTGGTTTTAACAGGGATTTGAAATAGTCCTTGTTTAAAAAAAAAAATGCCTGTTGATTCCAGATCTAGTTTTAACAGGTGATGTGTTCATTACCAGTTAAAAACAGTTATGACCTGTTAAAAACAGTTGAGACCAGTTAAAAACAGTGTGCATTTCAACTGTTTTTTTCAGCTGGGATATCTGTTACAGTGTTCATAACATGTAAATGTGTTCTTAAATAAATGCACAGCTGTTCTTAGATTGACTCTTGGTGTTCTATTTTGTAATGGCCGTAGCGTTCAGAAAAAGGACGGTGAGTGTTTATATATTAGAACATTTAGTGTTCACACCATAAACAACATCCTTACGCGTTCCATATCTGTTGCATTTTAGTGTTCTGTTTAGTGTTCAATACATGAACTCCTTCGTTTGCAGTATTCATAATCACCCCATGTCTTTTTTTCTGCAACTAATATTCAGATATTATATCCGTTACGAGAAATGCATATGAGAAACGAAATATCAGATAACGAGGCAACTATGCATACCAATCCTTGGATAATGCCTCTCCTCCTTTCTTTTGAATTTGTAAAGAGAGAGAGAGTTGAACACACAATTACAATGACGGGGTTGTCGCCTGCGTATTCGGTTATGATAGTACAAATGCTATCACGAAACGCTTAATACGACCCGGACGAGAACACAGGTACGACGTACGGACAGACATAACATTGACAACCAAGTCAATGCCCACGGCCTTTGATAACCAGTTGTGGTGCACTGGCGAGAATTTGTAATCTGCTTCGATTGTTTTTATTGCCATCAGGCCATGGTCATGGTCAGTAGCGTTTTCGCCATCCCGCAATATGGTCACTAGACCATGTATATCAATGGTTTTAAATTGCTTACCTTGTTTTTTTACCTTTGTTTAGTTCCCTATTGTTAGGTCTTGGTATCCTTCGAAGCAGATTACAATTTCAAAAGAAAGTAGGAGATTTTCCAAGGATTGGTTGCATGTGTGTCTTATTTTTTGTAAAGGTGGCCTCCTTCACTTATTCTATTATCTGATTATTGTTAAACATTTGTAAAAGATGATGAGGAATATAAAGGAATTGGATTTAATCGCGATGCTTGCTTTCTTTGGTAGTTTCAAGTGGTTTAAATCAACATTCCTTATCCTGAGATGACCTTGGCCAATTAGGGAGATCGATCAATGATGGAAAATTCTCAAACTGTTAAAGACATCTGGAGAGGTAGCAACAACTTTGAATTGGTTGAAAATATATTGGTTAAAAATGTACTAAAAACCATGAAAACAGCAAAAGATCCTTTCCCATAAAATTGGGGGGAAGTTGGCTATATGATAAATTGGATAGAGTTAACCTTGACCCAGAATTATCAAGTATATACGTAATTTGATATTTGAAATTTGGGAACGAAATCTAAAGAATTACATTACATAATTTTAGCTGCATTTCAGTTTATACATTATCACTTATGTGCATGCAAAGTTTGATTTGTCAAAACTTAAACACCAAGTGCTGGTGTTACCATTTAAAGAACTACCGGTCTGTGTACCAAATTGTATTTTTGTCACAACAAGCCTATTCACTTGGTTGGTGTTACCTCACTTCCGGGAGATGACGTCATTTTCCGGAGTGAAAACAAACTTTGCGCGGTACACGTGAGCAAGTCCGTATGTGTTCACTGGGTGTGTGTGTGTACGTATGACATGTAAACAAACAGCTGATCGCTTTGTTTTCACTCCAATGCGCGCGGTTACTATGCTGTCTGATGACCTCGGAACACGAAGTTCTCGGATATCCAACCAAGTGAATAGAGGTATTTCATCGCGTGACTCTTAACTCAACTGGACTCCATTTTGCAAGGCGGCTTCGTCGTTGCGTTTCACGCGTCAGCTCAGCCATATCACACGTACAACAAACATACTACATGCTAATCTATCAGTGCTAGTTTAGCGATTTTTACTAAGTGTAAATTTTTGTTCGCCTTCGACTTTAATTCATACTTCCTTAAGTTTTATATTTTCACTGGGTATACGATAACGTAAACGCCAGCTGATTGTTCGTTATACTCAGACAAAGCCTAAAGTGCTCGCTGCAAATCCTAGTGTGAACCGTCGGTTAAAGCCGTTGCATCGTACAGCAGAAACCTATTTCGAACGTCGTTCAGAAAATGTCTTTTTATTCCCCGCACACATCTATTAGTGCAACCAACGGCACAGCAAGATTCCGACATAATTATCTTACAAAAATAATCTTATATAACAACATGCAAACGTATGTAAGTCTAATTAAGTGTGCAGCAGACGACAGTGCTATTATATGACAAAATGGCGATGTTAAAAAAGTCATGTGACCTCGAGACGTCAGCTGAAACACCCACATATCAACATGCTGGATGAGTCTTTAATATCAATAACTATTTTTAAGGGATGGGGCAAACTTGAGTTCCTGCCCAAATCCCTAAATTCTCTTTGTGAGAAGTTTCAGTCCGCCCATGCTTTGAACCAATCACAAATCAATTTAATTAGTTCATGAATTATGTTATCTGCAAAAAACAATCGCGACAAGTGAACAACTTTTGTTATAAGTGACCGACGGCGCATATTTCATGTTTTCATGAGCCTAAGAATAAATTTGACATTTTAAGAATTGAACAGTGTATGCTAGAAATTACATTCCAATTTTACAACCACTTTATTGTTAAAATCTGCATTAAGTCGAGCAAAGTGAGAACGGCTCCAACAATCTGACAATGATTACGAAGCCGTGTTGATAATTTCAGCTGTGATTTTTTTAAACTTGGTGTGAAAAAGACAGCAGCACGGCTAGCTAGATGAAACCGTGAACTGTAACGGCACACTTGCACTTACGGTTTTTCCATAACACGCGATCGACCAAAGTTTACCATTTTAAATGAACTATTTGACCTTTAAGTGACATCCGCAAATGTACTTCGCAGGTAATTGGTACTTTTTCGTTACCGGTAAGACCTCATAGAACGATCGTAGATCACGACTTGGGTAAAATGTAGTATACAAATCAGGAGAGTGTAGATTACGAATCGGGAAAATGTAGTTACGAATCTGGTAATTTTTGTTTACGAATCAGAAAAGTGTTACTTTAGAATCGGAAATATATGTAAATTACGAATCGGATAAAATTTAGATTACGAATTGGAAAATGCTAGATTACGAATGTAAAGTAAGAACCTCTCTCGTATTGACAACGTTCATATTACCCGTCTTAGAATTGGTCACACTCATCTCACCCACTCCCACCTCCCTATTGGCTCCCCCAACCCCTCTGCAGCAATTGCCATTGCACCCTCACAATCCATCACGTTCTCCTTGCTTGCCCCCTGTACAACCTTCCTAGAGCTTCCCTCGCTCCCTACAACTCAATTGCTGAGTTCTTCCAGAAAAATCCTCCGGATAAAATTATCTCCTTCCTTCATCATGCCTCCCTCCACGACCATATTTAATTCTCCTCTTCCACCCCTCTCTACTTTGTTTTTGTTTCAACCATGCACCTCCCCTCACAGCTTTCTGACCTTTTGTCCTTAAATTTCTCTCATTCTCCCCCTGTTTCCTTTACTTCCTACCTCTAGAATGATCTGACCTCTCAGGCACAATTTGACCTTAGTTGTTGTGGTGCCGTTAAGCCATCATCAAACAAACAAACAAACAAACAAACAAACGAATGTGAAAAAAATGTGGATTACGAATTGGAAAAACGGTAGATTACGAATCGGTTAAAAAAATGTAGAATATAAATCGGAACAAGATGGCAATCCACGGAGTTGTTGACCTTATTGCCTCTGCCACATATAGTTTGTAAAATGATTAAATGTTTTTCCAGGAAACTTTACATAATATGGATCATTGCATATCAATTAGTTGACCTTTGACCTTTAAATAACATTAATGTGCGAGACACAACACTACATCCCCTTCAACCAACCCAGCAAGTAACATTGATTTTACCTCTGACCTTTGACCTTTAAGTGACGGATTACATCTTTCCCGAGACACAACCTTTCATCATGCATCCTTCATCAACCCACGGAGTAAGAACCCAATTGCACTTGCGATATTTGCATAAAAGGCAACCAACCAAATTTTACCATTTTAGATCAATTATTTCAACTTTGACCTTTAAATGTCCTATCCCAACATTCCCACAGTACCAACCCAATATCACGTATGGTTATTCCAGGAAACGCAACATAACATTTATCATTTCTAAATCAATTATTTATTTAATAAAGTCAAAAACCATGTGACAAACTGAAGACCAACCCATCAAGGATCAATAAAATAGCAGCTACGTTTTTCCAACGAAATTCAGCACAAAATTTACCATCATTATTTAACCTCTGACCTTTGACCTTAAAGTGACATCATTTCGCATCATTTCTGAGACACAGCTTTACATTATTCTTCATCAACTCACGGAGTAACAACACAATTGCATTTTAATTTAACTATTTGACCTCTGGCTTTATATGACTTAATCTCATTTTGTAAGGAACATAACCCTACATCACCTTCCACCAACCCACCAAATACAAACCCAGTATCACTTATGGTTATCCCAGGAAGTGCAACACAATATTTACCATTTTAAATCAATTATTTGACCTCTGACCTTTGACCTGTAAGGTACATGACCCAACTTATGCTGAACACAAGTTTACCTCCCACTACACCCTCTCACCAAGTTTCAGCATGACAGCTCGTACGATTTTTCCTATACATGTGACACACCCAAACGCACACCCACATACACACCGACCCACCCACTCACCCACCCACCCATCCACCCACCCACTCATTTACACACAAAAGTACCCATCCACCCACCCACTCACCCACACACGAAAGTGAGTACAATACCTTATCGCCATATATACAATATGTTGCGATAAGGTAAATACGTTGTTGACGAATCGTCGGAAATGTCTTTTGCCCTGGATATATTATGGATATATTATATATATATATATATATATATATATATATATATATATATATATATATATATATATATATATATATATATATATATATATATATATATATATATATATATATATATATATATATATATATATATATATATATATATATATATATATATATATATATATATATATATATATATATATATATATATATATATATATATATATATATATATATATATATATATATATATATATATATATATATATATATATATATATATATATATATATATATATATATATATATATATATATATATATATATATATATATATATATATATATATATATATATATATATATATATATATATATATATATATATATATATATATATATATATATATATATATATATATATATATATATATATATATATATATATATATATATATATATATATATATATATATATATATATATATATATATATATATATATATATATATATATATATATATATATATATATATATATATATATATATATATATATATATATATATATATATATATATATATATATATATATATATATATATATATATATATATATATATATATATATATATATATATATATATATATATATATATATATATATATATATATATATATATATATATATATATATATATTATATATGTATATAACACCACTTTTTGTTCTTGTCACAGATGAGATTTCGCCAATTGAAATTGATGCAAAAAGGAACCTGTTACAATTCTCGAGATGTATCGACGGCACAAATTATACATTTTGAGTGCCACGATATTCTGCATTGTGCTCGTCCTCTCCACCGTCAGAAATCAAACTAATAAACCTAATAAAAGAGATGTGCTAGAACAAAGTGTGGGGATACGATCCGGAACTTCAGGACCGCATGCGCAATCGAGTGCGCAAACAGATGTGTCAATTAAAACAGGGGAGTTACCGAATATAGACTTTGTGATTAAAACTGAGATCCTTGCGCAAGACGAGAAAGAAAGAAAATCAGCAGTACAAAATGAAATGCCACAGGAGCTTGAAGAAATCAAGACCCCTTTTCAACGGTAAGACATTAATTACACGATATGATATGTCCGACGACGACGACGAGTGAACACACAATTACAATGACGGGGTTGTCTGGTCGTCGCCTGCGTATTCGGTTATGATAGTACAAATGCTATCACGAAACGCTTAATACGACCCGGACGAGAACACAGGTACGACGTAGGGACAGACATAACATCGACAACCAAGTCAATGTCCACAGCCTTTGATAACCAGTTGTGGTGCACTGGCGTGTCTACCCACCCCAGGATTGAACCCGGGGCCTCGTGGTCTGTAGACAGGTATGATAACCGCTACACCACAGTAGGTAGATATAATCATTCTTGCTATGTTGTTACTTTAAATAGGCCCGTTTGTGCATCGCGGTGGTATTTTATACTTAAGCCACCGAAGGTTCCCGCCCTATAGCCTTATATGGTATTCGCCAAAACTGCGCGAACGGGAGTGCACAGAAAAGAAAATCAGTGCGTAATGAAAAGTAGTGTCCCACTTCCCACCAAATTCGTATTTTCTTCTTTAAAATGAAAAATAAAAATAAACGTGTATTACCGGCAATCTCTATACGAATAATACGATACGTGATTCGATTACATTATGATTGAAAATTAAACTGAATTACAAGTTGTATTCCGTAATTAATCTGGACCTTGTTTCAGCAAAGAGCTTCCACACAGCAATTTGGTTCTACATTGATTTGAAACATTTAATAATGCACATCCCTCTCCATGTCCGGCATTCATATGTTCCACATGCCAGCCATCCCTATGTCCCGCACGGTACCCATCTCTAGGTCCCACATGCCATGTCACAAAGCCATCCTGTGGTAGAATTAACACAGAGAAAGCTATGGTTTACATATGATCGGACCGTACCACGCTGATTGTTATTATCACTTGACCTGACCACGATCAGTTCCGGCATGCGCGTTTGTTACTATGAACTGGCTTATTTGTGTAATAGTTCTAAACACAAAACATGGACATGATGGATAAAGCCAATCCATCGTGACATTAATGTTTTTTGTTATTATTTTATTGCATTACAAGTTTCGGAATAAAGTTAACTTTCATTGATTTTTGCTTTTGTGGATAAAATTTGATTGCACATGTAGTGTCTTATGGGTACATCAACCAGTTGACGTACATAAATTATGTTACATGTAACTTTATTTGAAACATTGAAACCAAAACAGAGACAATAAGATAATGATTTTTTATATATATTTTTTTATTTCAAGAGTGAATTCTGATCAAGTTAACTTCATGAATTTATCGTTCCCGTGTGGTATATTTGTAGAAAAACTTCAATTACATGTGTATTGTGACACATGGACACTGAAGTATAAGCAATAATTTGACGGGTATACTGGTTACAGAAAAAGAGAAATACCCTTGTTTATGTTCGAATTTCAGGATTTAATTTTGACCACTGACGGCTAGGAGATAATTTTCTTTTTTTTCTTCTTTTGGGAGGGGGAAGGGGGGGGGGAGGAATTGGGGAATTGTTTAATTTTGCTTATTCTAATTCAATACAAACTCAACCCATAGAAAAAATGAAAAGGGAATAAGGCTACCATATGTACGTTTTCCTTTCTTTTCGTGTGTATGTGTGTGGGGTGGGATTAGAGGGAGTTAGCGGTCCACGGTTTATATCTGAAAAGTTCACCCGTATTGCTACAGGATTATTTTCGATATTATTTATTGTTTCTTAATTTTACTATCTTGTATCTTACTGCAGACGCGAGCAAATTGATCAAAAACCTTCTGCCAATACAACTCAATCAGCTGAAAAGGTTCAAGAAAAGAAGAAAGCAGAGCAACCATCATGCCGGCCAAACAAAATGTCGTCTTTCTAAGAACGCATAAGACAGGAAGTTCCAGCTTACAAACTCTCTTTTACCGGTATGCAGAGAATCATAACTTGAACATTGGTATGCCAATCAGCGCTTTTGGGGCCCCGCAACTCTTTGCACCTCGCTTTGTAAAACCATCAAAGAGAGAATACAACATGCTCCTCGGCCACGCCCGATTTTCGAAAGTTGGTAAGTAAAAATACCAAAAGTCTAAAAATTAATATTCCTTATTTTGGAGCACACAATACCGGTAAGTGAGGTCAGGGCGGATCCAGATTATTCAGAAAGGATAGGGTGGGAGTCGAACCGACTATTTCTAAATTTTGCGTTAAAAAGTGCTACAATTGATAATTTCCAGCAAATATGGGGAGTATGGAATCCCCAGACCTCTACTGCAAATATACCAAACGCCTGACGCGTCTTTTTAGTGTTCTGTTTGTTGCTAAAGTGATCAAAATATGCATACGTGTCTTCTTCATCGAGATTATAGATGTTAGATATCTTAACACTAGCGCCATTCTTTAATGAACACCATTCGTCAATGTGTTCTTATCAATACAACACGATTCTAATTACCAGCTTTAACGCTGATTATAAAGTAACAGAACACCCGGTGTTCCCATGACATGGACGCGTCAACAGAAAATGTTTTCAAGTTACTATGTGTTACATTTTCCGCCATAACACATGTCTCGTTGTCGTGTCGCGAAAACAAAACGCCCACTGCACTCGCTAAGCTCAACAACAACTACATATGATATTGATGCATATCATACCATACAGTCTTTAGACTATACAGTGCAGTGATCACGTTTCAGAGACATTCTCTGTTGTGTTACGTTATGTGTGTGATGACGTTATGTGTGTGATGGGCCAGAGAATGGCCCAGTGGAACCCTGGGATACCCCAGTGGAACCCTGGGATACCCCAGTGGAACCCTGGGATATCTTAGTGGAACCCTTGGATACCCCAGTGGAACCCTGGGATACTCCAGTGGAACCCTGGGATACCCCAGTGGAACCCTGGGATACTTCAGTGGAACCCTGGGATACCCCAGTGGAACCCTGGGGGACCCCAGTGGAACCCTGGGATATCCCAGTGGAACCCTGAGATACCCCAGTGGAACCCTGGCACACCCCAGTGGAACCCTGGGATACTTCAGTGGAACCCTGGGAGACCCCAGTGGAACCCTGGGATACCCCAGTGGAACTCTGGGATACCCCAGTGGAACTCTGGGATACCCCAGTGGAACCCTGTGATATCCCAGTGGAACCCTGGGATACTTCAGTGGAACCCTGGGATACCCCAGTGGAACCCTGGGATACCCCAGTGGAACTCTGGGATACCCCAGTGGGCCCTGGGATACTTCAGTGGAACCCTGGGATACCCCAGTGGAAGCCTGGGATACATTATTCTCAAGTTTAACCTCACAAGCAAAGTAGGCCTAGCCTAACGTTATAAGCCTTATCCTGATTTAGGGCTAGGGTATAGACTTAGGGTTAATGATTAGGCCTAAGTCTATACCCCAGCCCTAAATCAGGCTAGGCTTATAACGTTAGGCTAGGATACTGTGATTGTAAAGTTGAAATTGAGAATGTTAAACACAATCTGTTCTTAGTTCCGTCTACTTATAAATTGGAATGATGCTTATTTAGATGCAATACAACAACAAAATACAAATACTTAATTGGTAATTTACCTGTTATGCATCTCAATCAACTGCAGCTCTGGTCACTGAACACCAATTCTTGACCAATTTATACACTAAATGGCGTTCTGTTTTTGTTACTTGCCAATTTTATGTAAATGTGTTCAAAAATAGAACACGTCTATGTGTTCACAATAGGACTTGTTTAGAACACCAAGACGCGTTCTAAAACTGTTACAATTGTGGTGTTAGAATAGTGTTCAATTCTTGAACACTTGAATTTGCATCGTGGATCCGCCCATGGAAACAACGTTAGTTTGAACAAAGCATTTTGAAATACCCATTCTCTTTGAGCTGCACATACGGATGTAGCCAAGGTGTATGGTTCGCCGCACCCACCCCACTCACCCCTCCCCAAAAGTTATTTTCCAGGAAAAGATACCGTGGTTATATCCCTTTTGGAAGAGGTATTAAACCGAATGACGAGTAATTTAAGAAATTGATATTCACTATCCCAAAATATTCAGTTTTTTCCCCGCTCCATTCACCCTTTCCGTTGGTTGAAAAATCTATTGCAAAAATTCATATTCATATCACAGTCCTGTTTATTTTTATTTCTAAATAGGATATGAAAAAATAATGCCGCCAGATACAGCATACGTCACCATCATCAGAGACCCGGGAACACAACTGCAAAGTTTATATAATTATTACGGCTGGAATCGCCGTTTTAAAGTCGACCTGAAAACATTTGTAAAAGATCCTGATATATATTATGCGCGGCAAAGCCCAGGCACTATTGAGTCTGCGCACAACCCTAATTTGTTTGATCTAGGTTTAGATAGGAAGTCGCTTTCTGATACTGACGCTATTAGAAATCATATACAATATTTAGATCAATCTTTTAACCTCGTTCTGATCACAGAATACTTTTTAGAATCACTTATTCTCATGAAAGAAGAACTTTGTTGGGATTTTAAGGATTTAATTTTCATGAAAAAGAACGTTAGAGCAACAAGCGGCCATAGTATGGATGCAGGTCATCCGGATCCATGTCTGGAGGCAAGTCGGCGATGGAATGCAGGCGACATGGCGCTTTATACTTACTTCAATACATCTTTGTGGAGAAAAATTGACGAGTATGGCCGGGCACGCATGGAAGCCGAGGTTAAAGAATTCAAGGGGATTTTAGGAGATTGGCAGGATTTGTGTGTGGGTGAGGTAAAGGAAGAAAAACGACAAGGTGTGCGGGTGGTTGAAAACACATTGAGAGCGGACATGACGTCGAATAAAACGTGTGTCCAATTAATCCGTGAAAATTTGGATTATTTACGATACTTTCAGAGAAAACAGTCGAGTTAGAAACATAGCAAAACCAAGAAATAGATTTTAGAAAATGTGTTACGAACAATGATGCTCGCTCACCTTGCCATTTATTCGCAAATGTTGTAATATCTTTACTTTCAATACATCGTTTTCACCCACGGTCTTTCACAATGCCGGATTTAGGCACAAACTGAATAAAGCAATAGCTTAGGGCCTCGTGTAAAAGGGGCATAATGCATCTTGATCCTTAAAAGCAATAATAGTGACGAAAAATTGCAATATCGTATTATATATTTGTAAAATGTCTGATTCACTTATTGCAATTACACTGTAGGCCTACGTATCGATATTCGAATTTCCTGTTGCAATAAATAAAAACGTCTTTTTTTCCGGGGCCTTATAAGCTTGTTAAGCCTAGGGCCTTATCCGGTCTTATTCCGGCCTTGGCCTTTCATAAAGATCTATGGACAACTAAGAGGCACTAGACCGTAATTTTCCAGAGACTCACAAATATTCAGCGAAGATCTTCGCGGAGAGCTACATTATACTATATGTTTATCCGAGTTTCAAAAACAACAACAATTTATCAATGTAGGAAGTAAAACATGTCAATTAATATTTAAAAAAATTAACAAAAAGACATCCTCAGTTATGGATCTAGTCTACATTTGATACTTTTGTGAAGTAACAACTGAGTATTATACAGTATTCTAAGAGACGGTCCAAAAATCCTTAATCGCAATAGAAAACTGACAACAAGTTACATCATCAAAATTGGTTCAAATTTACCATTTTACAACATTCTAAATTTTAAAAGCCTTTTTAGAATAAATTACTCAAATTTTATGGAATTAGGACATCAAAAAGAGCAGTTTGAATTTTCGGATGGTAACATATTGCTTTTCAATCCCTTTCCAATCTGCCAATATTTTTGTAATGGGAGCAGCTTACTATAACCAAGAGATTTCTAATCCCCATCAATTATACCCTCAAACAAAACTAGGAGTCTGTGTCATGTCTTTCATGCGTCACAACGTTTGCATACATGAAACATTACTAAGACTTTGGTTAACTATTACCCTGATTACCAAGGCATGAAGGAGGAGAACTCTTATATGAAGACGAGTCTGCTCAGAATTTAAAGCGCGCTCTGGTAAATATAAAATGTCTGCCTGTCCGTCTATCCATATAGATTTAAATTTCTTTGCTACGTTTTCATGCAGTATGATATAAATGCATTATATACTTATTTATTGAAATGAAAATTTGTAATAAAAATGTCAGTTTTGCAAAATATGTTTTTTTTTATCATCTACTTATATTTTGTATATATGGGGTTGTGAAGCTGCCAACCTAGGAATCTTACATTTGCAAGTTTGAATACACAGCCCCGATTGCCAAGACATATGTTTGTATAAAATATATATTTTCATAATGACCAGATACCCTTTCCTAACTTACAGCATATCAGACTGACGTGTACCAATGCGCATTTTGAACTGCCAGTGTAAGGGATGGATTCAGATTTGTTCTGAGATTTTCTTTGAAATGTTAAAGTTTTTTGAGAATTCCTTAGAAAAAGTTAAAGTTTCCTTAGATATCCTTTATGGAAGGTTACAATTTCCTTGTAAAACGTTAAAGATTTTCAGAGATACTTAAGACAGGATTGAAGACTAGTTTCCTTAAAAAGTCTACAAAACATTTGATATTTTCTTAGAAGATAACTGTAAAATGATATAATTTTCCAATATTTTTCAGAGATCATCAAGTCTCTCTTGTAGCACTTGAGATTTAAAATCCTCAAAATTCTTCAAAATATTTGGGCAGCAACAGTTGTATCAAGCATGATTATTAAACTCCACCTTTATTATTGTGTCATTTGCATAAAGTTGCTACAGTATATGACCTGACCAGACTTTTTTTTATTTAGTATGCCTAGTCAGGGGGTGTGACAGGGTGTGATTGTATATGGACATAGGGAGGAATGCCATGTGGGACATGGATGGGGGCCATGAGGGACATATGATATAATATTTACCATGTTGTATACATTAAGGGCTATATCAGGCATACTTATTTGACTCCCACCTTATCTACCTACTGTGGTGTAGCGGTTATCATACCTGTCTACAGACCACGAGGCTCTGGGTTCAAGCCTGGGTTGGGTAGACACGCCAGTGTACCGCAACTGGTTATCAAAGGCCGTGGACATTGACTTGGTTGTCGATGTTATGTCTGTCCGTACGTCGTACCTGTGTTCTCGTCCGGGTCGTATTAAGCGTTTCGTGATAGCATTGTTACTATCATAACCGAATACGCAGGCGACGACCCCCCCCCCCCTCCCCCCTGTCATTGTAATTGTGTGTTTACTCGTCCTCGGAAATTATTTGTACGGCCAATCAAGGACCTTCCACACAATTACGGTCCTTGGACCAATATCGCAGTGACTCCATCGGTCTTCAACTGTACGTTGTACGTGACCAGATTATAAAACACAATGGACGGCTTTCTTAAAGCAGATGTGTGAAACACCATTATATTATGAATGAAATAGGATATACATAAGATGTGTTCATCTGCCTATGTCAGTCAGAATGTCACAAATTATTGCGCAATCAATCCCCCAAAATTAAAAATGTTGTAAAATTAGTTTTTAACCGATTTTGATGGAATTTGTTTGCTCTATTAAACTGTTAAAGGTTCATTATAAATTTTGAAGCAGTAAAGTTCAAGTTACCTCTATAGATGTCACTATATTTCTTTAAATAAATATTTTTCAGCTAACTAATCTGAAGTTGTTTTTTGTTGCCTTTGATGAACTTTCATGCTCTTAAAAGTCGAACTCGACAACGGATGGTAAGAATGATCAAAACGGGGAGAGAAAAAATTAAAATATTGATATATCAAGAAACAAGCAGTCGCAGTAAACAGCTTTTTGTGTTATGCTTCAACACACATAGCGTAAATAACAGACACGCACTATACACCCCGCAAATACACTTCGTTGGGCTTTTCATGATGACCACAGAAAAATGCTATTGTTTTTAAATTAGGACTAAGATATACCACATCGCCTGAGGCTTTCATGTAAAGTTAACAGGTAATTATCTTTTCACAACGAATGATAACGTTCGAAAACTCCCAGATTAACAAAAGTGCAGTTTACCTTGCTTTCGTCTCTGCTTTCGTCTGATCGTGTAAAGTTAAAGACCTGTTATCATCTAACGTTTGGAGATAAAAGATTTCAATTTAGAGTTTTCAGTAGATCGAAACACAATGTGCACTATTAGGCCAATTGAATGGTTTTGGAGTAAAATGTACACCGCCACGTTTTAATCACGATGGCCTTTAACAATTGCCAATGTCCCCGACAACAGACATCTTTTCTTAATCCCTTCTATCTGTCTATCCTATTTTATTGTTGGAAGCAGTGGCGAGCCAGCATTAAAAACTGAGGAGGTAAACCCTCTCCAAAGACGAAATCATCAAATTTAGCCCACTTCTGATGAAAAGTTTTTGTTTTTGAAATGCAAAAAATATATAAAAACAACAAAGATTGTCCTAATTTTTGTAAATTTTCTGAAAAAAGTGGCGATTCCCCCACCTTCTGTGGCTACGCCTCTACCCTCTGAGGCTATGCCCCCACCCTCTGTGGCCACGCCCGCACACTCTGTGGCTATGCCACCGTTTGGAAGAATGTTAATATTCAGGTCTAAGTCATGTCCCAATATTGAAACGGGGTATAAGGGGGCAGGGGGAGGTCAATACTTTTGTTTATGTTTGTCTAAGAAATGGACTCCGAGATAATGTGTGTAAGTTAAGGATTAAAAAATGCACTTATGTTTGTATAGTAATGAAGTTGTTATAATTTGTCGGCGTAATTGCATTTTTAGTTTCTTAGTAAATTTGGAAATATATAAGAACAAATGGGAAGGTATGGAAGTCTTAATTTTTGATACTATTTATTTGGAGGGTAGAGGCGGGAGATTTAAGAAATGTTAAAGAAATAGAAGAATATTAGTGAAGGTCACAATACAATTGAAGAAAAAAAACACCGTTAGTATTTGTTTTTGGAAATGGTGGAGGGAGGAGGATGCATCGTAAGAAAGCATATATTTAGTAAAAAAAGCTGAAAGGAAAGGTATGACACTGAAGAGAACATGGATTGTTCGATTACCGAACCCACCGAACATACCTCTTGTCAAATTTTCAAAAACAACCGCTCCCAAAGAAACGTACAGATTCAAAGAAAAAAAAACAAGCCAACCCAGACACACCAGATGTTCCTCCAGATAACCCCCCGCCTCCTTATGACATACAACAGAAACAATTACAATAACAGTCACAATGAAACATCAGGAGCCTTAAGGCCAATTCAAAAAAAAATTGACCTTCTGGCCACCACCTTTCAACCCGGTCGTCTACTGCCTACAATAAACCTTCCTGAAACCCACTGACCATTATTCCCTCAATAACTGCTCTTGCTACCATAAACATCAAGAGGACGCCGACAGGGCCTGTGGGGGCGTCTCCATTCTCGTTAGATACAATATCCCACACAGCCATATTCATGTGAACACCGACCTTCAGGCAGTCAGCAGGTCAGGCCATCTGTATCTCTATCTCCCTTCACAAAATGTTAACTCTTTGCGATATTTATTTCCCTCCTCCCCCCCCCCCTCCCCCCTTCCCTCAACCTCATCCCAACGCCAACATTCAGCCAACCAGCCTTTACAACCTCATCTCTGCAGCTTCCCACCCCCCTCCCTCTTTGATCAATCTTGGTGAATTCAACGCCCACAACCCCCTGTGGAGCTCCAATACCACCACCCCCAGAGGCAAGCTCGTCGAAAACACTCGGCGACAGCATAGCCTCTCCTTATTCAACACTAACTCCCCGACCTACCTTCACCCTGCCATAGGATCCGTCACCTGTATTGACCTGTCTATCTGTTCCCCAACCTCCTCCTTAGTTTTAGCTGAAGGTCACTGCTGACCTCTGAGGTAGTGACCATTACCCTCTCCTAACTTACTCCAACCTTCAAACCCGCACAGACTACACCCCCAAATGGAACCTTAAGAATGCCAACTGACCCCTTTTCGAAACTCTCTGCAACTCTCACATCTCCCCCATATCCTCGAGGGTGAGGATCCCATGTCAAACTTCAGTAATATCCTTAACAACATCGCCACCTGCTCCATTCCCAAAACCTCCAAACACCCTAACCAGCACCACCCCCTCGCCGCCAAACCCATGGTCCAACGATGACTGCAAAACCGCCATCAAGAACAAGAAAAAAGAACTCAGAAACTTCAAAACAAACCCGACCACCCACAACTTCAACCTCTTTCGAATCAGCCGTGTCAAAGCCAGGCGCACTATCAAGAACAGTAAAACCAACAATTGGAATAACTTCATCTCCTTTCTCACCACCAACACCCCCACCAAGAAGTTTTGGAGTATGGTTAACAGCTTCCACGGCATGATGGGCTAGTCTTTCATCTCCCATCTCTCCTGGAATGATAATCTTCTCACCGGGAAACAGGATATCGCTAACCGCCTTGCCGCCTGTTTCAGCAACATCTCGTCCTTGGCCAACTACTTCAATGCTTTCAAAGCACAAAAAGCTGGCGACAAAAACCGGAGTATTACCTTTCCCTCCGACAACACCGAGAGCTACAACACCTCTCACCCTATCTGAATTAAAGCAAGCTACCACGACGCTGGCTGTACCTCCAAGGGCCCAAATAACATCCCCTACCAGTTCCTACCTCCCCAACAAGGCCACGGCTACCCTTCTCACTATCCTCAACCACATTAGGTCCTCACACTCCTTTCCCCATATCTGAAGGACAGCTATCATCACCCCCTTTCCCAAACCGGGGAAGGACAGCACCGACCCCTCCAGCTACCGCCCCAACCTGCTGTCTCTGTAAAATTATGAAATGGAAAGAATCATCAATCAGAGACTTAACTGGTTCCTTGAGACCAACAGAATCTTCTTCCTTCACCAAAGCGACTTCCGGAAACGTCGCAATACATTGGACCAGTTAATCACGGTCGACATGCACCGCTATCCGGGAATCCTCTGCAAAAAAGGAACACCTCATTGCCATCTCTTTTTGACCTCGAGAAAGCTTTCGACACTTTGAAAATACGGTATTACCCCCAAGCTTCACACAATCGGCTTCAGAGGCCACCTTCCCATTTTTATCCAACACTTTTTCTCACCCAGGTAGTTCCAAGTTCGTATTGGCAACACCCTCTCCAATTCCTACCCCAAAAAGAAGGCGTCCCCAAGGAAGCATCCTTTCCCCTACTCTCTTCAACCTGAGCATTAACATCATCGCGGATAACCTTGGTCCAAACATCAAATGTGCCCTCTACGTGGAAGACTTCATTATCTTCTACTCCTCCTCTAGCTTTTCTTTCGTCGAAAATCGGCTTCAGCTTAACCTCAACCGGCTGCAAGACTGGTTCAACAATAACGGTTTTAAATACTCCAAAGACAGGATATCTGCATGCACCTCTGTCATTTCAACAAACTTCACCTAATCTTAAGCTTGTGCTTAATTTCAATCGCTTCCCTAAAGTTGACCACACTAAGTTCCTGGGTCTAACTTTAGACCCGGGTCTAACCCTAGACACCAAGCTCTCCTACAAGCAACACATTACCAACCTGAAACAGAAATGCAACAGCTCCATTAACTTTCCGTGCCTGCGGACCCCCACGCTCTCCTCAAAATCTTCAAGCTGACCATTCGTGCCAAGCTCGACTACGGCAATATTGTCTACTGTGCCGCTCACAACTCTTACCTCAAGCACATCAACACCATCCAAAATGGAAACCTCAGGCTTTGCCTGGGTGCCTAAAGAATCCCCCCATCCTCCCATTACCAGCCTTCACATTGAAGCCAACGAACCCTCCTTCCTGCTAAGGTATAAAAAGCTCAGCCATACGCTTTTAGAGGACTTAGACCCTACCTCCCCCCCCCTTCCCTTCTTCAGCTTACACATCAAACCTGACCTCCACCATATCGGCATAAACTCCGCCCTCTTAGCACTTTCTCCTTGCCCACTTTTTCTCCCTGGGCCACCCCATCCCTTTTATCCACCTGGGCCTCTCCACTCATCACAAAACCCAAACACCAACCTCTTCATCAACCTCCACAACCAGATCAAAGACCAACTACACCTCCATCTATAATAATGGCTCCAAGGAAGATGACAAAACAGCCGCTGCTGCAGTCATCAAAGACATCACCCTTAGTAGCAGACCTCCCAACTACTCGTCCATCATCTCGGCCGAGGTCAAGGCTATCCTGCTTGCCCTCAACTATAATATCTCCCCGCTCAGCCACTTTGCCATCTTCTCGAGTCAGACTCCAAGTCTGTCCTTACTTCTTTACTCAACCTTAAGTGGGAAAACCCCACGTCCCACCTCCGTAAACTCCTTTTGGCACTTCCCCCCCCCCCCTCCCCCCCCCCTTCTTCTGCAGGGAAAGTATTATTTTGGATACCCAGCCATGTTGGCATTCCCGTCAATGACAGAGCTGATTCAGCCGCTAAGTTTGCCCTCAACCTCCCCTACCCCCTTTCCCAAAACCCTTTCTGACATCAAACCACTTATCGCTTCCCTTGTTCGTGACCGCTGGCAAACCTCATGGGACTTCCAAATTGCTAACAAACTCCACAGCATCCAGCTCACCATTCCAACCAATCCCACCATCCACAATCTCTCCCGTATCGACAACGTCCATATTACCCACCTTGGAATAGGTCACACCCATCTCATTTACTCCCACCTGCTTACTGGCTCCCCACCCCATTGCAACAATTGTCATTGCCCCCTCACAGTCCACCAAGTCCTTCTTTCCTGCCCCCTGTATCACCTTCCCAGACCTTTCCTCACGCATCACAACTCCATAGCCGAGCTCTTCCAGAAAGAAAGGAAAAAACGGATAAAATTATCTCCTTCCCTCATCATGCCTCCTTTAACAACCACAATTAGTCCTCCTCTCCCATCCCCTTTTTTACCTTTTCCTTTTTACACCAAATATTTTCTGAAAATGATATAAATTTTGGCGAAATTTAACTTTAGGCCTATTTTTACAGTTAATTTCCCGAATATAACATATATTGTACACTCGTATATCCCGCTAATAACATTTTACTTACGCAATTTCGCCATTGGGAGGTGGGGTGGGGTGAAGGGGGGGGGGGGTAAGATATTCCCCTGACCCTCACTGTATACACTCCTGATGCTTATCTAATTTAGCTCATGGTTGCTACCTGTCCATATACCATATATCTTTTAAAAGAAATGGAGGAGTAAGGTCCATACAATGTTGCATAAGTTATTGTGCGAATGTTGCTAAGAAAATTGTTTAATTGATTTAATGACCTTGAAAAGCGCTTAAAGGTCATATATTTGCATAAGCATTCTGGGTATTCATGAAGCACACCTATAATGTTGATTTACATTACTTATATGGACATTTTTACCTCAAAACGCGCATAAGGAAAAAATCGCGGAATAAGCGGTGATTTGTTACGGAAAACTATAAATAAACTTGTAGTCTGGTTGCAAATAGCAAAAAGATGCTTCTATATCGATTTGCTAAACATTTTGGGTACAAGCTGGAAACAGGTCCATATAGATAAAATAGGTATAGGAGATTACAAAAATACCTGTTTCCAATTCTATTTTTTTTTCTTTGGTTGCCATTTTTGATTTCAAAATGGTCGTCTTATTGAACACAGTATATATAGATTCTCTCAACTTTTACGTTAGATACAGGACTATTGTGGGTATTATGTTAGCTTTTCTATGGTAGATGACTTTATAAGACCATTTTAGATGTTTCTCATTTATTTAAAAATGGCGATCAGTTAGAAAAACAAAATGGCGATTAAGAAAATCAAAATGGCCGCCATAATAAATTGTCAAAAATAATATATATATATATTTTCAATCTTTACCTCTAACTGAACAATTTTCCAACCAATTTAATTGACTCCTAAGTTTGCAAGATTTTGATAGTTTTATATCAGATGCATCTGGCAACCATGCGACAGACATTTTAGCACTGCTGCAGTAATATATGTCACACACATGTGCTATCAAGATTAATGCAAAATAGAGGTAAGATATCTGCATTTTTAAAGATGGATGCAAGGCTAGGTTTATCAAACATGTCAAATGAATACAGAAAATATGTTTTATGTATGTTCAGATCGAAATTATCCGCTAACAAGGTAAAACATCATGTTCAGTGTTACTGTTTGTACCCACATATATCAGTTCCACGACAAATGTAAAATACTTAAGAATATAACTGTATTTATATAAATTTGCATTAAGTAGGAGATTACCATCAAATGCATGCCTGATTTACCCTAAGACAATAATCCGAGACCTAACTACAATTTAATTTAATCTGACAATGTTAGATTTACTAGCAAACTGCCAGCAATGAGTGTATACACCTTAGAAATTGTACATGGCCGTTTGTTTGAACATGTTTTCAAAATATCTTACATTTGGTTAGTATGTTACTTTAACAAAGGTTTCATGGAGGGGAGGTACTGAGTGTATGTTATAGATAGAGGTACGACTGGACAATAACAACTTGTATTTGTCTGAAATTTGTATCCTTGTCCTTTTTATTTTTGTTCTAATAAGCTTTTCAAAATCATTTTAATACCACTCTATTTTTTATTGGTTTAAGCCATGGACCAGTGCCTTGTTAAATCTTATGATTGCATATGTATCCTACATTTGACAAAATACATCAGTTTGGTTTCTTACAAAGGGAGTAAGACATCTTTCAACTTTACCTCCAGAATTATTAAGCTGGAGTCTGCAGCTTTAATCAGAAAAAGAGTGACAAAGTCTGAAATTGAGTGGGAAAATTGCAACTTGTGTCAAGAGGTTAGGCTCTCTAAGAAAAAAACATCCTTTGTCATCGGCTACACCAGAAGGAATTGCCCGAGTAATTGAAAGTGCCGTGGAAAGAAAGAAATACAATGACACTAAGTTTATAGACGCACTAGACCGTTTGAAAATAGTCAACTGACAAAAATGTTCTTTGGCATAGACCCTGCTATAGCGTATTTACAAACCAAGTTCACATAAATCGTCTCAAGAGCAAAGGTCAGCGAAATATTACCATTTTATTTGGAGAGTCAATCCCCTGGAAGATGAAACTAATCTAAGAAATTCACCAAGATCGAGAAGATTATCGCTGCCTTCTGTAGACTGGAACAAGTGCATGTACTGCCAGGACGATATACCTTACTTTTATTTACGTCAAGTTCAGACTTTCCCAACATCAGAAAAAGTCCTGACCCTCGCTCAGTTTGATAGCGTAATGAGACACAGATTAGCTGGAGTACATAATCTTATAGCTGCAGAGGCCAAGTATCATTTGAATTGTTATCATGTTTTTTGAAGAAGCACAGTAAGCTTAAAGAAAACCAAGATAACATTCCCGAAACCATTTGCTTTGAAAATGTAATGGCTGATCTTGAAAAAAGTGTTGCTCAGGGACACATTTATACATTACAGCATTAACAAGCATTTGGGAACAATATTCTTATATGCTTCTCACAGATTTTGCAATGGTTTCAGAAGTTTACAGAAGTAATAAGTTCAAGGAGAAAATACAGAGGTATCTTGGGGATAATGTGATTTTTGTTCAAACCTTGTGTGCTACAGATCTGCAGCTAGTATGTCCTTCTGTGGCTCAAGATATGGCTATGGAAAGATGTGTAGAAGATATAACAGAGGTGCAAGGAATATATTTTTGTGAGGCTTCTATGAGTAACCAAGCAGAAAATGACGACACTGATATTTTAAGCAGGATTTTCAAAGTGGCTGTAAAACTACGTCGGGACATTGAAGCTACAGCTAGTCATGACTTCGTTGGAGGAATTGATGAGGAGCATGCGCAGATGGTGGTGCCAGATAATCTTTACTTTCTTATTCGTCTTCTCTGCAATGAAGATGTGTTTGATGTTGAAAATGAGAGTCAAAAGAAGAATGCTCTTAGAACGAAAATTCTCAGTATTTGTCAAGACATCATTTTTCTTGCTTCTGGAGGGCAGAAACTAACACCAAAGCATATCGGCCTTGGCGTTACTATTCACCAGGCCACGAGGTCAAAAGGGCTCATAAAATTTCTCCATGCAACAGGTCATTCTATCAGCTATGAGCATGTTATTCAGATTGACAAAGCCATTGCCGATGATGCTCTTCAGCGTTACAATGGCCATAGAAAAGTGATGATACCACGTAATTTTACTACTTGGGAAATTGTGGATATGTCCGTTATGCAGACGACAATATCGATATCAATGAAGAAACACTCAGTGGTATGGACACTTTTTATGCAACACAATATGTGGCTCTTCGCAAAAAAGCACCAAATGAGCCAAAAAGAGAAATAAATGTTGAGCTAAGATCCAACAGATTCAAAACAAGTCTTCCATCATAAATGAGTGAGCTTCAAAACTCAAACATGCTTGCAGCCAAACTAGGACCAGTGATGCCGAAAGGTGTACAGCTCACTTGGTACGACCCAGACAAGGAAACGATAACCAAAGCATTCTGCATGGACATGACATGGATTCTTTTGCGACAAGAAAAATAGGAAAACCAACAAGTACCTGCCTGGAGTGGTTTCAACCAGAAAGTGTTAAAGAATGAGTTGCCACAAACTGAAGTTGGGCCTTTTCCAATAATCAATGCTCCTGCTGATGATTATGACACGATTTGGACAGTGATGATAAAATGTCAAGCAATGACAAAGAAACTAAATGCAACATACACAATAATTACCTTTGATGAAGCACTCTACAACAAAGCTAAAAAGCTTCAATGGGAGAAGTTGGAAGATTGCAAAGATTTTGTTATCATGTTAGGAAGCTTCCACACACAGATGAATTTTTTAAAAGTGATTGGTCAGTTCATGCAAGGAGCTGGTCTCAATGATATATAGGTAGAGAGTGGAGTATTTGGAGAACACACAGCAGAGAATATTATTAAAGGAAAGGTGTGGAACAAAGTTATACGTGCACATAAACTTGCACTTGAAGCACTTTGGACAATTCTTTGGCCAAAGTTTATTAATTGGGCACAAAAGAATGAGAAGGAGTTAGGAAGCAAGTTGAGAGAAACAGCAGGGAAGATTATTGAAGGGTTTTCCAAAGATGATGATGAGCAGATAGAATCGACACTGGCATTATTCATTGAAGATATTGTACCCATATCAACACTTCTTGATGAATTTGATGCTGACCACAAGGACCTTTCAATATTCTAATTTTGGTAGAAGTATATGTATCTTGTTACTATTCTTCTGAGATTTACCCGTGCTCTTCGAGATGGAGACTGGGCGCTGTACCTTTCATCACTAGCTGAAATATTACCCTGGTTTGCTCTCTTTGACCATGTTAATTACACCACGTGGGGTATGATTTTTTTAGCAGATATGAAGATGCTACAGGAGACAGCACCAGAGGTTTACCAAGGCTTTGCAGATGGTGACTTCGGTACTAAAGAAACTTCACAAAGATTCAATCAATTCCCTGATGACCAAGCACTTGAGCATATCAACAAACGGGGCAAAGTTGCCGGTGGTTTAGTTGGCATCACCCGCACAAATTCAGCACGAGAACGTTGGTGTCTTACATACAATGAACGGGCTCAGCTCGCCGAAGACACAAAGAAAATGTATCATGTGACGAGTGAGACAGATTTGCAACATAAAGATCTGGGACCTAAGCAAATGGAAAGAGATCAAAAAGATATCACACAACTTGGTCAAGAATTTGAAGGCTTTGATGTATTTTCCAATGATTCGCCAGACCTGATATCAATCACCACAGGAGATGTTGCCAGTACTGATGTGAAAAATGACTTTGTGAAAGCAGAGAAAACAGGAAAGAAGTTAATACACGACTTTGTGAATGACAGACTCATCAAAAAGACAACAAAGTTCCATGATAAAATCAAAAGACAGAAACTTAACACGTTTGGTCTAATGTACAGTCATACTATAAATGTGGATAAAGTAAAAACAACCACTACCAAGGCACGCATCAATCTTTTACGTCAAGTGATTGTTGCATTAGATGCTGGACGTGAAGTTGATGTAGATAGGTTGCTGTAACGTGAACTCTCACCTGTGCCTTTATCAATAGCAACTGTTGATGAAAAGCTGAGATATCCATCAAGTAAATCAGATTTAGGCAAAATCATAGATCAAGGTAAAGCTCAGAATCTACCACCAGTCAGCAACAGTCCTACATGTACTATTGTGGATGCTATGGCAGTAATTTAGTCTCTTGGCAATCATATAGGAGCAAAAAACTTTGGTGAGACATGCAACAGGGTGGACATTGTTTTTGATCGATATTTGAACAACTCCTTTAAAGGTGGTACACGAAACAAGCGTGCAAGTGGAAAAAACAAGGGGATAGAAAGTAGAGTAACCAGCAGAGATCAGAAAATTGGCAACTGGGAAAGATTCATTACACTTGGGAAAAACAAAGAAAGTCTAGCAAACTTTCTCTGCACACAAATGATAAATCATCCCTGTGAAAATCCCAACAAGGAGTTGGTTCTTGGCGGTGATTTTCAAACTCAGATGAGGCATGGTCTTCGTCTGGCAGAGATGTGTCAAATCTGCAATCAAACCACGAGGAGGCTGACACGCGTATCCTACTTCATGCTCAAGATGCAAAGAACTCAGGATTTCAACTACTTAATATTGTATGCCGTGATACTGATGTGTTGGTGCTTTTTGTATATCATATGCCCAACCTATATCAACAAGTGTGGATGCAAGGGGGGACAGCAAAAAAACAATCTTTCATTCCTGTTCATCAAATGTTTTCCTTTTGATAATCTCTTTGAACAGTTGAAGTCAGCTTTCAGCAATGGTGTTTGGGAAATATTTTATGAAAGCTATCCATTTCAAAATCAAAAATGGCCGCCATTTTGCCATTTTGGAACTAAAATGGCCACCAACATCAAATTTATCCGAATAATTTAATCACCAGGTTTTATTTTACTTTGAATCAAATTTGCATACACCCCCTTAATTTTCTTTCAATATACTGAGAAGTTTAAGATATACTGAATGGAACAACTTTTTGATGTTTTGTCTAAAGTTCGAAGTAGAAACAAACCTTTGGGGGCCATTTTGAAAACAAAGATGACAAGGTTTCCAAAAAAATGCTGAATAATACACGCTCTATATTTCATTTTGTAACAGCTATGAATGAACTATTATCCATCATCATCTTTAAACTTAAAAGTTACTGAGAAAATTTGTTCTGTTTAAATTATCTGCAAAATGGCGGCCATTTTGAATTTAAAGATGACTGCAAACTGCTGAACATATAGATTCTTGTTAAGACTTTTTATTCCATATAAGATCAACATTTTTACCAGTTATTTAATGTTAACCTTATCTAAAACATGCCAAAATACTTATATTTTTATAAAATATGCTCTATTTGGCGGCCATTTTGAAATTAAAAATGGCGGCCACCTCAAGGATTTTTTTTTGTGGAAACAGGTTTTTTTAGACTCTTATACGCCTAAACTATTAATTGAAATCATTTCCCGACTTGTACCCAAAATGTTTAGCACTTGTCATTTTTTGGCCATTTGCAACCAGACTATTGGTAGAATTTGGATTGTACCATTATTATGCGGGTTGGTTTTAAGAACGAGGTCATTTAAACAATAGTTGGATACTTTTAGTTTGCACGCAGTGAGTTGGGTTGAGGGCGAAATTACGGATTATCAACACACATGAAAGGTCGTTCGTGTGTGTATATTTATCATACAAAAGTATTATGTGGTCACACATATTTGTTTACGCGTACCGTGGTCATAAGCCAGGATTCTCTTGATAATACCAGTAACCGGCAGAGGCTGAAATGGCATGTAGGAGAGGGGCAGTACAGCATGAGTGAGAGGGTGGGACGGCATGTAGGAGAGGGTGGGACGGCCTGCCATGTTTGACGGCATAGCATGCCGCATGTGGAATGTAGGCCAAATGGAATGGAACTTTAGACAACATTTTATTTATAAACTAAGCCAGTCTAATGAAATATCCTTGAAGCAAATTAAATTAAATGAAATTTAATGCACGCACAACTTCAGTTCAAAAGTTTGTTAGACAATGCATTACTGATGAGAAACTGCTTTTAACTCATTTTTCTTAAACAAATGTATGACAAACTGTACTTGTGCTGAATAGAAAACAATTTTTAAGAATGCAGTGATAAGAAAAGATATATAGAAGTGTATTCCAGATATATAAAAACATATATTAATTTATACAAAAAGTTTAATAAATAGCATAGTTCGTTATTATTGGTATCATAATCATGCAACCCAACGTTGTCGTTATGCCTCGCTCTTGCACTTCATCGTTCATGATTGTTGTTAATAATTTTTCAGCAAAATAATGTTTAATTTTTGATGAATACAGTCATATAATAAGAAATATATCTCCGTGTAACAAAATTTACAAGAAAACTGCTCAAAATGGAAGAAAATCAGCCAAAGTTTGATATTGGAAAATCTTATTCGCATCTTCACAGCATGTTTACAAGAAAACAAACAAGATTTAAAAGAAAACTGCTAAAAATGGAAGAAAATCAGCCAAAATCCGATATTGAAAAATCCTATTCGCCTCTTCACAGGCATGTTTACAATACACAAACAACAGGAAACCATCTGCACACAACAGTACAGTCCATGCAGCTCGGGCGCGCTAAGATTACGTCAGAATCAAAATAAAGGAATACATAAGCGGACGCGAAAATGTTTTCATTTGTTGGAAAGTACGGGCCTTTTTGTGCACCAATCACGTTGGATTATATATATATATGGTAATTATATATATATGTTAATTGTCAGGCCGTGTGAAATGGGCTCCCAAACACTTTCATTCTTAAGTTACAAAGGTCAAAGCGGCGATAATCTTGTGATTTGTCTTGCGCTCCCATTGAAAAAAAAGAGAAATACTTTTATAGTTTACAAAGTACGGTACATTTTTTGAAGGGAATATTTAAATGGAAATGGTCTCAAACGATAGGTAATGAATTCAAGTTCTCTATACCCTTTGAAATGGAACAAAATATCAAGAGACTCTTTAGTTATAACGTTTGAAGTGCAAAATATGTGTGATTTTTCAGAGCGTTTTGCACAATTAAGGAGATTATCGGAAGCGTATGAACCAAACATTATACTAAGACTTCGACAAAACATAAAGACATAACTACGAATCCCCCCACCTCCACCCCTTCGCTTCCCTTACGTTACTCTGGACGTACTTGGCTGAGAAGTAAATTTATATTGTCAGTATACTTACGCAGTATACTGACAATATTTCCTACTCTTGTTTGCATATTTCGTCCCTGTTCTGACATAGTGACGAATCTAGGGTCGACTGGAAAGGCGCTTTCTTTCTTTTGACTTAGTGACGAATGTGTTTAAATGAAATGTACGTAATGACTAATACATTTTTCAAACTATAAATAATTAATAAATGACACAAACACAAAAAACAGATCTAAACATTATGATGTATTATTATTTACATTTAGGTATTGCACATTCTTCATTATGTCAAAATAAAAAAACTAATTTTGCACAATCCCCCAAACCAAAAAGAGTATAATAATAATAATAATGATAATAATAATAAGAAGAAGAATAATGATAATAATAATAATAATAATGATAATAATAATAATAATAATAATAATAATAATAATAATAATAATAATAATAATAATAATATTAATACAAATATTATTAATAATAATAATAATATTAATAATAATAATAATAATAATAATAATAATAATAATAATAATAATAATAATAATAATAATAATAATAATAATAATAAATAATAATAATGATAATAATAATAATGATAATGATAATGATAATAATAATAATAATAATAATATTAATAATAAAAATGATAATGATAATGATAATAATGATATTAATAAAAATAATAATAATAATGATAATAGTAATAATAATAATAATAATAATAATAATAATAATAATAATAATAATAATAATAATAATAATAATAATAATAATAATACTAATAATAAAAATAATAAAAATAATAATAATAATAATAATAATAATAATAATAATAATAATAATAATAATAATAATAATAATAATAATAATAATGATAATGGTAATGATATTGATATTGATATTGATATTGATAATGATAATGATAATGATTATGCTTATGATAATGAGAATAATAATATAATAATAATAACAACAACAACATTGATAATAATAATCATATTACTGATATATTAATTTCATTATTAATAATTATTATTGTTATATTTGTATTATTTTTATAATTATTATTAATATTATATAATAATAATAATAATAATAATAATAATAATAATAATAATAATAATAATAATAATAATAATAATAATAATAATAATAATAATAATAATAATAATATTAATAATAATAATAATACTAATTATAATAATAATAATAATAATAATAATAATAATAATAATAATAATAATAATAATAATAATAATAATAATAATAATAATAATAATAATAATAATAATAATAATAATAATAATAATAATAATAATAATAATAATAATAATAATAATAATAATAATAATAATATAATAATAATAATAATAATAATAATAATAATAATAATAATAATTATAATAATAATAATAATAATAATAATAATAATAATAATAATAATAATAATAATAATAATAATAATAATAATAATAATAATAATAATAATAATAATGATAATGATAATCACAACATCAACAACAACAACAACAACGATGATAATAATCATATCACTGATTGTGTCGAAAAATGCGATCCTTAAGAGAGTTTATTGCTATTGATCTCTTAAGCTCTCTTATTATGATTTGAGTGGGTATTTTTCTTCACTACATAATCACATCCACGACATGCATTTCTTCATATTTTCATGTCCATTCATCTGTCATTTTGTTTTACAGCAATGCAGATACCGTGATGACAATTTTCTGATTAGGCTTAATTTGAATATGTACTTAATTATCTAATTTTGTCTGGTTGTAATTGCGATCCTTTTAAATTCTTTATTACGCGTCGTTTGCTTGTGATGTTATCTTCCGCTCTTAAACACTTAAAAAAGAATATTCTTGTGAATTTTGATTTTGATATAGATGATAGAGGACTATTAAAGAAACAGATCGGTGAAAAAACTGTGTTGACATCTTTTTTTTTAGTTTAGTTATTGCTTTCAAAAGGATTATTCGTTATGTTTTTCTATGAAAATTATTTGCCTGTTTCTAGATTATCGGAAGCATATTTTTTCTTTGATAACTGAGACGGGGTGTAACATGCACTTTAATAGAACGTACTAAAATAAAAGCTTAATTTGATAGAAATATATAAAGAATTTTCGTGCAATTACAGTATGACATCAAACTTTTACACTGCACTTCAATACACTGGTGAAATCTTTGAAATGCAATAACTGCTAAATGGAAAAAGATAACAACATGAATTTTTTCTCTCAACAAATTGGTGTCTTAACAAATCTCGAGAATTATCTCTATTAAATGAAAGTTCACGTGAATATTCCTTTAATGCTCATTTTGGCCTGGTGCAGGGAAGAAAGAGGAAGAAACTCATGCCATATTCAAGAAGCATTTGACATTGAGGTATAGTGGTAATTAGATTATGACAACATAAGACGGAGGAATGATTTTGTGATAGACGCGTTTTATGCACACCGATTCAGACGAATCACTTTATAAAAACATAAGAAGATGCAATGTAGCAAAAAACAACTTCCTGCTGAATTATGCAAATATCATTTTGACGACATTTATGCTTACCTCATTTAGTCGCCTTTGACATTATTACTATGATCGGAATAACTTTGCAATTTACACCGCAGTTTCAACAGACAGTATACTTTTCGCTAGTTTGTTAACTTTACGGTAAAGCATTGATTTTTTGTTACTTGTACCTGTATACTTTACCTGTATACTTATTGCTTAAATTTCAACTGTACCTGACAGCACTTATTGCTTAAATTTCAACATTCATTTAGTCGCCTCTGACATTACTTTTATCGGAATAACTTTGCAGTTGAAGTCGCAGATTCGATAAATGTACTTTTCGCAAGTTTATTTACTTAACGGTAAGTACTGTTTTCTTGCTAATTGTATCTGTACTTATTGCTTAAATTTGAAAACTCATTTATAGTCTCCCCTGACAATACTTTAATTGGTATAAGTTTGCAATTTACATCGCATCTTTCAACACAGTACTTTCATAAGTTTGATAACTTTACGGTAAGCACTGTTTTAAGCACTGCTTAAACTTGATTAGTGATTTGCATAAGACTAAGTCTCAAAATTTCTTTCATTCCGACAGTAGATTTTAAGACTCGTGTTTACGTATATTTTTGCTTACATTTTGTATCATTCTCAGATCTAAGAGATGGCTTACATATACATGAGCTTTCCCTGCCATGTGCTTAAGAGTGTAAACAAACTAATCATTATCAGATCTAAGAGATAGGGCCAATACATAGGCAAACAGGTAGCAAATAGTCGAACGTGCTATAAACTAACTATCATTATCAAATAGTCGCACGTACCTATAAGAGTGTAAACTAACTAATCATTATCAGATCTAAGAGATAGGGCCAATACATCTGCAAACCAGGCGCGTAGCCAGGATTTTTTAAACGGGGGGGCCTAGACCATCAGCCCTTGGTGAAGTTTGCCATATTGTAACTGCGCTACGTACGCTCCACTATGGGTTGGCGTGTAACGTATATGGATTTTTTTGTTGAAAAACGCCCCTTAGCTTGCAGGAACTGCCCCCCAAAATGGGAGAAAGTGACAACATTTTCTTCAATTTTAGTCAGTTTCCCCTGATGAAGGTTCCTTTACCCTCTCCAATGACGAAATGATTGATTAAAGTCCCTTGTTTTCGCATTTTTCCTTAGAAATAAAAACAAAACTCAATAACAAAGGAAGTGACTTGTTACACCGGTTTATGTCTCTCAATATTAGTGGATGGTAAGCATGGTATGCTAAAAATAAAAGTTTGCAATAACAATTTTCAATGAACAAAGAATAACATAACATGCCAAATTATGCCCCCAAGGGGAATACAATTGTCACCCACAGCGCCCTCTGATTATTCTACAAGTAAAATTAAACACGTACAAAATGACCATAAAGAGAGAAAAAAAACACATTGTTTTGTAAGAAATTTGAAAAGTAATAGGTATCTAAAGCCTATTGTTAGAACACATTGTGTGGTAACCTGTATGGTTCTTTGTACCATTCAAAACATTTTTTTTTCTCTTTTAAATGAGCTTATTGTCAGCCATGGGGGAATCGTAAAGGTACTGAAATATTGTTTTCAAAACGGGATCTGGATATCCTATATCGCCTATGCATCCTCTATGTGATTTACTGAATGCACTTGACCACAGAGTGAGGACAGTGTATATGGACAGGACAAGTAAATACATAGGAAATACGTCCAAATTAGCATTGTGATTGTTTTGTGAGAAATCACAATTATTAAAGCCAATTAACAGAAAATCATTTCTATAAAACATCAGGGTCGTTTTAATGTAGGCCTACTAAGTTTGGGCCGCGACACCCCCTCCCTTTCCCCAGCGGCCCCACCAAAGTATTTTGACCCTTAGTAAGATCCCTTTTTATTACTATTACAAAGGCACCAAAATTACTGTTTCTCCATAATTAGATGTTGGTCAATGTAAAGTTGTTCCCCTCCTTCCCCCCGCTCAACAGATTTTTGAGCCGATGACGTTTTTTGTTGCTTTTCTAAAACTTCTACACGAGAGAGATGGAAACTGGAAAGATCCCTTTTGATAAATGGCCCCCACTTCAGATTTCTAAAAAAGCCCTAAATAAATGCGTTCTTTATACAGAATATTCTTCCTGAGCGTGCGCCGGGTGCGCCCCCCTCTGGATCCGCGCCTGCAGGCCGTCAATAACTACTGGCTCTGGCCTCAAATTTTCTTAGGCGTCCGACGCCCCTGATGAACCAAATTTCACCCACATTGGAAAGGGGTAAGGAAAATACAAAAGATTGCATTGAAAATGCATGCTTTATCGTTGTAATACGAATTATTATTGTCGCGAGTCGGAGTTGTCACTTAATGTACTCCCCGCACAACTCGGCTGAATTCACGGTACAATACACATCCGTTAATGTGATTGGTAGGCACAGTGAATGTGATTGGACACTTTCATTGAAGTTCTTCGAGCGTGCAGAAAGTTCGCCAGTTTTGCACGTTATTGCATCTCCTTAGGGCGCATTTCTCTCATGAATAAGACATAAGTTCATATAATGATTAAAAATCTTGCCTTCCTGCTGATTCCGATTGTGTAATTTGAAATTATTTTTTGCTGCAGAGCGTGGTAGTGGTCCACTCACAGAGCACAGCATACGTTAGTAGAGTATACGCGACGACTACACCAAATGCCTACCATGCCTACTGTCAGTCTGTATCACGTCATACATGTTCGTGAAAAAACGTATGCTTAATGGGTTTCGATGTCGTTAGTTTTTTATGTCCAGTCTCTATATAGTTCAATACTGGTGTTTAGATTAGATCTCGAGTTTGTTACTTGGGAGGGGGTGGGGAGGGGAGGGGGTATTTCTTCTTTTAAAGGTATTTCCGTAGTGAGCGAAAACCTTTTTTTTTTTTTTTTTTTTTTTTTGCGAAGGGAGGGGGCCTAGGCCCCCAGGCCCCCTCTGGCTACGCGCTTGCTGCAAACAGGTAGTAAATAGTCGTGCACGTAGATACGCATTTACATACATATAGTCCACAATTGCAAGGTTATGGATAGCATTGGAAATTGTAATGAAAGTAAAATTCAACAAAGTTCTTAGATTTTTAAAGAACACGACTTGTAAACCCTCTGACACAGTAAAAATGAATACAACTTAAAACTTGAAAGTACCAAAATTCATTGGGTTCACACTGAAACCAAGTCAAAGGTGACCTACGTGTGCTTTCCTGGTATGTGCTTAAAACAGGGAAGTGCCATTTTCTGGAATAAAAAAAAATTCTGCTTAAAAGAGTAAAACAAGACAAATAATAAGCCTCGGCTTGTCAATGAGTACATATGAGAAAATATAGTGTTAAGGAAAGTAACAAGATAAGGTAATAAATATCGTATTTAGAGTTAAAACCATGATGAAAGGGTGTGGGTTGGGAGCGGGGCGAGCTAGGGATAAAGTATCTAGCTTAAAATAAGTCTGTTTTAATATTAATATTTTTCTATTATTATTATCATTATTATTATTATTATTATTATTATTATTATTATTATTATTATTATTATTATTATTATTATTATTATTATTATTATTATTATTATTATTATTATTATTATTATTATTATTATTATTATTATTATTATTATTATTATTATTATTATTATTATTATTATTATTATTATTATTATTATTATTATTATTATTATTATTATTATTATCATTATCATTATTATTATTATTATTATTACTATTCTAATAATTATTAATATTTGTCCTAGATATTAAAGCACCAGTGCCAGAAAAATTGGTTATCGTATCTAAATGAGAAAGGGGCCCGTTAAAAAGGACTAGATCTTTATACTGACAGAGGACACAAATGATTTTGAGGAGCTTCAGCGCCCCTTTGCAATACCCGTATACGATATCAACATATAGACAAAGGTAGAGAGGTAGATAATCTCAACAAAACATTCTATCAACATAACTGCTTGGACTTGTTCGTTCAAAACAGGTCTGACGTTCATAAACGACAGTCTGCCAGTATCATCGCTATTATACTATGGCTTTAATCTCTTCTTGTTTACTCTTATGACTGTTTTCGTGCCTTTGGGTTTTATATAATTATTTCCTGCCCGCAAATTTTGTCTGATTTTTTTCAGTTTTATTTGCATTTCAAAAGTATACATAATGTCGAATTCGAAAATCAATTAACGTCAGTTAATATCATTTCCAATAATATACATTAACTTATGGTTATTTGTTTATAAAAAACATTCTACATATAAAAAATCTTTCTTCTACAATACACTGTCTACACCAAATATATTCAATTAAACTTAAAGGGGCGATCTCTTAACAAAATGAATCGAAGTTATGTCAAACATTGCAGAAACAATCATTACTGACGTCATCAATTTGTTGCCAGATAGCTTCTACTCACTGTAAAAATACGGACTGAAACAAAAAATGATAACGCACGTTACTAAATTAAATCAAAGATCTGTTAGGCATTTAAATGGGACTGAATTAACGTTGAAAAATTATATTACTTAAAACAGTTTTATTAACATCCTAAAATTATTTGTTTGGTGCACACGATTCTTCAAGGTTCTGTTGTATTGGTGTCCTCTTTCAACCAATTTGAATTTGATTCCTGACAGGTATTATAATACGGTCATACGAGTTACGGCTACCATATACTGTCCAAAACCAAACCCTTAATAATAAAATACGCGTTTGGTAAAAAATGACTATATAATAAGCCGTAATATGTATTACGGTATACCTGTCAGTATAAACTGACGAAAATGTCAGTATTTACAGTAATAACTAATAATGTGATTCGCATATCGAGTGTCTTTTTCGGTCTTTCGTCTACGGTTTAGACACTAATCCTGTACGTACGTCAATTTTTACATCATATTGACAATTTCATTGCACATCATACACCAAATGTCATAAAAATTGAGCTAATATCTTCAACTATACATTTCTATCACAAACACTTTTTGAGCTTGGCATACTAGGCTACTTTGAAATGAAAACAGTCGTCTTTTGTCAACGATATGTACGTGCATCAATTCTTACATCATCTTGCATAACAATTTGAAAATTCGTTTGACATCATGCACCAAATACCATTTAAAAAACATTTTTATTGTAGAAATATGTTTATTATTAATCTTGTATAAAAATTGGAAAATGCGATTACAACATACACCAAAATCATAAAAACATATTTACAGTAGAAAATATGTTTTCATAAGCTGGTTTCTTTGACCATACATGTTGATATTACAAAAATGTTTTGAGTGAAATCGGTCTCAGATAATACCTGTCTGCTTGCTAGGTCGGTAGCTTATTCAAGCATACTAGACCAGGGGCGTAGGAAGGGTCATCTCTTAAGGGGAGGGAGGGGAAAACCTACAGAAATTCCCGTTGACATGTGGACAAATTGCACCGGTTAAATTAAATTCCCATCAAAAGTTGCTGCTAATTGGGAAATCCCCATTGATTTTCGGGAATTGTTCTTCAATTTTGGGAAATTTGGGAATTTTTTGTGAAATGTTATCTAAATAATTAATAATTTCACCCTTTTTTCAATTTATGTTTATAATTTCCCAATAACCCAACGCAACCCGTAAAAATAAAATCCTATCAGGGAGCAGCTTTCCCCTGCCCCTCCCCGCTTACTACGCCTCTGTACCAAACTACTTTAGACTGAAACAATCGTTTAAAAAAAATCCAATTGCAACTGTGTCTTCTTACACAAGAATTGTAATACGGTTACGCCAATACAAATTACGGTTATCGTATATGATGTATAAAACTTAACCTGACACGCGTTTGCAATGTAAACTGAATTTCGCCGTAATATGTATTACCATCATTATAACACCTGTCAGTAGTTGTTGACGAAAAGTTTTGTCAGTATTTACAGTAATTACTAATAATGTTATTTAATTTGGGTGCTACTTTCTGTCTTTCGTCTACGGTAGACACTTATCCTTTACGTGCATCAATTCTTGCATCATTTTGTATAACAATAGGAAGATTCGTTGTACATCGTACTAAATATACCATAAAAACATATTTATCGTAAAAAATATGTTTATTACCTCTTGCATAGAAATTGGAAAATGCGGTTACAACATACACCAAATAGCATAAAAACATATTTACCGTAGAAAAAATGTTTTCATGAGCTGGTTCATGTAACCATACAGTACATGTTGATATTACAAAACCGTTTTGAGTGCAATCGGTCTCAGATGATACCCCTGTCTACTTGCTAGATCGGTAGTTTATTATGTTTCCATCAAAAAATGCTGCTAATCGGAAAATTCTCATTTATTTCGGGAATTTTTCTTCAATTTCGGGTAAATTTGGCCACTTTTGGGGAAATTTTGGCCAATTTTCGGAAAATGTTACCACATTAACATATTTTTCAATTCATGTTAATAATTTCACAACACCACCTCCCGAGTGGAACAAAGCATGCAACAGGGAAGGTGAAATCCTTTCAAAAGGCAACATGCCCCCTGTTCCTCCTCGTATCCTACGCCTCTGTTCTAGACTAAATTAGACTGAAACAATCGTTTTATATATTCAATTGCAATTGTGTCTTATCATTACTGACGAAAAGTTTGTCTGTATTATACAGTAATTACTAATAATGTAATTCAAATAGGGTGCCTCTTTTTTTTATGTCTTTCGTCTATGAAATTTAACTGCTACTGTGTCTTCTTACAAAGAATTATGATACGGTAACGGCAACCCTAACCTTTATTGTCTAATAGACGTTTGCAAAGGTACAAATTGAGTTTCGCCGTATATTATAACACCTGTCAGTAGTTACTGAAGAAAAGTTTTGTCAGTATTTACAGTAATTACTAATAATATTATTTATTTTAGGTGCTACTTTCTGTCTTTCGTCTACGGTAGACACTAATCCTGTACGTGCATCAATTCTTGCATTATCTGGTATAACAATTGGAAGATTCGTTTTACATGATATACACCAAACATCATAAAAACATTATTATCGTGGATGATATATTTTCATGAACTAATTTCTTTAATCTGTTACTCTTACATTTATATTACATAAACGTTTTGAGTGGCATCGGTGTCAGATAATACCTCTGTCTACTTGCTAGGTCGGTATACTTAAGTAAATTGACTACTTCAGGCTAATATATTTAATTGCAACTGTATCATCTAACGCAAGAATTGTAATACGGTTACGACGATACATATTACGACTATCATATATGATGTATAAACCCTAACCTTTATTGTCTTATACACGTTTGCTAAAGTAAAAACTGAATTTCGCCGTAATGTGTGTTACCATAGTATAACACGTATCAGTAGTTACTGACGAAATAAAACAATTGGAAAAAGTGGTTACATCAGACCAAATATCATAAAAACATATTCATCTAGAAAATATGTTTTATGAACTGGTTTCTTTAACCATACATCAGTACATTTTGATATAACAAAAACGTTTTAAGTGGAATCGATGTGAGATAATACCCCTGTCTGCTTACTGGGTCGACTAGGTCTATTATTGCTAGAATATACCTCAAACTGAACAAAATAATCGTTTTATACATTCAGTTGCAACTGTGTGTGGTTACGCAAGTTGTTTGATATATGAATATGCTCAAATATATTCTCATAAACAATAAGTTATACATAAATAACATTTCTTCGAATGTTTTATTCCTTTTTCGGGGAGGTTAGCACCATGCATCCAATGATCAAAAACGTACAACTGCAAAATTAATGACAATCAGTCAATTATACTCTTACAGAAAAAAAATCGAAAAAGTAGATATCAAAGTTATTGGTAGATGAAAATAGAAGCATTGAAGTTTCCATAACGTTAACATGTACTGTACATTGACAGTGCAACATACCCTATATACAGTATATGACATTACACACACTAATACTCCAGTACTCAAAACACTCAATTTCAGAATATAATACAAAACTTTGATTACACTATTTAGAACACTATAGATCTTAGAATTGTATAATGTTTGTTTTGAAACTGCTACAAAGGTGCTGTTGTTTGACATCGGGCCAGGGGACACAGAATCTAAATTTCAAGGTAGGAGCAGGAAGAAAGGTTTATGAGATATTTACAATGATGTATGGCTCTTCTAACTTTATGCATATTAAATTTGGAAAGTTTCTAGTAAAATCATCTTTGCAAAAACAAATATGATAACCAGTGACACCCCCCGGGTGACACCTTTATTGTTCTCATAGCTAAGTATTAGCCAGGCTAGAGGCCTAGCCATTTACCCTAAACCTAACCCTAACTCTAACCTAGGCTAGACCTACTGTGATTGTGAAGTTAAAATTAAGAATGTTAAAAACAATCTGTTCGCAGTTCCGTCTGCTTATAAATTTGAATGATGCTTAATTAGATGCAATACAATAACAATATACAAATACTATAATTTCAGGATAACAGTAATCGGTAATTTACTTGTTATGTATGCCTATACAAAGCAAACTCCCGGTTCAAAAGTTTGTGCAAAACGCTGAAGGGCCATTTTCTGGCTGTTCACACACGTAACGTAACAGAGAATGGCTCTGGTGGACTCCTAGTGGTATCCCATGGATCCACTGGGCCATTCTCTGGTCGGTCACACACTTACCGAAATAGAGAATGGCCCTGAAACGTGATCCCTGCACTGCCGTCTGACAACTGTATGATATGATAGGTACATGTTATTGAGCTTAGCGAGCGCGCGTTTTGTTTTCGTGGTGAGACAATGGCGAGAAATATAACACATAATGTGTAACTTGACAACATGTTTTTGTTGACGCGTCCACGTCATGAGAATGCCGGATGTTCTGTTACTTATAATCAGCGTAAAAGCTGATAAATAGAATCGTATTACATTGATAAGAACACATTGGCGCATGGTGTTTATCAAAGAGTGACGCTAGTCAAGGGCGTAGGAAGCGGGGAGGGAAGAGGAGGGGCTAAGGGGGATTTATCCCTCCCAGTCAAAATTTAGGGAGCTAAACTATGCTTTAGCCCCGTCCCCGTTACTTTTCATACACGAAAACCCCTTATAAGACTTATTTATACCCACTTTAGATAATATAGCTTTATAGGATATTGTCATATATTCTAATTTCTTCGATTTTGTTGATAAAAAAGATAATGTAATTTCAATGGAGACTTTATTACTTCTTAGCACCCTAATAATCATTTTGAGCTGATCGAAGCTGTATTAAACATAACATTTGCGTGCTACCGCAGACTCTGAGTGTAGGCAGCATAAAAAAAAAAAAATCCCAAGGGTGTTTAGGGCAATTTGCATTTATTCCGTTAAAAATTAGACAGTGATTTGAAAAGATTTTCAACTAATATCAATGCAAATTGTCCTAAACACTCCTGGAAAATAAAAAATAAAACATTACGCGTGCGGACATCTGTGACACCTAATGTGATTGTACCGCTGTACGTACATAACAAATTATACGTACCGTTGTACGTGCACGCATGTCTACTGCCGGCAAGTCTGTTAGAGTTCAAAAAGAAGATAACAAGAATGTCACTTGTTCATTCTTCTTTGTAAAAAAAGAGGAAAATTGCCCAAAGCGCCAAACATGCCTAAGAATCCATGCCAAAAACGAGGCTCCTGGGTGGGGATGGGGGTCGAGGTCCTTGGAGAAATAAAGCTTCAGCCCCCCCTCCCCCCCCCCGAAAAAAATTGTTCCTAAGCCACTGACGCTAGTGTTAAGATATCAAACATTTAAAAACCTGATGAAAAACAAACGTGTGCATAATTGGAACACTTTAGCAACAAACAGAACACTGAAAAGACGCGTTAGGCGTCCGGTATATTTGCAGTGTATTTTAGAAGTATACATGCTTTGAAAACAGTTGTATATGTTCGAGAGGAGACTATGGAAAATTTGTTGAAAAGCATTGTATTGCATCAATTTTAATAACGTAAAAAATACACCAAACACATTGTAATTCACAGAAAGAGACAAAATATACATACAAAAGCACACCATGCAATAAAAAGAAAGGATGCCGTTACTGGATTTAGCTCTAAATTCCTGAAAAATAATAACACTGTCTGAAAAGCAACGACAGATTGTACTTCCTTAAGCGGCACGGTATTTTGTTTTTGCCATATTTTATACATACATAGGTTAATGCTTAGTAACTTACAATTTCGTTTAGCCTGTGTGGAAGCTCTTTGGCCTGTCAGTCTATGCATGTGTTGATACACACCTTGGTAACTTTACATATATCTTAGTAACTCAAGAAAAGTAGAAAATGTGCAACTCACTAAAGCGAGCAAATTAGTATTAAATCGACCATGAAATATTGCAGGTTTTGACAGAATATTCTCATTTATGGCGTAAGCCTGAATTTAGATATGTATGTACAAAGAGCTTCCACACACTCTTTGGCATGTTAAACCAAAGAGCTTCCACACATTAGAATCTAAAACTGGTGCTTTATTCATGCAGTAAGTGCAATTCAAAAAGAATAGTCTTCAGACGTTTTTTTGGAAACATCAATAGATGTACTGTTTGTGATTTTAAGTAGAGAACATTCTACATTTTCACCCTGCGAGATGCTCAACATGGGGTTTTTCATGAATATATATTTCATTCATAACTAAACTGCTAAATCTAAAAACAGCAAGTAGGCCTACCAATATTAAAACATTCAAAAAAGTAAATGAGTTTCTATAGGCACGACGGTGTATATGCCATCATTATCATACAATTGATATCAAACAAAATGGCGGCCTTGTAGTACACTAATTCTAAATGTTGGTATCTCGGAAACAAAGCAAGCTGTTTAGATGAACTTTTTCCTTGCTTCCTTCATCATAAATTAATATTCCCGTATATTTTCATTTTCATATGTGTGCATATCTGTCATAGACGACTATTAAAGAAACAAACTTGACATAACATTTGTTTAGTTACTGAGATAGGTACAGCATGTATTTAACAAGAGCATGCCTTGCCCATCTGCTCATGTAACTTAAGTTCTAAATAAAAACAAATCCTTCAAAATAAAAGCATAGAAGATTAAAAAAAATGTCTGAGATCTGCAAGTATGCAATCGCACTTACTTTATATACTGCACGTGTCACTTTTCGACACACTGGTGAAATCTTTGAAATGTAATATTTTTAAATGGAATAAGATATCAACATGGGGTCTTCACCAATTTGTCCATTTAATTATAGTCCATTATTATAAAATGAAAATTAACGAAAATATTCCTATAAGTTTCTTAATCACATATCAGCGTTTAGAATTTGTGTTTCATTGTGTGTGTGTGTGTGAGTGTGTAATGTGTAATTTAATAGTATTTTTAGTAGGTTTTGGTAATATTTGAAATATGGCAGATGATAGCAAATTGGTCATTTTGTAGGTTATACATCCATTTCAAATCTTGATCATGTAAGTTTATACTGGTCATGAATATGATATGAAAGCGAGAACCTTTTGAACGGAATAGGTTCTTCTGAACGGAACGGTATATTAACAGGATTTCTCACCGTTCTGTGTGCCTTTCTGGATAACCCTAACATTAAAGGATGAGTAAGTATTACGTTACTTCAAAGCCAATTATCGTTTTAATGTGGACAAAAATATGCAATATAGCACTGAACGTTTTTGATTGGTCTAGATAATTGCACATATACTGATAAGTCAATCTATTACCGCCGCGGAAGTGACGTTTCTATTATGTATCAGAATTACTGGCGGTGTGTCAAGCAATTTTTTTGAGACGAGATTTTCTTTTAATTTATGGAATGCTTCGAGGCAAGGATTGAAATCTCCATAACAAAAGAACGATTTCGCTTAGCGAATCTAGCCATTTAATAATTTTTATTTTCTCGAAGTCGAGATGGAAAACTTTTCTCGAACCCTTCCCACGCTTTCTTGGGTCGAATTTAAAACTACTTAAGCAACCCTTATATCCAGGGCGTGTATAAATTTGTACATCAATTAAAGTTAGGCTATACAGTAGAAGTAGATGGGATGCGTGGCGCATTAATTGAACAAGGCGGGGTCCATTGCATGAAGAACTCGTTATTTTAAGAATTTGCGAGTCCTTAAAATTAAGTCTTCTACCTGCTTGGTCAACTATCATACGAGATAAGTATGCTTAAACATTAACCTAATCCTTTAAACAGTTAAAGGTAACTTATATGCCCTAAAGAAGAATGCCCACTCATCACGATTTTTTTGTCGCGAACAAATCGTCAAAAAGTTGTAAGGTTGAGAAAATGATAATTTAGGGATATGTAAAAAATTGCAAAAACTCGTTAGATCCTTTTAAAATAGATAAATAGCAATGAAGCATCTTAAACGGATTACATTGATGAGCAGTGAAGCAGATGATGAATAAAATGATCATTCAAATGAGATCCCATGGGGTTCTGCTCCTCACAACTGAAGTAAACATAAGTGTGAATTAGATATCATTTGTGTAAGCAATCATTTTATTTTTCGATAACTACTTTATTTTTTGATAATACTATTTCATGCTTATCTTATTTACACATTTGTATTTATTTTCTTTATATGCATATTTTGTAAGGCGCATAAGAATAAGTTATTTAAATAATGCGCCATATAAGTGTATTACACTTAAACAACTTTACTTAATAGTAATCATATGCCGAGTACCTGTACTACTTTTGCTAAGCGAGTCATACAGCATCCAACATGAATCATCATAACGATGTTAATCTTGGTCAGCCATCTTCATTTTGAAGAAGAAAAAAACATACAAGACACCTGCAGCTTTTCCTCCATAAGAGTCCACTTAATTTCTTCATAAGACAAAGAATCTGCCAGTGGACGACATGCTTCGAACAAAAACCAAATAACATAGCAAAAGTAACTTTATAGACATACTCTCACTGTTAACATCTGGCGTTGTGACGATCTTGGTTAGTTGTTAATTATTTTAGACCTAATTCTAGAGTGATGGATTAACAAAATTACCGGTGAAACAATTTAGTATTTGACATTCTGGGACTAAGAACCCTTCATTTAAAGAATCACTAACTATTCCTTACTTAAGAGATTCTAGAAAAAAAGGAATCATCTAAAAGTTTAAGAGCCTAACAACTGAACAACAATTGTTGTTCTCCAATTGAGAGCCAATACTGTTCAATGATTGACAATGATTATTATTTTGACACAGCAATTACAGGGTAACACATATTTTAGTTAAGCAAGTTTAACATACAAAACTCCATGCATACCAAAAGAGATGTTTCGTTAAAAAATCTATCCATTTAATTTATGTTTTCTCGAAATCGAGATGAGTTTTGTATCATATCATATTACATGGTCCGCAGAGTGCGGGGCCGGGTGCATATCTCCCCCTCCCCCTCCCCTTCCCCCACATACACACACTTTTTCACAAATCATAAGAAGGATGACCTGCAATTTTGTAACAAATACTGTTGCAAAAGATATGAACAACAGATCATGACAACTGAAACTGATGATTAGACAAAATCAAATACAAATTCGTGTGCGACACATACAGGCATATTCCATGTATACAAATAATAGCTGTAACCCCCTCTTCCTTAAAAATACGATAATATTATAATAATTTACAACGACTGGAAGAAAAGTAGTCGTGGAAGGTACTATAAGAATTTGCGTTAAGGTCATATATCCATTTCTGACCATTTCAATGACTTTTGCCATGTCGGAATAACCAAAACGGCGGCTAAGATGACTGCCACCATATGAGACATGCGATATCTTTGCTTTATGAACATACATATTGGTGGTTGTTGTATCCAATACTAGGTTATTCATACAAACATTTCATTTATGACCAATTTTAAGACCCTTAACATGTTTGAATATCCTTGAAGAATTGGAGATATCCAAGATAGCCGCAACCACATAAAACTAGGCATATTATGATCACCCATAAGGGTTTTTGTGTGTCAAATGATGGGTTATTCATAGAATAGATTGCATTTCTGACCTTTGACATGCCGGATTAATCAAATTGTATCCAACCCCCTCCTCCAAAAAAACAAAAAACAAAAAAAACACTAATAATAATAATACTAATAACAATAACAATAATAAAAATAATAATAATAATAATACTAATAACAATAACAATAATAAAAATAATAGTAATAATAATATAATAATAATAATAATAATAATAATAATAATAATAATAATAATAATAATAATAATAATAATAATAATAATAATAATAATAATAATAATAATAATAATAATAATAATAATAATAATAATAATAATAATAATAATAATAATAATAATAATAATAATAATAATAATAATAATAATAATAATAATAATGGTAATAAGTAATAATAATAATAATAATAATAATAATAATAATAATAATAATAATAATAATAATAATAATAATAATAATAATAATAAAAAATAATAATAATAATGAAAAATACAATAAAAACAAAAATTGTGGTCAATTTTTAGACAATATGATGGAACATTATACTTACTGTCAAAATTGTCCTCAGATTGTTTGAATTTCTTTGCATTGTTCTGAAAACTAAGAGCTTACTTAAACCAACTTTAATCCATTACTCCTTTAATATGCTTCCATCTCTTCACCATTGCTGTCATCATTTTGATCATCAATTTCTTTAGTTCATTTATTGTGGCAATTGTCCATTTTATACACTTATACATCTACATCTTGCTGAAAGACATTCTTGATCACCACATCGAATCATTTGAAGAATACCGGTGGTGTTGGCGGCACACCATTTGGCACTGTCACTGGTATAAGCAGTTTGTTTTGCTCATCCTCTATCCAGCCAAAGCTAGATGTAGGAATATTAGGTGGATTTTCATTCAATGCTGCTTTCCAGATACATGTTTGAAAATGAGCAGGTTTTACATTTTCTTCCAAGGCTTCTTCCAGATGATGTAGCACTATCTTAGAATGTTTCTGCACTGTTGCTGCAATATCAACCATGGCTCTCCCTGAACTGGTGGCTTCCATCACTAACTTGCATGTCAGCTTGCTTTGGTTGTAATGCCAAGTCTCTTGTTTGTATCAAAAGACCCATGCTGACCTCTTGTGGAACTGAACTGGGTCCTGTAACAAGCATTAAATTGGTATCTCTGGGGTTTATTGTCTTGAAAATTCTTCACTTTGTCACGTATTGTTGACAAATTATATTGATGATCTGTACTTTGTTGTAGGAGACATTTAGGACAACTTTCTGGGGGTGGCAGCGGTGTGTTTGCTTTTAGTATGTGACGTCTGCTAGTGCACGTTCGGTTCGAGTACCACTCTGTAATCATTATAGCGGTCAACTGGTCAAACACAAGATGCACATCACACTGGTTAGGTTAGTTCAAGGTGTACTTTAGAAAGCCATCAACATACTATTGTACTGTGCCATGTGAAGGCCAGTGAAGGATCCAAAGAATGACACAGCTATCAAGTAATATAACTTCTGGTTTCTGAAGTGTTCTGGCTGATTGTTTGATTTGTAGTTTCTTCTCAAGATAGACTTTGTTTTGGTAATTTTTATTCCACCGCTATCATTAAACATAGATGTTGGTACAGGGAGCTAAATCAAAACGAAAACTGTTACTCACGTCTAGAGAAGAGATTGAGCCAACAAATCTGGAGAAATAACTAATTCAGTCACTGTGTCAAAATGGTAGCTTCACACACTTCCTTTTAGCATGCATAGTCACCAAATTGTTTGATAATGACTGGTAGAAGCCATTTAGCCACTTTTCTTCATATTCAATCTGACGCATTTTGCCAATTCCAAATGCATTATCCACATTTACTCTTTCATGACATACCCTGCCTGACGCAATGTCAATAAGACCAGTTCGATAGGCATCAACATTAAGAGGGTCAATGCATATTTGCAATTTCTGTTTGATGTTGTCCCTATCCTTGGCATCCGATTCCAGACGAGCTGGCATTTCTTCTTTGTGGGATGCCACTTCTTTGGACGTCTTGCTGGAAGCTTTCATTTTGTTAAGTCCTTGATTAGACAACTACAGATGTGGATACTAAAGTGCCCAACGTGTCACGGCTGAAGGGCTCAGATGTGGAGACTAAGTGCCCAACTTGTCTCGGCTAAAAGGTTCAGTGTTGTGCCAAGAAGACTACCAGGACCATGCCCATAACGCATAAACGTGGTTTCAATGTACATATCAGACCATATTCCGTTCCATAGGCCAGTCTCATGGCACATCACATGTTCACCTTTCAGAAATGCTGCACACACCTCTTTTGGAACATACTCTATATATCGCAGGTAGTACAAACCTTATCTTGCATAGTTGATTTGTCCAGCTGCTAAAATTGTATGGAAGCATTGAATTCACAGCCCACAGGTATAGGGGCCAGCCTCCCTCCCTTTCAGCTGGAATAAACAACACCATGATAAAAACCGGCTTGATTAGATTATCCACAAAGAGTTTGATGTTCTGCTATTGGCTGCCCTGCTCGCAAGGGTTTCCATCAGATCATTCTGCTGTTCTCATCTAAAGATATTTTTGCGAAAAAGTTCTTCCGCTACAAGTCGAAGGGCTCTTGTATTTTGTGGATTTTGTTTCCCTGACAACATACGATTGACTCCTCCAAACGAGGTCTTCAGCACATCTTGTAATCCACTTCCAGCCATCAATGTTCCAAAACATGCAGCAAAACTTATTAGCATATGCTAACCCCCAAGTCGTGGAATAAAATTGGGAAACATCTCTGGATGTGACCATAAAACATTGAGCATGACTCAATACAACTGCTGGTCTGCAGAACTGTGTAAGTCTGCCCCGTCTGTTTTATGGGCCTTTGTGCTTCTACCACTGCAGTTTGCATTAATGCAAGATCAGATGGTACCACATCTATTGGTGGTGTATATACAACTTTGGTTGCCAGTTTGAGACTAAGTTTTCCATCACGCCAAAATTGTGTGTTAAAACCTCCAAATTTGGGAGTGTTTGGATCTGTAATAACATTCTTCAGGAATGTAAAATCCAAATTATTTGCTCGTTTCAGAGAAACATATTGTTGCGCTACGATTTGTAATGGGAGAACATGGCACTTTGCTTTTGCAGAAGGCATTTCTGGATTCTTTGGTCCGTTATTATTCTGAATTGGTAGATCTGGAACTATTTCATTTTTCATTTTCTCTTGCTTGATGCGTTTGATTCTCATATTAGGATTATCAGACATACAGTATTCTTACTTGATTGTGGTTGTGTGAAAAGTGGTGCAAGAGCGCGGATTAATGTCTGATCATTTTGTGATGATATATTTCCATCACAATTATCTGCAACAGCTTGCACAAAATCATTGGTAGAATTCGAAGTTGCTTTTAGCGATTTCTCCTTCACAACTGCAACAGCAGCAGATGTTTTTAATCGTAAAACCTCTTTGTAGCTGCAATTAACATCATCTGACCATATTCTGTTAAATAGTTAAGGAGAGATTTATCTCTTACCAAAACTTCAAGAGCTATTTGAAGGGGGCTTGACTGGTTGGTGAGAACGCTACTTATAATATTTCCAACTAAAAGCACTGACAAAGTTGAGTCTAGCTTTGCGAATAAGCAAGAAAGTATGTGTCAAAGTTGGGCTCACCATTTTAGAAGCTGTTGTACAATCAATTATTGTGTTGTATGACTCTTTGAAGGGCACCAATTGTTTGGAATCTTTGCAATTGTAAAATCCTTTTCGTCATCATCTTCCACACAAAGAACACATGATGCTTTGTCCCGAAATACAAAAAGATTAGTAAGTTCTATTTCTAATAAAACAATAAGATATCTCCCAAAGATATTTGTTAATCTTTGCACTACCTTGCATATAGCGAAGGAGCAGCCACTGCTTTCCTGGTACAAACATTTCACTCGATATCCATGTGCATGTCTTGTCACATTCTATGGTTTGACAACCGAATCCAATGCTATATCTCCACTTTCAGATATCAGCTTTGTTGGCTGCAGCCTTCACCAAACGTGATGCCATAAATGTACCCCTGCAAGCCTCACGGTAACGTGCATCTGCACCATGGAGATCACTGACAGCACCATGAAGTCTGACTTCTACTTGCTCCGCCCATGCATCCTTCCTATTGCTATACAAACATCCAAGCTTACCTCTTCGAAAGATTGCAAAGATGCAATGTTCCTGAAAATTAAACTCGTTTCCACCAGATCGCCGTGTTCTTTTTGATGCTGGGAACTAATTAGCCGCCGTTTCCTTAGCACCTCGTTTTTTTCAGGTATCTTTTATTGTGAGAAGAAGATGCGTATGAGGAAACACAATTTCGATAACATTGTCTGGACAAATTGTCATCCTCATCCAATTGTCTTTAAAGTTCAGTATGTAAATCATCCTAACGTTCTTTACTTGACTGGATTATTTTCCGAATACGTTCTGGTCCACAGGTCCAGCAAAACTTAATTGATCATTTAAAATATTACAAGAACAAGTTAAACACTTAAAGCATAAACTCTAAAATACAATTCTCCATATTCAAAAGTTATGTTCATCATGTCAGATGCTGTAATGAAAACTTGTTCTTCATTAACTGTGTTACTGTATAGATTTGTGTAGGACATTTGTTTATTCAGGTCTGTCCTCTAAGACAGGAAGTGGAGAACACCTTCGCAGATGAGCTGAAACAAGAAACAATAATTTATTGGTGGATTGAAAGGAATGATAATTGACTGACCTTAAACAGCTTTATTTTGTATTTCCACTCAGTGATTGAGAAACTTTTATACAAAAACAACATCATTACATGCAATTATTTGCACCGTTTTATTGTTTTATTAAAGTTCTATATTGAGAAAACGTGCATTTTGTAATGAAAAGACTAGTAGATGTATTGAATAATCTAATTTTGAATAAAATGAAGAAGAGTGAAAACAACATTTTTCAAATATACAGCTTGTTTACGTTCTGTATACTCAATGTGATTTTTTTATAATTCAACATTATTTTTTTGTTAATTTGGAATTTGGAATGTGAATAGAGATGTTTGATATATAAATAAAGCTTATAAATGGTGTTAATAACATAATCCTGGACACAAAAACAAGTTTTGGACACAGAAATCACTCTTGTGGGTGTTGTATGTAACATATATTGCACGGTGCCATGCATCTTGGCCGCCATTTTGGTTATTCCGACACGGTAAAAGTCATTCAAATGGTCAGAAATGGAATCTGGCAGAAATGGAAAAATGGCATGAACAACCTAGTTTTGGACACAAAAAACACTCTTGTAGGTGCTTTAAATGCAACGATAAAACATGTTTTATGTGGTGGCGGCCATCTTGGCGGCCATCTTGGATAGCCTATCTCAAAACGCCCAAGGTCACCAGGTGTGGCATTACCCAGATTCTGAATCAATGGGTCTCAAAGATATAGAAACCATAAAAAAAAACATTGCGGGGACCAAACCTTTGGGTTCAGCTTAAAATTGGGGTTTGGCACTAGACTTACTTGTCTCTGGATTCTGGAACTACAATAGATGACCACTGTATCTATCACCCGATAAAGTTATTATCTGACAAAAATATAATTATTTCTTTTGTTAGTTTTGCATGTTCTTATGGATACTTTTATTGTCGTGATGACAAGACGAAAAAATTGGCGTCCAATTAAATAATTTTGCGGCCCGCTGAACATCAACTACATATTATAAACAAATTAGTCAGAACAAATTATACAGATTTACACGAAACCCACTTAAGAATACATTTGAAAAACACACTATGTTTGAATGGCTGACACTTTCATATAACTGGAAAAGAAAATGAGCTGATAATTAAGTATTTTGTATTGAAATTCTTATAACTGGAGTTATTTTATTTCCATGGGTCTCCCTGGTGAATCTCATGCAGATATCAAATTTTCCTTTAATTACCTGTTGTTATATAGTAATATAATGAGTCTCATTTTTTTTAGGATCAAAAATCCAATTTTCTGTAACATACATTAAAGAATGCAGCGCCTCTTTGTTTTCAAGTGCAGGGTTCCATAGAGTTTCACAAGCCCATTTACTCACAATCCATTGTTAGCTTGTTTCTTGCTTTATCACAGCTTAATCCTTATAAGAGAGCAATGTCCGGTTTATGAACAATTGAAACAAAACTTGTATTCCAGTCATTAAAACTCAGCTTAATTACGATAGGTTGGAATGGGTTTTTGTTTTGTTTTAGATGATTGATTAGCCTTCTAAAGGGAGAGTCGTTGGAATTTCACCACGCCAATATTGTGCCCTTACTCAATATTTTTTCATGATGTATACCTGTGTCCACTTAACATCATTCTTAAAATAAAATCCGTACGTACAGTGTAGGCCTATGTATAATCTTACACTATGTGTATGGCGTGTAAGACAGTGATGCGTCATTTTCGGTTGGCCTTGATATGTTCGATTTTTAAGACGTAAAAATATCAAACATCGCTGATGTACGGGGCGCAAATCTTCCATACTTACAAGTCAGTCCTCAAGCTGAAAAGATATGGGATATATATTAGTTGGCAGATATAAGAATGGTTACTTAGAGAACTGTTATAATTTGGACTTGGGGTATTTTTCTACTTATAAAGTTTTGAATCATTGTATATATTATTTTAGTTTGTTGTAAAATCATGATCTCTAATTCGTGGTTACAATCAATTAACAAGAGTATATTGCAGAAGAATACAACCATTTTTGGAGCAGGACTCTAGCCAGAAACAACCGGAAACACCCCAGTAATTTACACTATTTATTAGACTATCTGCACGTGTTTACATGTTACCTATATGCCACATACAATTATCAATATACGAACGACAATTTCTACAATGTATAAAATAAATCCTATCGAGCCTCGAGAGCTTATAAGAGCCGGTGTTTAAACCCGGTGTCCATGGTGTTTAGCGAATGAGAGTACTCGACTTCTCTGGATGAGATACCAGTCCATCGCAGGTTAACTCCCCAGGCGAAAACTAGTACTCATTTCACAGCTGAAAGAACGGGAGCAAATAAGATCAGGTGTCTTGCTCAAGGACAAAACACAGCGCCTTGGTTGAGATTTGATCCCAGTACCTTTTGAATACGAGACCGACGCTTTAAGCACTGAGCTACTAAAGTCCCACAATGTGTAAAGTATTCTATATTTCAGGTTCTTACCATGTATCTTTTTCCATTCATGAGGTATCGAGTGTTGAATATGTAACAAGTTTGTATTCAAATTATCATTTTCAACCCGAGAGACACCATTTTAAATCAAATGTTATACTCCTTTATATACAATGTACACAAGGTCAGAGGGGATCATGAGCTAGGCTTCCGTTTTTGCAAGTATAATTTTTCCTGAATACAGAATTCAGTTTTGTTTGGTATACACATTAACACCAACTTAATATTGGGGTCACAAAAAGTTGCTAGGGTCATACACGTAAAGCTTTGCAGCTTGGACGAATACTATGTAGTGTTGTTCAAATCTAATTTCATTAGCCTGTTGTACGAAGCTGTATCAGTTCCTCTGTACACAAGCTCACTTTGGCATGCAGAGATGAAATGCAAATTCGTGCTCAAAACATATCTGTTAAACAGAGATTCTTTTTAGACTGCTCCCTAACAAAACAACTAACAGACAAGCGTGAAAAATAGATTAACAAATTGATACATAACTCGTATGCCAGTTGCTGCTTCAAGAAACAATAAACGATTAACTGTTCACCGCCTTTCTGTAAAGGATAAGTTCAGTGGTCAAGCAGTGGTCTTTAAGTCATCTTATATGAAAGAGGACTTAAAAAGAAACAAAATGGTGAAGAAGGCATTCAGAAATCTTATTCCGTTTAGGAGATATTTAAGTTTAAATTGTTGTATAATTTGTGGAGAAACGACTGAAATCAGACTAATTGTGATGTCATAGCCTCAGATTCCTTAAACTTCTTATGTATTTTATCATATTTCATCTTGCGATTTTGTGACTTGAAAACAATTGGATATCAGGAAAGTAGGCCAACAGAATCGTGTAAGGGTAGTTATAATTTACCACCTAAAGAAAGTTTGACGAAAAGTAATTCAAATACTAACAAAAGCTTCAACAAATTGTTAAGAATGTGAGAATGAAGTCACCAAACTTCCATAGTAGACTTACTGCATCAGTCATTTTTGACAAAGATAAGACTTCAAAGCTTCAACCTTGAATATCTCCTTAGCAGAATAAGGTTTTTGAATGCTTTCTTCACTGGTTTGTTTCTTTGAAGTTTTCTTTCGTATCAGATGAACTTGCTTGTCACCATTATTCCTTTTAACAGATATTGATTATTACATCAAAATATTCTACTAAGGGAATCTAGTCCCAAGTAAATTGCTTGACACATTACTAAAATCGGATACATTTCATTAGTGGCAGTTATAGATTGGCTCGTCTGTATTTTTGCAAAGCACTTCATTAGAAACTTTGAATTGCATTGTATATTCATCCCGACGTTAACACGATAATTAGCCTTTAAAACGAAAACAAAGTCCTTTAAAATTGGTTTTGAATTAGAAATGTATTCTTCTTCTTCTCAATACTCTACCTCCTCCAGACTTGAAGACTATTCCAAACCGTTGACGAACATAGAATCATAGAGTAGCTGCAGCCTGCTGCTAAAAAGATAATTTGTACAGCAATTGAACATAGACCTCGAGAAAAAAATATTTGTCCATAAAAAGGTATTTTTTCCATAGACCTTTAAATTGTACAACGACTTCTTGTGGTAGTTTCATCATCTTCATCAGACAGCTTCTTCACCATTTTTCATTCCACAGGCTAGCAAGATGTCTGCCAGGCAAAGAGGTTCGAGATTAAAACAAGCCAAGTACGTTTTACACGAGTTTGCTAATGCATCATCCTGCCATGGAATCCCTCGTATAATTCAAGGGTCAACCTTTTTCTCGAAACTTGTTTGGGCCGTCATTACAATCGGTGCATTTGTAGCATTTACAGTAGGTTCTTTTCTGCTTGTCCGCTCCTTTTTTGAGTATTTGTCAACCTCAAAGGTTGATGTGAAAGGAAGGGATATCATTAATTTTCCTCAGATTACTTTATGCAACATGAACATGTTAAGGCGATCCAAACTATCAGAAACCGAATACAAGGAACTGATAAGTATTGACGACCGAAAACCTGATGAATTTGTCTTTGAAGATGAAAATGTTATAACAGATGATCTAGATTATATGGATTACAGTTTAGACTCTTCTGATCCTTTGGATGAGCGTCGGACACGAAGAGATATAGCAGAGGAGGACATACTAAACGATAAAAGCATTCCTGATTTTAGTTCGGAGATATACGGGAAGATGAACTACTTCATTGCGGATTATGAATCCTTCAGAGCCAGAATAACACAGAATGAGAGCCATGTGAGTGAGCAAAACTGGACAAAGATTATTGATCTTTACAACGAGAACAAAATGGATTCATGGGGAGAAAAGGTTCACGCAAACCAAGAGGAATTTGCTAAATTAGGCCACCAAGCAGAAGATTTTATTCTTCAGTGTTTGTATAACAGACGACCCTGTTCGTACAGGTGAGTATATCAACCCAGAATCTCAATAAAAAACAAAGTATTTCACCAAGCATGTCATAAGATTATTTGGGTTGTCATTCGATTGTCTCTAAAACATGAAATTGTTACAAAAAACAAACTCAAAATTGAATGATGGAAAATGTCCATGCTTACGACAGCTTACTTCGAATTTGACGAACGAACGGTAAATACTTCCGCTCATCAGAGTAGAAAAGGAAATTCCTAAGATATTTCACTTACTGGTGCTATATTTTCAAATTTCAACTTCGACTGTGTAATACCTTTAGCAAGGAGGGAGTTATGTTTGTAACATAGCGCAAGTCGTTGTGAACACTTGAAAGAGCGAGATATGATCTCGCGTGATCATAGATTGATTTTGTTTAATTCTTTCTCAAATTTCATCCCGATCTTTATCTTTGTCAATGGAGATTGATGTTAAAAATCCGCATTTATAGATGGAAGACAGAAATTTCTGTTGAAATTATATTTCCTTTAGTCTTATTTCCCACCTCTTCCCACTTTCTAAACATTCATGCATGGATTGTAGCCCAGTGCATCAACTGACCAACGTGTTGGATATATAGAGGGTTTTCTGTCGGGTTTACTACGAAAACTGTTCCTACAGTCTGTTATTTGTTTGTGATAGTTGGTCCTACATTTAAAGTATTCCCGTAATTGTATGATAGACGACTATTAAAGAAACGAATTGGTATAATTTCATCCTATTCTGTGTTTGAATTATTACTTTTCAAAGGTTTCACCATTGTGATGAAAATTACCTTGCAGTGTACCGTGTAATGCCATATACTTGCAGATCCAATTAACACACGTTTTATGTATTTCTTTGATAATTAATAGTCTGTTTCGAAATTATTGGATTTTGTTTTTAAATTATTGAGATGGGTATGCTTTGCCCATCTGCTCATGTACCATACATTGTATATAAAAGAAAAAAATGTATTTTATGAAAATACAATTTTTAAAAATGTCTCGGATCAGCAAGTATAAAATCACACGCTGTCCTGCACCGGTCACTTTTCAACACAAGCCGGTAAACTTCTTGAAATGAAATGTAACAAAATAAGATATCAGTATGGTTTCTTCACTAATTTGTTCTTTAATATCCCTCTATCACATACATGATCAGATGATATGATATTTTGTTAAACTAGAACTAATCAATATTGCGTTACTTACTTAACTAATTAATTAATACTTAATTAGACTGAAATAACGTAATACACATTTCTTTCAAAGAGATTTCCAGAAATCATTTGTTCCTGGAGTTGGAAACTGCTACACATATAATAACGCGGTCAACGAGTCATACCCTGTGAAGAAAACACGGAAGAGAGGAACAAAATCGGGTAAAGTTTGTGACTGTATATAGTCTGTATAGGGGAGGTGACAAAAGTAAAAGGGAGGTGATAAGAGAAAAGTGGGAAGTGACAAGAGAAAAGTGGGAGGTGATAAGAAAAAAGTGGGAGGTGACCAGAGAAAAATGGGAGGTGACAAGAGAAAAGTGGGAGGTGAAAAGAGAAAAAAGGAGGTAACAAGAGAAAAGGAGGGGTGAAATTTGGGTAATAAGAGACAAGTAGTAGGTGACAATAAAACAAAATGAGGTAACAAGAGAAAAGTGGGAGGTGACAAGAGAAAAGAGGTAGGTGAAAACCTTTAATAATTTCCAACTGTTCAAAAAATGTTAACAATGATTGACAAATGGTCAGGTTATACATTGCGGATACATAACAACACTTAACAAACCAAACCTCTTTTTAATTGGTATTCATTGATAAATACTATGACTGGTTCAATGCAAATGAATTATCTTTAAATATTGCTAAGACAAATTACATGGTGTTTGGTAATTGCCATCATTTTAATTCTAATATTTGTCTCAATAATAAACCTATCGTTCGTACTGAAAAAATAAGATTCCTTGGTGTCCTAATAGACTACAAACTATCATGGTCCATTTATATTAGTGCTATTTCTGTATCTCTTGCAAAAAGTGTGGGAATCCTATTTAAGCTTAAAGGAGACATAACGTCTGATACAAGCATTATTTTATATGATAGAGGATACCAATCTTAACCAACTACGAAAAACAGCAAGTCAAAATCTTATTTCTATTCATGTTTGAAGTTGACACATGGAGGCTGCCATTTTGTTCAATTCTGTATTGAAATCTTGTGCATAATGACATAATTTCCCCAATAGGGACATAAGGACTTTAATTTATTGCTTAATCAATGTGATTAAAAATTCTATTCCAAAATGATGTGACACAAATTTTTAACAGCATGGTTTGTTAATTTCATGTGTACACAAAAAATTCCTTGACCCTTACATAAGAAAACAAAATTCTCATAACCTAGAAATCTTGCGGTAGATTATAAAGAAATACAAAGCATTCCAACATCCTGCTAGGCTGATGACATGATAATCTGCATTTTTGAAATAAAAATGGCAGCTCCCGAAGTACTATTTAGTAGTATAATTAAAGTTTTTGATAATCATAAAAATTGTGTTAGATTGCTTAAGGGGGTATGAAACTTGGTCAAAAATGTGTAATTTTTAATTTTATGATATATGATATGGATTATGTCAAACTTTATGTCTCCTTTAAATACTTCTTGCCTAAAAATATTTTGTGTTGTATTTACTTAAATTTTATATTACCACATCTCTCATATTGTTTGGTCAGGTGTAAACAAATCTAACCTAGGTAAATTGGTAGCAGTCACATAGGTGACTGTGATCCGTATATGATCACACAGGCTAGTCCCTTATATTATTCTCTCAACTTACTCAAGTTACCAGATCTTAATAACCTAAGAATTGCTTCATTTGTGTTTAGATGCATTGCAGTAGTATACCCCACAAATTTGATTTTATACCCAAAATATCTTGATTTACAGCTACAATATCCCACAAGGAAATGATTTTTACCCTTTTCCCTGCAATAGTAACAATACCCAAAATAATTTATATACGTTTATATAATTTGTATTAAAATAAATTAGTAAATGTGTTTAAGGAAAACAACAGGAGGGGGCGACGAGGGGTATTAAGTATATTAAGCAACTTAAATAGCCATCGTATGTATGTATGTCTGCTTCTTTTATAGCCAGGGGAGTGATTGCCACGTTAAGCTCACTAAAGTTTTTGCAATCACTTCCAATTCCAACTTGCATATATCAGTCATTTATTTATTAATTATTGATTATTGATTAGCATCTTTATTTTTAATATTTCTTTTTTGAAAACTTTTGATATGATTTATTATATATACATATTACTATTAATTTATTTTTACTTTTATGCAAATTCTTTATTATCGTGTGATTTTCCTCTTAATTAATGTTATGTAATGTCAAGTTGTGGATAAACAAATAAATGAAATGAAATAAATAAAATGAAATAACTAGCAACGAAGTTGATAAAATTAGTCAAAACGACGGTAAAATATCTGAATTCTTTGTCGGTAATCTTTAGTTTACTCGCTTAGCCTAAATTCCTTGCAGATGTGATTGAATTCGTTCTATGCAAATTGGCTAAATCAATTCGATTGATAATACAATATGTCAAACAACTCATTGAAATGTAATGGTTAAGCTTTGGCTTCAACAAATACAATCTGTTCTAATGAGTAATCGCTTATGTGTAATGTTAATTGTAGATGTGTTGAATGATCATTTTCCAAGCAAGTTTGTGATCTACGTATTGTTCAAACTCAGATATACTTACGTATGAAAATGTTATGTTCAATCCTCGATTATCTAAAGCATGAGAGGGGTTTTTCAAACGTCATTCTCACCATTGGCAATATAGCTGATATAAAGGACAAAATTTATCAGAATTATGAAAATATCTACCCTTTCTCATATCACAAATTTTGCGTATTTGAAAATGATAAATAATTGAAAATACAATACAATTTTATAGATTTATTTCATTCATATGTTTTGTATTTAATATTATGTAAGATGTAATGTTTTCTTCTATTCACTGGAAGTGTCACGTTTATTGGCTTTATGTGAGCTTTTTGTGAGTTTCTCTGCCAAGTCATCCACATCTCTGCAGTCACAAATATATGTTTCCTATGTTTAGATATGATTGTTGTTGTATCTGTTTGTAATATCACACTTGGAAATTGGTGATAACTTTAATACAGTTTTCTGAAATTGAATTGAAAAATCATGCAATTCATTTACTGATCTTCTCAAACATCTTTTTTTTTTTTTAGAATAGTAATTAAGCAAATGTGAGCTATCCATCAAACTTAAAGGATTAGTTCAGTGGTCAAGCAAATCTATCTTATTTGAACAAGGACTTCAAAAGAAACAAAAGAGTGAAGAAATCATTCAAAAATGGTTTTAAAAAAGTTTAAAGTTTAATAATATTTGTGTAGAAACGACTAAAATCAGACTAGTTGTGATGTCATAGCCTCAGATTCCTCAAAGTCGTTATGTATTCTAGAAAATTATATCCTGCGGTTTTGAGGCCTAAAAACCATGGAATATGCCAGAAAAGTAGTAAAAATGAATGTAGTAAGGCTATTTATAATGTACTACCTGAAGAAAGTTTGAGGGAAAGCAATTTGAATAGTAAAAGAATTTAATCAACTTTCTTTTAAATACATTAACAATTGCTAAGAATGTGGAGACGAGGACACGAACTTTTTATAGTAGAGTTACTACACCAGTCATTTCAGAAAAGACAGAGCTTTAAACTTGAATATCTCCTTAACGGAATAAAATATGATAGAATACATAAAGACTTTGAGGAATCCGAGTCTATGACATCACATCTAGCCTGGTTTCAGCCGTTTCAACACAAATGAAACAAATTTTAAACCTAAATATCTCCTTAAGGGAATGAGATTTTGCAATGCTTTCTTCACCATTTTGTTTCTTTTGAAGGCCTCTTTGATATGAGATTGACATGCTAGACCACTGAACTAATCCTTTAATGTCATTGTTAACCCAACTGCAGCAACTACTCATGGTTTTTAAGACAGGGTAAAAAATGCTTTAAAGAAAAACAAACTGTAACACTTTCAATTATACCTAATAAAGGACTATATTATTCCTTTATATCATTGCTTTATTCTGCAACGGAAATGACTGTTATTATATGTGAAATATGTAGATCGCTTACAAGGTCTAATAATTATCGAAAGTCATATTCTGAAGAAAAAAAAACCCACTTCTTTTCGAAAGACACTTTTCCTCCTTTAACAAAATGACTACACATATATTTATTTTTCTATTGTGCATCATATAGGCCTAGTTTAAGTTTATATTTCTTTTTGATATCTTGAATGCATAATGATGATGGTATATTCTCATTTTTCCATGTTCCCAGGCCTTCAGCTTACTCTAAATTTAGAAGTGAGCGAATACTTAGGATTTCTATCTCCTGAAACCGGTGTTCGAGTTTCCATTCATGCACCGTACATCCAAAGCTTTCCCGATGTGGACGGTATAATCGTGGCACCGGGATTCTCAACAATGATTGGAATTCGACAGGTGATTCACCATATCTTTTCCGTTTTTATTATCCCGTTTGGTATGGCACCAATATGCCCCCCCTTACCTTTTTTCTTTTCCCCCCTCCCCCTCGGAGTTATCTTAACCCCACAAAGATATTTTCATCTGTCGAGGAAGAGTAAGAACAAAATGTGAGAAACAATCTTTTTTGGTAAAAATAGATCGCCCCTGTTCGGCAAATCCTGGCACCACCTCTCCAATTAAAAGGGTAATCACACTACCCAAATTGTATCGAAAACAATGTACGTCCCGACATCTATTTTACAGCTATAGACCTTTTCAAATCGGAATCAAAAAATTTCCGGAAAATTAATGTAGATAAGGTGACATGGCCGAAATTCCCATGTCCATAATGGATCAATACGTATGTATATTTGGGGAATCTTATCAATTATTCAAATACTGGAGGATACACAATTCACGCACGGTACGTTACCAAACGTAAAATGCTTGTAAAATCTCTTTATACTTGCAAAATCACGGAACGCCAAAAGGACCACCAAATATGTTCGCAAAATATGTGTTCCGAAACAATGTGGTCACAGAATATAAGTTCGGAAAACTAATATGCTCGCAAAACTAACAATCGGAAACAATATGGTCGCAGATATCTGTTCGGAAAACCAAATATGCTCGGAAAATATATATTCACAATCATAAATGTTTGAAACATACATGTTCGGCAGTTCGGAAACGAATAGGTTCGTAAATATTTTTCGAAATCTTAACTGTTTGCAAAGGATACGTTCGCAGTTTGTATGCCCCTTAAAGAGACGTTAGTAATATATACCTTTACTTGAGATATATGTTTGCAAGTTGTATGCTCGCAAAAGACACTTCGTCGCGAAATGTGCTCGGAAACAATGGTATACATATTCATGTCTCAATGACACGTGAAATCCCGCGGTCGTGTTTTAGGTTTCTCCAGTATAATCTTGGAGTTATTCACCGTTAATGTCATGAGGAACCTAGACCAATTAGCCTTTATTTACGGCTTTTAAAAATGAAATGAGATATAAAATAGGTATTAAAAATACAGTCTAATTTAATCCCTAAAATCTTAATTTCAGTTGTTTCTGCACAAAAGACACCAAACTTTAAACTAAATCTCTTTAACGAAGATTTTTAAACTCCTAATTTGCCATTTTTGTTTCTATTGAACCTCTTTTGTCATATAACATTGACTTGTTTGACCCTTGAACTAATTATTAAAGAAGGGCGGCAGAGCGTTCAAAATATGGGGAGGGGTGGGGGAGGAGGTGGATCCGTGGAGGTGTTTGTGTGTCGAAAGGCAAAATCATAGTGAAGCCAGGAGAAAATCTCCCTGGAAGGTCTGCGATTTTGGCATTCCTCAGGGTTACAATCATGTCTGAAAATGCAGTCAACTTGCTTCAACCAGCAAATTTGTTTTGATGTGGTGATACCCCAAAATATATTCAATTTTATGTATTCTAGAACACACTTTTGGGAGCTAAGCTTGTCCCTCCCACCCCCCTTCCCCTACACACACACATTTTTCGGTCAAGCCTTAAAGCCCTCGGTTCTGCCGCTACTAATGTGTGTGAGACCCTCTCCAAAAACACGTATGCCATGTTGCGGTTCTAGTGAAGTGGTGTAAGAAAATGAGTTGCAGGGGCATACTCCCCCTCCCCACCCCCTCTCCTCAGCACCACAACCACTAACCCTCGGTCAAAGTTTATTGGAAAATCTGTACAATTTTGGACAATTTTGTAGGATTTTCGGCTAGAAGGCAATTTTTTTCAAATGGGATATATATTAAATTGACTTCGTCGGTTCATCATACACCCCCCCCTTCTCCCTCCTTCTCACAATCTACTAACGCACCTGCAGGAGTCGGAGGCTTAAACCAAGTAAAGACCCCATTTGAATGGCTGCTACGGGCCCAGATTCTTCTTGCAATGCCACTAGACAAGAGGCTGAAAGTGATAGGGGAGGCAAAGGAGTCATCAGTCAACGTTTGACCAATTTTCCTTGATTTTCTTGTTGGGGTGCCTAACTACTGATCCCTGGTGCCAGAGTCGCAACTATACTTTGAGCGCGCAGAACGTGAGGGGGGGGGGGGAATCATTAGGCTCAGGATTGTACTTTTACATCCATCAAGATAACAAAAAACTATGGTATTTTTCAGAACATTTTCAAAAGTATTTTATTTTACAATTTTTCCTCAGAATTGGGCCATGTTTTTGCCCAACGAAATAGTCAAAATTAGAATTGCTCAACAAGCATTTTTCTTCTAGGGGGTGTAACACACCCCACCCTTAATTTACGCCCCTGCCTGTTGCCTATATACATATAGCTGTCGTCCTCGCCCCACCAAAATATTCTAGTTTTACGTCAGTGTTGGGGGAACTTGGCCAGGCCCTGAAAATGCATGTATATGCCAGCGTTGGACCGGTCATTGCTCTGAGGGCCTTTCCCTTCCCTCTACAATAGGATCCCTGGGCCATCTCCAGCTATTTGGTGGCACAAAAAATTTGCCTCCTGAAGCGTCCCAGATCGACTCGGCTATATATTAGGAGGCCTCAATTATACACCACTTACAATTCCTGTCTACATGATACATTTTTTATCTTTTCCTATAGGAGCCTACACGAGTATGAACCCGTTCGTATGTGCACTGTCTGCTTTATTTTCGTGTAGCAACACCAACGTGCATTACGTACCCTGTTACCAATGATCAGCTGCAAAAATACCCCCAAGTTGAACGAGCCGAACTATCCAAACGTTACATGTCCTTGGAAAGTAGAACAACTCCAGATGGAAACGCCTTCAGAACAAATGACTCACACATATGCATACGCCCCTGTTTGCGAACTCACTTTTTCGAAATACTTTTTTAATCGCGCTTACGCCAAACAGGCTCATAAAATACGTTTGTTACTCAAGCATACGCCGAAAGGCTCACGAAATATGTATGCAAACTGCGAGCATAACTGCAGCGAAGGTAGTGATTGCGAGCGAATGTTTTGCGAACTTAACCAATTGCGAACATATATTTTCGCGAAAATGTTGCAAACCGAGCATATTTGATTTCTGAACGTATATCTATTTTACAAACATATATGATTTCCGAACATAGATTTTGCGAGCTTATTAGTTTTCGAACATATTTTTTGCGAACATATTTGGTGGTCCTTTTGGCGTTCCATACATAAAGGTTATACGCGCGCGTAGTTGCTTGAAATTTTCCCTCTAGCAATTATAGCTGATTGGTTGGGCAACAAAGGTGAAATTCCTCCGGTAGTTGATTGGTGGATGTTTTGAAGTAATCACGTTCGGCTGAACGTGATTTGAAAAGGTCTATACCGTTGGAAAGACGTCAATTCGCCCTATACTTTGTTAGATAGCTCAAAAGGCCATAAAAAAAATTGTATGAAATCAAAGGATGTCACTCATTTAATTAAAAAATATGATTAAAAGATATTTTATGCTTCTTAAGTTCAACCGAAAACCGTTTACAGTATCTGTTAACATAAACTTAAGTAAGGCCTAGCTTAGAACTAATCCTTTTTCATATATAGCAGGTGTATAGGGGTCGATTGATGAGGGAAGAATTGCTTATTTGTCTAAACAGGTTTTCGAAATATTTTCTCTAAATATCAGTCTATAACACTGTTCGGAAGCGATATGGAATTTAAGAGCAATAAAAAGGTAATCGCTTTAGAATAAGATCTTGAAATTTTCATGGCCGTTATCTAGTTATTGCATTATTTTACTCTTTTGGGAGGGCTTGTACAATTCTGACGCAGGTCGTCTCAGCCGGGCATTGCTAGAAGAAAGGCTTCATATTGTGTGCTTTGAGAAACTCTCGAGGATGCCTCATGTTCCACCTGGCACGATAAGCCCTGGGTGAGTCAGTGAGCAGGTGAGTACAATCCCGTCAACATCCATAGCTACACAAATTTAACAAAGGACAGTATAAACAGATGAAATGCAAACAATTTTTGAAATATTATTTTGCGGTATCTTAGTCTACATTCATTCGTTTGCCGGAACCGTATGGGGACTGCGAGAACGGCAGGAGGATTCATGGGTACCACTACTCAACAATGGCATGTCACGACGGGTGCTTGGACTTTTTTGTGATGAAGGAATGTGGTTGCCATCAGAGTGAGCTACATGGCACCCCGATTTGCAATCCAAAAGATTACAGGCAGAGTAAGTAATGTTCATTGAAAACATACGGGAGTTGTTTTATTGTTAATTTGGCCTTATTGTTTTATAATCCCCAACCAAAATGACATGTAAATACGTTAAAGAAGCTCTAAAATAAATTAAATAATAAATAAATTAAATTTAAGGTGTGGCAACCCCAGCCCAAATTTGAAATCCAAATTTATTTGTACAAGTTCTATTAGTTTATTGTCTTTTCAAATTTAATTTCATTATTGTGAAACATTCGTTTGAGTCAAGTGCTTGTTTGAAAGACATTAGTGGTGAGACAGTAATTAAGAAAAGTGCAACCAAATAAACACCGAAACAACTGCAACTGCAGAAAGGACAAATCATGCCCACTTAAACAGTTTAAGGCAATTGCCTCACAATTTAAGGTCATCTACCCAGCCACAGTTACACGGCAAGATAACCTTAACGAAGAGACTTATATGGGACTAACGGGAAATACATTCAAAACACGGTACAGTGGACACAGTCATAGTTTCAGAAACGAGGATAAATGGTATGCCACAACATTAAGTAAATACATCTAGAATTTAAAAGACGAAAATGTGCAGTACTCATTGAAATTGAAGATTATTGATAAAGCCAAGCCATACTCAACATCAAGCGAAATGTGCAACCTCTGCTTGAAAGAGAAATTCCTTATAATATACAAACCACACTTAGCATTACTAAACAAAAGAAACTAGCTGGCCAGTGTATGTAGACTCACAAAGAAAGAAAAATAACACACTTATTATAACTATAGATAATAATTATTTTGATCCTCATTGTTCGCATATGCCACACTTTAAACTGTTGTGCGTTGTAATTGATTATCGCTATCACTCTGCATTCTGTTTCTGATGAGTGAGGTTCTTGCCCTCACGAAACCTTATATATATATATATATATATATATATATATATATATATATATATATATATATATATATATATATATATATATATATATATATATATATATATATATATATATATATATATATATATATATATATATATATATATATATATATATATATATATATATATATATATATATATATATATATATATATATATATATATATATATATATATATATATATATATATATATACATATATATATATGTATATATTTATATATATATATATATATATATATATATATATATATATATATATATTATATATATATATATATATATATATATATATATATATATATATATATATATATATATATATATATATATATATATATATATATATATATATGTATATATATATATATATTGAGTTCCTTCTTCAGTTCATTATAACTAATTCTTTGAAAATACCATAAGCTGACAAGTGAGCGCAAAAATAAGATGCGAGGAAAGGTAACTGTTCAAGAGTGACGCAGCAAACACACGATTGTGCCAATGTATTTAATGAAGATTACTCACATGAAGTATTTTTCCTTATTTAAAATATACGTTAAAATTCGTGGATGAGAGCATATGACTCGCCCTGAACTGGACGCCAGTCCAAGTCCACCGTAGGTCAATTCCCTAGGGCGCAGCAGTGCTGACACTCATTTACAATAAAGTGAAATGGAGCGAGTAAAGTGTCATGCTCAAGGACACAACGCAGCGCTCGTGATGGGAATCGAACCCGGCATATTTCATGTTATACGAGTAAGCCTATGGCTCCTTAAATCTTTATTGTATAGACATCAAGAGTTAACCATGCACTAAGCCTATACAGTTGGTAGACCTTATTATGGGATGGATGATCTAATAACCAACGGTTCTTGCCGCAGCAACTTCATTATCACACTTCGTGGGCTTCACACCTAGCACGAGTCACACCTCAATCGGCATCCATGTCATTTGAAAAGTGACAAAAATAGGTGATGGAACATTCAACTGCCAAATATTAAAAAAAGTGCAACCAAAACGCCCGAGTTTGTCCACACAATTTGTTAAGAATACAATATTAACCTTCACTATATACAGTTCCGTCGGTATTAAAAGATAACCGCGAGCATTTCGAACATTGTTAACAAAGTAACGGGGATTGTAAAACCAGGGATTCTGTTATCTATAACAGTGTCCCTGGTAAAACCAAGGAGCTAGTACCCAAAACGACCAGTTGAAAGGATATCGCTTGGCTCAAGAAAGTCATAACAACCACGCGGATAAATCCGGTCATGCTTCCACAGACGTCACAATCAGCTGCTTCATACAGTGAGGCTTTAATCACACTCAACGGGTGAAATTTCAATTAAATCGACACAACGTATGTTATAAATGTGTGCGTGATCGGTGATTGGTCAATAGAATACCAGTAAGAAAATGTAGTGTTTGAATTTAAATTGAATTTCTGGAGGCGAGCGATTTTCTTCAACGATTGTTCAAAACGTAAGATTTCACAAATATTACACAATATTATATATACAGTTGCAGTTACCATTATTTTGTAAGGAGTGAAAATCTCCCCGTAATCCTGTTTTTAATATAATAAAAGAGATTTGACCCAAAACTAATCTTCTCATCTGCCGTAAGTCTCTTAACATGTAATTATGGCATTGAAAAATAATTGAGAAAGAGTTAGGTCATTATACGCTGCACATCACTAGTGACAATAATAACTCTAGATATATAATCATAAAACGAAATTTTATTGCAACTTTACAAACGTCACTATTTGTAGCTTTTTGGATTTTTAAATGTAATTCCTCAAGAACATATGCAAATTAGTAATCTTATCATAAGATCATGTAGTTGATCTCTTCTTTCTTGCCAACTATAGTCAGAATGGAAGAATTTTACCCAAATAATGGCGTGACATCAAAGCTTAAAGATCTATCTACAGGTAACAACAACCTGATCTTAAATGGAAGACAATTTTACAGTATTTTGAATTTGAAGACTTTATTATAATAAATTTGGCAAATTTCATTACAATTTTGGGACACGGGGAAAGCCAATGAATTCCTTATGTTAACTTATTGTTTTCCAATCCTTTCAGCAACGTTATTTCAATGGAAGAGGTTTTGAATCTCCATCGTACCCCCAGTCAATATTTAGCAGGAGGAAACCTTCTAGTGATTTTCAGAGACTGAAATTTAGAACAGAAATAAACATTAAAGATTTTGAGCTGTCCTCTCTTTCATACATCACAACTTTTGCATTCACTGGAAATTCTTTAAACTTTGATTAACCTTAACTTGGAAAATACATGCTTTTCACTTTATTTGAAAATTGACTCTGTTCATAATAAAAGCTATTTTTGATGAATATAAAATTTCCACCTATTCATTTCACTCAAACTATCTCATCACTGGCTTTATTATAAATTGTATAAAGATTGGATGCATCTTGTAAAGATTGCATCACCATTTTTGTATTTTTTTAAACTTAGTTGCATCTCGGAAACTATCTAAACTTCTTACATTCTTCCAAAGACACTTCTAATAAAATATCGATACTTTTAAAGTCCTTTCTAAGAGGTTCACATCATAAATATATTATAAATTTGTATATTAGTTTTTGTGAAAGCATAACCTTTCAATACTGTAATAAGACAAACAGTATCACAGTATGATATCAACCATGAGCTATCCTTCCTGTACAACACATAGTTTTATTTAAAGAAAAATCCCACCATGTGTCTCATAGGACATCCCACCCTATGTCCCATTCTTTTTCCAAGTGGGGCAAAAGCATAAAAATGTCATCCATGAATCCCAGTTACTGCCCACCCCTTCCCGTTACCAAAAATCTTGGAAATTTGGAGGAAAAACTCAGATAATTTAAGCCAAATTTCAGATATTTGGGAGCCGCCATTGTGATTTTAGAACGTGCAGAAAATAATGTCATCAACTCAACATGATGTTGGAATGCTTTGTATTCTTCATACTCTATCTCACGCTTTCTAGTAATCGGGTGATGAAAAATAGTTTGCTTTTTTCAAGGGTCAAGGAAATTATTGTGTATACATGTAATTATAAAAACAAGCTATTAAAAGTTTGTGTCACATCATTGTGGATTAAAAACTTTAATGCAATTTATAAAGAAATACCTTATAATTCTTGTCCCTGTTGGGGAAATAGTTTCATCATGCACAAGATTTAATTGAACAAAATGGCAGCCTCCATGTGTCGACTTCCAGCAGAATAACTTGAGATAGGAATACGATTTTGACTTGATGTTTTAGATAGTTGGTCTGTTGGTTTAGATTTTAATCCTCTATCAAATATAATGTATAAGACTGTTATGTCTCCTTTAAAGGTATATGTTCCTATAAATGAGTTGTTATTCAGAAAGACTTTCAATCCTTAACAGAGATGTTTTTAAATAATGTCAAAAGCACATGTATTTTCGAGTTGAGGCTTAAGGAGTTAAGAATTTTTAATGTATGGAAAAGTTGTGTAGTATGAAAGAGAGGACAGCTCAAAATCTTTAATGTAAATCTTTAATTTTCTGTTTTATCCCCAGACTGTATTTTCGTACTAAATATTGATTGGGGGTACCATGGAGATTCGAAATCTCTTCGTCATATTCAACCTCTCCCTTTCAAATATTGTTAATGAAGGATTGAAAAACTATTATTTAACATAAGGAAATGCATTGGTTTACCCATGTCGTAAAATGGCTGCTTTTAACTGTTTTTGATGACATTTTTTTTTAACGATTTCTATGGTTTATATCCATTTTTTCCCAATTAAGATTAAGTTGTTGGTATATACCTATTCATAGATCTTTAAATGTTCAAACCTAAGTTAGCACTACTCAGGCTTGTTGATGCGGCATAAATAGGTTTTCGATTCAGTGAATTACAGATTGAACATTATTTCATTGACAGTACATAAGACTATTCAAAAGTGTCATGCATATGTGATCAAACATAGCTCGTATTAGACATGATCCTCATGCAAAACAGACTGTCAGATGGATTTTTTATTAATGTAATGTATCAGTTCGAAAACTTAAATTAAGCATGATATGTTTTCTCAAACGCTATACGCTCGAGCAATGGTCCATTTCTAAGTAAGCTTCGCAGGGTTTATACACCTGGCATCCTGGTAAACATCAAAACAAATTAACATAAACATAAATGTAATTACATCACACTGTGTTTGTATAGTTGTATAGGCAGACTCACTGCAAGAGATGACCGTGCAATTTGGTGATGCGCAACACAAGAACCTAATATGATATGATATCAATTAGAGATGTCTATACTACATGTACTAGAGAATCTTTAAACAGTTAAACACGGGAAATACAAATCACTAAGCATATTTTGGTGACCAGGTATTCATTTTTGAAAATTAGTGACCCACATTTCATTGTCCACGTTAGTTCAGTTATGTTGATTTGACCAGATGAATTTGACCTGGTTACACCCATGGGTGTAACCAGGGGGGTAAACTTCATATATAACAAAATATGTTGTCCACCTACGTTAGAGGATTAACAAGTGCGTAGATTTGAATAAATAAAACTTTAGATTTGCGCGATGACATATATTGATATCTGTAGTCGGTCTAATTAGTACTCCAAAATTTGCCCTTTTCTTCCTTTTCTCGTAAATAAAATACTTTGATCAACACCATCATCAATCCTTTTTCAAAAATCCTTTCATCCTATTTATTGTTATTTTCACTCCATTCTTCGTGCGCCATCAATCATTAAATTCTTTCATGCAAAAACTGATTTTCAGTTAAATTGATACAAAGCCGATGTACGATTTTTCTTTAGTCCCTAACACGAATATCTTAATATCTATTTATGTCAGGAATGTATTGTTTTAAGTTCTTTTGAAAAAGGAAGCTCCATTCTATCAATTTTCTTTTGACAACGACACGGAAATAGAATAGATATTCCCTGCCAAGTGCAGAAATAAATTGTTTCAAGTAACTGCGCACGGACGGAAGGACGAAGTGATGCACGATAAAAATTGTTTTATACCCACTCACCAACTTTGCTGGCAAACAGGCGAATGGAACTGTTGGGCAGTTAAGATGTGCTTGAAATATTTTACACAGAACACCGGTTCTCTGCATGACATTGTTTTAACTATTCTATACTATCATTTATATAACTATACCATTTAACAGGTATATTTGTGTCCAGATTCTTACCTTATGTACTACTTAAAATCTTTTATTTATTCCTGTGTAGGAGTTTGTAAAAGCTTCATCAGGAGTGTTCATTTTGATGTGCTCCGGAGCCTTTGTAACTGCCCAAAACCTTGCAAGTTAGTATAACAACTACTTTTTTTTCAGTTATATAAAGATGTTTCAAATACTTTACTACATATTTTATCAAAATATTCAACCAGTCAACTCTCTACGCGGTGTTGGAAAATTGTCTTTAGTATGTCTCTGCTAGAGTCACTAAATAATAAATGCGTGCCAAATATTAAACCCACACTGCAAATATACCGGAAGCCTGACGCGTCTATTCAGTGTTCAGTTTGTTGCTAAAGTGTTCAAATTATGCACACGTATGTTCTAAATCAGGATTGTAGATGTTTGATTTCTTATCACTAGCGTCATTCTTTAATAATCACCATGCGCCAATGTGTTCTTATCAATATAATACGATTCTAATTGCCGGCTTTTACGCTGATTTTAAGTAGTAGAACACCAGTGACCTGGACGCGTCAAGAAAAAGATGTTCTTAAGTTACACACATAGTGTTACATTTCACGCCATGCATTGTCACATGTCTCGCCGCGAAAACAAAACGCGCACTCGGTAAGCTCAACAACAACTAATGTTACATATCATATAATACAGTCGTCAGACTCGACAGTGCATGCAGTGATCACGTTTAAGAGCCATTTTCTGTTACGTTACGAGTGTGACGGGCCGGGAAATGGCCCAGTGGATTCCTGGGGTACCCCAGGGGTCCACTGGGGCTATTCTCTGTTACCTTTTGGCCCTTTTGTGTTTTGTACAAACTTTTGAACAGGGAGTTTGCATTGTATAGACATACATAACAGGTAAATTACCGATGAATCTTATCCTGAAATTATAATATTTGTATTTTGTTATTGTTTTGTATCTAAATAAGCATCATTCAAATGTATAAGCAGACGGAACTTGGAATAGATTGTGTTTAACTTTCCAATTTTAATTGAACAATCGCAGTTATAATCATAGCCCGGGTTAGAGTTGGGTTAGACTTAGGTCCAGGGTTAATGGCTAAGCCTCTAATGTTAGCCTACTGTTTGACTGTGACTGTGAAATCAAATTGAGAATGTTAAACACAATCTATACCAGTTTCGTCTGCTTATAAATTTGAATAATGCTTATTTCGATGTAATACAACAACAAAATACAAATACTATAATTTGAGGATAAGATTAATCGGTAATTTACCGGTATATATCTCACTCAACTACAGCTCTGGTCATTAAACACCAATTTGAACACGTCTATGCGTTCTCTTTCTGTTACATGCCAATTACTTGTAAATGTGTTCACAAATAGAACATATCCATGTGTTCACAATTGGACGCTTGGTGTACAGAAGTAGAATACTTAGTGTTTATTTATTAGAACACCATGTGTTCAGAACACCAAGCAGCCAAGACGCGTTCTAAAACTGTTACAATTTTGATGTTCATATAGAGTTCAATTCTTGAACACTTGAATTTGCAGTGTACTGTAGGCCTATATGATGCTGGTGTCCACCAAACAATTTTCTTGATCTGTTTGTTGATATAGCTTTGTTTCTAAGCATTGATCTAAATGTAGGTGTTATAATAAAATAAAAAATACAGAGTTATCTAAAAAAGCAAGTTAAAAATACTGTTAAACAATCATTGAATATTAGGCCACATAACAATTAATTAAAAATAAACTTATATTTGACATGTAAAAGCAAAGGTAATTTGTATGAAATTCATTTCTATATTGCAACTTTTCAGGTAAGTTGTTTTAACTTTTATTTCCGATTATTGATATTCTATCTATCGATATTGAAACTGTATTCATTCTTGTAAAAAACCAGATAGCATACATTTATGCTTTTCTCTTCCAAGGAGAGACATCTGGTAGCCCTGAAGGGAAAAATTTTGATCGCCAAATTAACAAAATTCTGAGACACTGGCGACCAGGAATTTTTACCTTGATCTCGTAAGGCATTCAAGATGACGTTCACTGTTGATAACCTTTAAGTTGTCATAAATGTGTCCATAGATTGTCTGGATCGTACCCCCGATTGGAAGAACATTTTAAAGTTTTGTTCGGGAATTATTTTTGACAATCTTAAAAGCGCACGGTGAAAAGATATTTCATATTTCATTATTTCAAATCGTGAAGAAAAATTTAAACCTTTTGCAGTGGTTGAGTTCCCCGCGCTTGTGATTTGTGGGATTCTTATATGATGATCCCTATACAAACTTTGAATTTGGATAGATGCATTGTGGGATACTTTTGTAAAGTATCTTCCGATCGGGAGAACAAAACTGTTCTCCCGATTGGGAGAACAAAACTGTTCCTCCGATCGGGCGTACAAACCGGACTGCTTAATAACTAATATACAAATTAACTGATTCATACTTTGTGCAGTTGTGTAGGCCAAATTCTTGCAGAGCTTATTAATAACTGATTGTCCTCGGGATATATATTTGTTATTCGAACTATCTTTATATAAGCATTGTGCGAAGTCTATTTTAGTATAACTTTTCCTTTACTTTTGAAAGTGCACACATTTCAATGTTCCTTCGGGCCTCGCACCATAGACATAGGGCTGTAGGGGTGATTGTGGTCGCCCAGTAAAATTTTCTTTCAAGACAGACTGAAACCAATGCAGGTCTGACAAAAACGCATACAAAAGTATACATTGAATCAAAGATCTGCTAAGTATTTAAAACGGAATAAATTAACGTTGACCAAAGAGCTTCCACATATGTGGAAGCTCTTTGCGTTGACAACCTATCAACCTCCTGGATGTATTTTTGACGCGTGGTTTTTATTGTTAATAAGTACGGTATTATCACTCCTTTAATCAAATATTGAAATTACTATATAATTTTTTCATATCATATTTGCACCTGCAAGTATCTAATAAAAGACGCTATAATGTAAATTACTGAGCCTACCTAATTTTGATGGATATTGAAGTTTGAATAGTCGTCACTAACTCTGTTGGATCTCCTCACCTGTCCGTGTAATCATCAATCATGTGATAATTCACCATTTCCGCTCTTATAATTTTCCTTACTTTTCTGTATAATATTAAGCTTCTCTATATCTGAGATAACGAAATGAATATATTCTATCCTGCAGATTAAATTTGTATGACAAACAAGTAAGTTTTACTACTGCATGTCAGAGGCGTAGGAGACGGGGGGTGGTGGGAGGGGACTTACCAGTTACATAAGGAGAATTTGGTACAATTATTGAAAATTTTGAAAACATGAAAAAGTTTACAAAATGAAAATATAAAACACATAAAATTTAAGAATAATTTAAAGATAGATATCATACGACATATGTTAAAAAAAGATAAAAGGTATAAAAGTATAAACGTAACAGGAATAATACAATACAGTACAATACAATTTATTTCAGTGCTCTAGGCCATCTGGCCTTTGTCACAAAAATAAACGATAAATTAAATGGTACATGATTGAGGTTCTTACACCAAACAATAATCAAAGAGAAAGAAACGAAGGCCTTGCTTCCATTGCGTATAAAATAAAGTGTGATAAATGCAAAAATAAGTATTTAGAACAAGCTACTAATAAAGTATTACATTTTGTTCTAGTTGCGGGTTGAAAGAAATATTTTGGGATAAATTTACAGCGGATTTCAGAAAGGGATGGACAAATTAAGAGGAAATGATATTTATCTCCAACTTCTTTTAAATTGCAAAGCTGACAAAACCTCTGTTCATAAGTTATATTACAATAACGGCCTTCGTTGACTTCAATTTCAAGGCAAGCACATCTGATTTTGGAGAACAACTTTTTAAATAAAAAAAAAAACATTATTGAATTATAGGTATGGCTCTGCATAACTTTCTGTTTCAAATTGTGCATAACAACGCAAAGAACTTTTAGAATGAATATCACTCAACCAGTTCTGTCTATTATATCAAAAACTCGCTGCTTAAAATTGTCATAAAAATGTGTAGTAATTCCTTCTCCCTGCCCGGGCCCAAACATTACCAAACCCAGTTTCATACAAAATATTTTGAACACACACATTTTAATAATGTAAAGCTAGCAAGGGAAAACAAGTTTAAAAGTTTAAATGCGTATAGATCTTAAAAATATAAAGTTGCAAAATTTAGGTTATTATATGATTTGGGATAGAAAGAGTAAAAATACATGTAAAAATAAATCTAGACAAACTGAAATTATAAAAATGCTAAGAAGTATAAAAATCTGTAAGTAAAGCGAGATAATAAATATCAAGAATAATGACTAAAATACTGTCTAAAAAGGAATGTCTTCAAGTCACGTTTAAAAGCTGAGAGCGATACATTGCACCTTATTGTGCACGGGAGTTTATTCCATTCATTTGGTGTATAGGCACTAAAGCAGCGATCCCCAAATTTGTTTAAAGTTCTTGGTATTTGGAGTAGATGTTGACATGATGATCCTAAAGTACGAGATGGTTGGTGGACTTTGATTAATAGGGCTAGATAACCAGGGGCTGTACCTTGCAAACAATTAAAACAGATCTAAAATTTTAAAACGCACACGATATTCAACTGGCAGCCAATGAAGTTGGAATAAGATGGGTGTAATGTGATCTCTATAAGCTGTACGTGTTATGAGTCTAGCGGCGGAATTTCATATCAACTATAGATGATGAATTAATGATTTGTTGACACCAATCAAAAGAGAATTTGCATAATCAATTATAGAAGTAACAAGGGCATGGATCAAGGTTTTCGTTGAGTCAGCATCTAGGAAATGGCGAAATTCAGCAATTGATCTGAGATGATACATTGCACTATCTATCTATCTATATATATATATATATATATATATATATATATATATATATATATATATATATATATATATATATATATATATATATATATATATATATATATATATATATATATATATATATATATATATATATATATATATATATATGTATACATATATATATATATATATATATATATATATATATATATATATATAATAATAATAGTTATAATGATAATATATAATAACAATAATAATAATATATAATAATATAATAATAATAATAATAATAATATATATATATCTAATATATAATATAATAATATATATAATAGTAATAATAATAATAATAATAATAATAATAATAATAATAATAATAATAATAATAATGATAATAATAATAATGAATACTTGTTATGCGCCAGTATCCATCAAAAGTGATGCTCATGGCGCAACGACACAACAATTAATGCAAAACAATGTGAACAAAAAAGAAATGTTAGTTAAAAATACTGCAAAATACATACATACAAGAACAAATATAAGCTTAAAATTGAACAGAATCAGAACACATGAGGAATGTCTTTAATGATGATTTCAAAAGAATTGAGGGAAGGACTAAGTTTCATGTTGTCTGGAAGTCTGTTCTATAAAAATGGGGCAACAGAAGAAAATGAACGTTTACCCCACGTTCTAGAAATACGTGGAATAACTAATTGAAGTTTGAAATTAGAACGCATGAACTGGCGGGGAGACTTATATGGGATTAAAAGATCAGAAATATATGTGGGAGACAATGCATGAGTAGACTTATACACAAAAACAAGTATTTTAAAAACAATTCTATGATGAGTTGGTAGCCAGTGTAAATTCCTTAAAATGGGAGTAATGTGTTCATTTGGTTTACTAAGGGTAACAATCCCGGCAGCAATATTTTGTAAGCGGGAGAGACGTTTGATTTGATTAACTAAGAGACCATATAAAAAAGAGTTACCCATATCAAGGCGGGAAGAGACAAAAGCATGAAGTAGTTGTTCAGTGGCAGGCATTGTTAAATATGTTCTGATTAGTGATGCTACGTAAATGAAATGATGAAGATTTAGAAATTTAGAGATATATACATATATATATATATATATATATATATATATATATATATATATATATATATATATATATATATATATATATATATATATATATATATATATATATATATATGTATAATATATATATATATATATATATATATATATATATATATATATATATATATATATATATATATATATATATATATATATATATATATATATATATATATATATATATATATATATATATATATATATATATATATATATATATATATATATATATATATATATATATATATATATATATATATACCCTGTGAATAATACCAGGTCTGAATTCATATCCACTTGTAGACACTCTACCAAATTCTTATTAAATTCAAAAAACAAACACAAAGATAAACTGATACTAAGGCACGCCTCTTTGACCTCCATAGCTATTGTAACCTGTATCCTATAATCCTTGTCTTCGGTCGATCACATACACCCGAAGAGTGAGGTAATATTTCGACCCAATTCGTTAGTATTATGCTCTGTTTTACATTGAACATTCTTCCTTGGATTAAATGCATCCTGTTGCTATTATTTCTTCTGTATATTTATATATATATATATATATATATATATATATATATATATATATATATATATATATATATATATATATATATATATATATATATATATATATATATATATATATATATAAATATATATATATATATATATATATATATATATATATATATATATGTATATATATATATATATATATATATATATTTATATATATATATATATATATATATATATATATATATATATATATATACATATATATATATATATATATATATATATATATATATATATATATATATATATATATATATATATATATATATATATATATATATATATATATATATATATATATATGTATATATATATACAAACATATATATATATATATATATATATATATATATATATATATATATATATATATATATATATATATATATATATATATATATATATATATATATATTATATATATATATATATATTTATATATATATAAATATATATATATATATATATATACATATATATATATTATCCATAGACATACCAAATTCTTATCAAATTCAAAAAAGCAAACACAAAGATATATAATATATAGCTATATATATAATATCACATAGTGAGTAATATTTCGACCCAATTCGTTAGTATTATGCTCTGTTTTATTATGGATTAAATGCTTCCTGTTGCTATATTTCTTCTGTATATTTATATATATATATATATATATATATATAGATATATATATATATATATATATATATATATATATATATATATATATATATATATATATATATATATATATATATATATATATATATATATATATATATATATATATATATATATATATATATATATATATATATATATATATATATATATATATATATATATATATATATATATATATATATATATATATATATATATATCTCTGTGTGTGCCTTCATGAATTTAGTACGTTCTTCAAAGTTGAGAACTCATATGCGGATATGCTGGGTGCTTCATCGGTTAATTTCATAAAAATTGTAAAAGTATGTCAAGTTTAATGACAGTCGAAATATTTGATTAATTATTTTCGGCAAAGTATAGTTCCGCTCATGAACATCAAAACGGCACACATGGATGTTGTGGTAAACGCCAAAGAAATACCAATGATCAAATATTCTTTTAATTTTTTTGCAGTGAAACAACTTATCGAAAAACGGTGTCAACCTCTGCTTTTCCATCAAAACCTTTCGAGGTAAGTTATTGGTGAAACCTTTCGAGGTTAGTTATTGGTGAAACTTGACTACTAATCTGAATAAACTTTTAACATTCTTTTAAACAATCTTTTCCAACGTAATGATGATGAAACTGATCATTGGTCTGTTCGGTTTGTCCGCCATTGTGTTCAAATCCTTGCGAGTGGAATAATTAAACACTGTTATTTCCGCAAAGACTGTTCCTAAATAAGAATACTATAATACATTTTCTGTAAAAGTCAAATCTTTTCGTCTTCTTCTACTTTTTACCCTTTTCATGTCCGGCGTGGTTTCTGTGTGGGTACGACATTTTTATCTGGAAGGTCTTTGTTTGTCAGTCAGGATAGTTTGAAGTTGATAATGTTGAAGAAGCGAAATTGATCAAGTCCGGTGAAGTAATCCGAAACATTTTGGGGCTATTACTCCTCTATCTTCAGTTATCCTCATATGACGTAACCCCCTCCCCACCCTCTCACTTTTCCCCCTCTTCGCGGGGCTTTTTTAAGGGAATGTATAATACAATATTTATTGTTTTAACACAATTTAACATTTCTATTGTTATTTTTATTTTCACCTATTGTAGCCCCATTTGTTGGAAATGCTCCGTTTGAAGAATCCCAAACTTCTAAAATACATCAATGACCGTGCCACCATCAGGTATATATTTCGCAATTTCTGTCAGTGATTTATCGTTTTGTACCCCATACTATCTCCATTGCAGTTTGTTTATTAAGATAAAAAGATGGTAGGCTAAGTATGGTTAGTCAACCCATTAAGCCTAGACCCAAACTAACGCCACCAACAGAAAAAGAAAATTACAGAAAAACTAAACAAAGTCAAAGACACCACGAAATAGTGAAAAATTTAGAAATGTTTACTTTGAAATTATGAACAGGATCGGAGATAAGGACCCACTCTGGCAAACCACCCCACTTGTTTAACTACTGTACATTCGAAAAAAGCTTAAATGCTTCTTTGACTTTTTCGTCAACTTCAAACTGTGACCAGGTGTCACACGAGGATCAACTGAAACATGAATAAAATTAACGTCTCTGAGTCACGAAGTAAGCCACACTCACCATAGCAACGCGGTAACTAAGCGGGGGCAAACAAACCTCAAATCCGCAATCGTGTACGACCAATGCACTGATATTCACGAGGCCTGCCGAAAGAATTCATTTATGGCACTCTCCAGATCTTTAGAGTTTTTAGCAAATGGGATAAAGAAAATTCAGTTTGCTAATTGTTCTGGGTAACAGCAATCAGATTTACAAAACCTGCATTGGGCCCGTAAGCGCAATTTTTGTTCACCATTTTGCCCTGACACTCAGTCTGTGTGTGCAAACATTTGTTTTGTACAGTAAATTGCATTGACTACATGAGCGCGCGCCGATAGCTAGCTGTACTGAACCATTACCGCGTAGGATGTTTGTCGCCTCTTAGTTACGCAGATTTTGTTGCTAGGCAAATTCGTGCGGTGATTGGTTGAAAAAGCTGTCAATCATCAAAGCCAGAAAGGTTAATTAAGGGAAGTCATAACATCACTATTTGGTTACCAGATAAGAATTTATAAACTTGAATCATATCGCCACGTACTCTTCTCAACTCAAGTGTGTTTAAACCAACAATTCGCAAGAGAATTATCATTTTTGATATTTTTTTTTGCAAAACAAAAAAGAAGAAAGAAATCCACGGGATTACTGATCACATCACAACCCCATACCACACTCTTTATTAATAATGCTCTCTATAGAGCAATTGATCCTAATGCATATCATTTGGCCAGTGGTCTTGACTCTCCTTACAAACATTTACTTTTAACCAAATGGTAATTCTTTTGACTGTAGTCTATGAACAATTATAGTATTTCAAAATTGTAGTAAAAGAAATTAGCTGTGAGCCTATTCTTATCAATAATTCAGCCAAAGGTATATAAAGTACATATAAACGAGGAGCAGTGGCTCAGTGGTTAAGGAGTCAAGCTCGTATTCGAAAGGTGCCGGGTTCGAATCCCGTTGTGAGCGTTGCATTGTGTCCTTGAGCAAGACATTTTACTCTACTTGCTTCAGTCCACTCAGCTGCAAAATGAGTACCAGCACTGCTGAGGAGTATAATCTGCGATGGACTGGCGTCTCATCTCGTCCAGGGGAGTGAGTCGTGTATATCCATCCGCTTGCGCCACGAAAACCGGGAATAAGCACCGGCTTTATGAGCTTGAGGCTCGATGGGATTAGCTTGCATATAAAGTCCACATTGTGCTTATCTGCTAATTGTCCATCTCACCCTTCCGAAAGGTACTTCGTTCTCAAAAACGTGGTTCTAATATCATTCATTATATCACTAAGTAATGTAGCTCCTTGAATAAATAAACTTGTTGTAATAAAGATACTTGAACTTAATATTTGGACCCGCTCATTAAAAAAAAAAAAAAAAAAACATAGCATGATTTACGTCTTACCCAATAATGTTTGGAGTTTTTCACAGCTGTTAATTCGTCACGTACTTAACCACTTGTGTCAAAGTAATTACCTGTTAACTGTAGACCTACATAAAGATGCTTATCAGACGATAAGAAAGAATTGCATCAGCACTAGATTTAACCTAACACATTTTCTTTATTTTTACATTTTTGATTGTGTGTACATACTATAGGTACAAAAGTGTTCTAAATAGTGGTAAAACTGATTAATCCTGTCAGGTATAGTTTGTTATATCTCTAACCTTCGAATATCTTGCTATGGTCGGAAATATGCTATAAAGGTCATCAAAATTTCAATTAGGTCACTACACAGGGGTCAAAACCAATACATTTATCGAGTTTTTTAAAAAGCATACCAAATAAATCGTAAGTTATTTTCCGTTAATAAAATCTATAGTGTGATGTACCCAGCATGTCCATTTTCGGAGATGATATCGCCCTATATCTCTAAAACTGGACATGCTGAATACATTACACCATAAACTTTATTGATGAAGATCTTACGATTCAGTTGGTATCCTTTTTTAAAAAGATCGGTGAATGTGTCGGTATTAACTCCTGTGTAGTGCCAATCGAAAGTTTGATGACCTTTAGCATATTTCAAACCATATCAAGATATTCAAAGGTCACAGATATAACAAACTATACCGTTTTGAATCCCTTATGACGAGCCTAGTAATTTGATGTAGTTGTCAATAGGATTGGGCCATTTTGTAATTTTGACACCATAATGACCTTTGATCTTTAATTGATTCTGACCTAGACTTCAAAAACCGGGCACCCCTCTCTAGAATTTTTCTATAGGACCTAAACATTAAATGTACAAAGTTTGGTGGTTTAATCCAACGTGTATAGACATGAGCCAAATTTGGACCTAAGCCACTGGACTAGAATGGACAAATCTGACCATGACACCATGTACCGATCTAAGTATGGTCAAAATTGAACAAGAACATTATCGTCAAATTTGACCATATTATGATCAAATGTAACCATATTATGTTCACGTTTGTTGTTCAGTTTAGACCATTCTTAGGTAGGTGCATAGTTGACCATGTCATGGTCAAATTTGACCATTCCTGTTTTAGGAGCCCAGTTTGTTGACATAGTTTATCATTGCTTCGGGACCGGTCAGTTCCAAAGAAGGTGTATACAAAAATAAGAAGAAGGAACTGCTTTGTTCTAATCTGCGTGTGTGCGAAAACAGCTCAAAATTCAGAAGTTGATTACTATACGACCAATAAGGTACACATACACAATCTATGTATATGGGAGGCATGGTTTAATATATATTTGGACAAAGATAGGTTAACCTATATCTGTTTGTTTAATACAAATATTGACCAACTGTCTGTGCATGCTGCTGGTACGTGGCAAATCGGACCATGATCGGACAAAGGTTGGATAGATGGTTGGTAAATAGTTCAAATTCCCATTTACTGGGCAAGGAATATTCATCACTTGGCAATCAAAATGTCGCCCAGTGGAGACCAATCACAGTGTTGAAAATGCTCAGCCGTGCATACATAACACATTTTGCCTTGAGGATACATAAAGTCTGACATAATCTTTATTTCATATAATAGAATTAAAAATAAAAATGTACTGACCAAGTTTCATAACTTCCGAAGCAATCTAACACATTTTTTGTAATTATTAAAAACTTTAATACTACTACTGAATACTACCATGGAAGCTGCCATTTTGATTTCAAAACATGCAGATTATGATGTCATCAGCCCAGCAGGATGTTGGAATGCTTTGTAGTTCTTTATAATCTACCTCAAGTTTTCTAGCTGATGATAAATTGTTTTTCTTTTGTAAGGGTCAAGGAAATTTTTGTGTACACATGAAATTATCAAAACATGTTCTTAACATGTTGTGTCACATCATTTTAGAATAAAAACTTTAATCACATTTAAAAAGAAATACATTATAATTTTTATGTGAATTTATGTCATCATGCACAATATTTTAATACAGAACTGAACAAAATGGCAGCTCACATGTGTCGATTTTAAACATGAATAACTTGAGATAGGAATAAGATTTTGACTTGCTGTCTTTGGCAGTTGGTTAAGATTGTTTATCCTCTATCATATGAAATAATGATTGTATCAGACTTCATGTCTCCTTTAAAGTCTGCACATCAATATCCTATGAGATTTTTTTTTCTGGTGGCATCTGTCAAGTTACAAATATATCTTCAAGTTGGACTTTTAAATGATTACTTCAGTGATCAAACATCTTCATCTTATGTGAAAGACGACTCAGAAAAATAGAATGGTGAGGAAAACGTTCAAAAATCTTATTTCGTTATGGAGATATTCAAGTTTAAAACTCTGGTTTATTTGTGTAGAAATGACTGGTGTAGTAAGTTTACTATGGAAAGCTGGCATCTTCATCATCACATTCTTAACAAATGTTAATGTATTTAAAAAAAAAAGTTTATTTAATTTTTTCTCTACTTAAATTATTTTCATCGAAACTTTCTTCAGGTGGTATATTATAAATACCCTTCCTAGATTTAGTTTGATTACTTTTTGTGGGGACATATTTCATGGGTATTTTAGGCCACAAGATCGCAGGACAAAATATGATATAATACATGAAGACTTTGAAGAACCTGAGATTCTGACATCACAACTAGACTGATTTCAGTCGTTTCTACACAAATAATACCAACTTTAAACTTAGATATCTCCTTAATGGAATAAGATTTTTGAATGCTTTCTTTACGTTTTGTTTCTTTTGAAGTGCCCATTCACATGCAAGGGATGTCGAAAGGAACTCAGCAAAATGGGGAGGGGCAGAGTATCAAGTGAGGGCACTTTTTTACAGTAATTGTGGGGCATTTTTCATTTTCAAAAAGAGACAGAGTTTTCGATCAAAGTGGGGGCACGTGCCCCCTGGCCCCCGCTTCCTACACATAGTTTGAGTGTATGCGAGATTTGAGGAAGCAGGGGGCCTTGCCCTATCTGTAAATTTTCTTCCAAATGTATACAGGTATATGGGTATGTTTTGTGTCTTAGCGTGATTTTTTGATTCCCCACACTTTTGATTTTTCATCGCTCGCCCACATTCGGTAGGCAAATTCCAGCTATGGGTTGGGAAGCGAATAGGTAAAAGGCATATAATTTTAAGAATTATTGCCTAGAAAATTAATGGGACCATGTCCCATTCCCACCACGGCCTTCGGTGTCGGGCCCCTGTTAAATGACATGCTTTAGTTGTATCAAAAAAATACTAAATGTTTGTTACAACTTCTATTTAGACTATGTAGGATTTGTGAGTGACTGGATTTTTATTTGTTCTCAAGCCTTGTTCCGCCTTCAACTTTCAAAAGGCCACCTCCTGCCCCCGTTTGACCCCAACTATCAAAATGTCACCTCTAGTCACCCCCGTGGTTCCGACATCGCTGCATATAAAATAGACATTCTTGACACCTGAACTACTAACTGTGGTGTAGCGGTTATCATACCTGTCTACAGACCACGAGGCCCTGGGTTCAAGCCTGGGTTGGGTAGACACGCCAGTGCACCACAACTGGTTATCAAAGGCCGTGGACATTGACTTGGTTGTCGATGTTATGTCTGTCCGTATGTCGTACCTGTGTTCTCGTCTGGGTTGTATTAAGCGTTTCGTGATAGCATTGTTACTATCATAACCGAATACGCAGGCGACGACCCCGTCATTGTAATTGTGTGTTCACTCGTCGTCGTCGACCTAAATTAATCCTTTAACTTCATACAGATAGCAATAAAAGGAGGGAGTTAACGGAGATGGTTGACTGTTGTGTGACATTTTACAACCGATGATTAAAGAATCATATAAAGAAACCCCTTGTCTATAATGAAACCGTCTTATGATAACGATCTTGATAGTTGAACGATTCTGAATTTTGCACTCAAGAAACTAATATAGTGTATTTATAGTTTATATAGTGTCAATATAGTGTTGTTGTTGTTTTCGATGATTCAGGGGTAACTACGTGTGCTGAATGTTCAAATGCGACCCCAAGAGTTCCCATTATTTCCTTTTATACTATTTGATACTGGGTCCATATTAATAAAGCATCTTAAGAATCTAATCGTCTATATTTTCTTTGCATATTTTACAGAGAAAATCTTGTTCGATTGAAAATTTTCTTTGAGGAACTCAGCCTTGAGCAGGTGGATCAAATACCTCTATTCACGGTAAGAAGTAGTTTATGCTCCGTTGCTCCCAGTGATTAGTTCAGTGGTCAAGCAGGTTAAATGTCGGGCCCGTAGCCAAGAATTTGAAGGAAAGAGAGGGGGGGGGATTTCATATAAAAGAGCCACAAGCTTAGAAATTCCAAATGCTTATTATTCTTTTAGATTTAAAAGGGCACTTTCTCAACAAAAGGGAAGTCATTTGAAATTCCAGGTGCTTATTATTCTTTTAGATTTCAAAAAGTACTTTCTCAACAAAAGGGGGTTCGTTAGCTCTGCACCCCCTCCCCCCCTTTCCTTACCCCCCACCTCCATGGCTACGGGCATGAATGTATATGAACAATGACTTAGAAAAAAACACAATGGGAGGTATTTAGATTTAAAGATGTCTAATTTGTGTAGAAGATACTGAACTACAGACTAATAATTGAATTATTACATCCTGATAGCCTATTCCCCAAATATTTGATTGTATTCTTATTGAAATTCTATTGCTTAAAAACCATAGGATATGTCAGAAAAGTAGGATAATTTAGTGCCAAGTAACTGAATCTACACGACCTGAACAAATAATCATATATAAAACACAATTAGTAAAAAAGTTTATTTGATTTTCATCAATCAAGAAACAAATAAAGACAAAACAAAAAACTGTTTAAGTAGGGTGTGGCGCTATTTCTAAAAACTTGACTGGGAAAATATTGTTTTCCATTTCAGGAGTGCAGATGTAACATATACCTGACCGAAAAAAACAAAGGGTGCGCGACTTACCAACCTCTACGGTATTTTAAGAAACTCACAGCAAAAGTAATAATCTAAATGATTTCCACCCCAATCCACCAATGCTAAAACGTTCCATATGGCCAGATTTTTGATGCACTTCTCTATACGCAAATCTCAGTTATGCCCGAAATTCTCTTTCTGGAAAGGTGTTGGACCATGAAGGTAAAGTGGTAACCTCCATGGTCCAACACTCCATGAATTGTGTTGGACCATAGAGGTTAAGTGGTACCTCCATGGTTGGACACCCCATGAACTTCCTTCGGGTTCGAAATGGAACCCCTATTGTAGTAAAGCTCACGAGCGACAAAATCTTGGGTCATGTTTCTGACGGATTTGACCCAACGTTTGACGTTTCCTTTAAGCTGTTTAGTAAAATCAAAAATTGTACCAAACGAAAGTATGTGTAACGAAGAATCACATCAGTATCCACGATTAATTATCAAATTGTTAGAAGGCTTAGATTTTAGAAGTTGGCAAATGCAATATTTCGCTACGAAAATCCTGGTGCAAAAATGACTTACAATAAGGTTTACAAGCAGTGCCGAATTTCGGATACTAGTTACTATTAACAAAAGTAACAAGAACCTTTACTATTCAGCTATTGTAGCTCGTATTTTAAGATTCTATGTCATGCCTTTCGGTGGTTACCACCGACATTTTTCTGATTTATTTCAATATTTTTCGTCTCTTAGGAGAAGAACTTGTTGAGCCAGGTGGGAGGAATGATGGGACTGTTCATAGGTTTGTCAGTCATCACTCTTTTTGAATTCTTACATCTCTTCAAAAGTCTTATCGGTGTATTTCTAAGAAAAGGAACGAAGGTACAGTCTTATCAAAGTGATACCAATTTTTCAAACCTGTGAGAGGGCTGGACTGCTGGAAGCGAAGAAAGTTCACAGGTGTCAATGGTGAATGGGGAGTTTAAGGGTTACCATGGCTACGGTGGTTTAATTCTGCAGTCAGACAGACATGCAGATGTGGTCTCTATCAGAAATTTTAGCGACAGTCGGGAACCGACGTGCGTTCCTTAAGAGGATTAGAGTCAAGTCGTCGCCATTTTTGCGGAAGAACGTGGAAAATGAGGTGAAAAGAAGGAATTTGCTTAATCCATTTGTTGATTTTTTTTTCTCATTTGTTTGTATTCGTATGTCTTTCCTTCTGAACAAGAAGTTAACTATAGCTCGAAGAGGCTAACTTGTCGTTAAAATCCTCGGTCCCTCGCTAGTCATGCTAGTTGAGAAATAAATTATAGCATCGATGTTATATCATATTTATAGTTTAATTTTAAAACCATATACTAGCCGACCTAGTCAATCTAGTTCTTGGACTATTATCTACTTTTCGTTCACAGAAATGTTATGTAATTATAGCTGAAATAAAAAGGAAAGTATTTGCCTTTGAGCACGTGGGCTGAATATAATCAAGAAAGATGACTTTGAAAGATTTAAGTTTGAAGAAATATTTTGAGGATAATGGATAAGTTATAGAGAAAAAAACTAAATATTAGTTAGTGTAACATTTTGTTGTTTTCATATGAACAAATGTTGATAATGACATTTTATTTCCTTTAACGATTGGTATGATTTCGAGTGGTTATTTGGTGATTAGTTTGAAATGATTATTTTGATGAGTGTTCATTTCAGAAATATGGTGTATTTATGTTATACGAAAAGTTTGTTGTTCAAAACAAGCAAACTCTGATTCGCGCTCTGATGTACAGCATAATATGGCAACTGCTGTAATCCGTGGTACGAAAGTGCATGATTTATCATGTGATTTTTGAATTCTAAGTGATCACATTTACTACGTTATTTGTGTAATTTATTACAGTATATATCATATTTTTATGAAAACACGAGGACGATTAAAACGTGGTGAGAAATAAAATTAAAAAATATATTGAAAAAACGTTAATTTTTATGACGGAATTGTTAGGAAAAGACTTTCCGTTCGTTACATATGAAGTCAAAAGAGTTCGAATAGCGTTCTGCAGAAATGTGATGGCATTGTTTTTGCAAATGTTTGCTATTTCAAAAACGGAAGTCAAATCTTACACTCTGTTACTGATGTTTATTGTAGACGCGTGTTCAACCATCAAACGCAAGAAAAGTAAAAGGAATGTCAATTCAAACATTAGGACTTGGGTTGTGGTGTATAGCATTGATGTTATTAAGTTGTGTTGCTTGCAACAGTCTATATTTCACCTTGTATACCCATAATGATAAGAGGTGCTCCTTAAAGCCAAAAACTGAAACATTTTAGTAAGCAAATTAAAGAAATTATAGGACTATGTTCGAGTCTCCGAGACGCACGCATTTTAATGATTGAGAATTCATTTTGCTTAATTATTTTATATGGTATATTTTGCGTTAGTTGGTGTTACGTAATTAATAGATACATTTTTTTATTGCATTTTCTTTGGCCAGTTACACAAATAGAATTTTATCAAATTGATGTACGGTAAATCTGTTCTAATTATAAGGCTTTCATTTCGCATGCATGAAAAAATAGATAATGTTTCTAGATTTTACGTACCTGTAAAATTGTTGGTGTTTATTATAGCATTGTATCATATCATTAGGTGCATATTTTGTGATTGATCTCGTTTCAACGATAGCTTGATCTTTCTTGATTTACAATCTTTCATCTTTTTATTATATTTTAAATTCGATTTACATATTCTTTGTAACGAATCAACAGTAAAACAATCCTGAAAAAAAAATGAAACTGAAACTGGGATATTATTGTCAAGCAAATATGAAAGAAAAAAAGGTTAGGGCAAACCTGATAGATCTTTTAGAAAAATATACAATTTAAGAATATAAAAAGACGGCGATTTTGCATCCAGATGGGGATGTAAGGATTAATTTCTAACAAACTAGACGATTATTTTGCAGCTGGTAAAGGAATAGTAAATAGAAGAAAGTTAGGCACTCTTCCAGTTTAATAGTTCAACTACAAATATTTGAGAATGAAGAAAAAAAACATCGCTTAAATGTTACTGTTTCGTCAAATGTGAACACTCTTTTCAAAAATCGTTTCTCAAACATTCAAATCTCAAATTTTCGCTCCTCCTGCTTGATCGATAGGATAATGTTTCTCAAATCAAAACACTTTTTTGAAAAATAGTCGTTCAAATGTGACACGTTTTATTATACAAATTCTTTCCCATATTTACACACGTTTTGAAAAATGGAATTAAACTAAAAGAGCACCCTGTATATCAGCAAACTTATCGACGAATTGTTTAGAATATATATCTCTTAATGATGAACGTTTTTGGCTCTATAGATTTCCAAATATAAGCATGCACCCGTTCAAAGCTGGGAAGTTGCTACGAGGAAGCCGAGAAGCTTGGTCTGAGGAACATACTCCCCTTCAATGTTGGCAAAAAGTTTCGAATACATTTCTTAACCTCTTTATTTCTAAGGTGGTAATCATGCCAACATTGAAGCGGGGGAGGGCAAAGGTGTCAAGTATTTTGTTGGTGATTGTAGCTCCGAAATTGTTTACCATTTTCTGATGAAAATCACTGTTTTAAGTCATCTGTCACAAAATAATTTAAGGAAAGCGATTTTTAGAAAAGCTAGAAAGACGTTCTAAAGTCTTCAAAAAGTTTCAATTTGAAATAATACTTAAGAAAAACAAAGAAACAATAGATCTATGGATTGCCTTCAACATAATAAATCACAAATTTCGCATGTATTGAAAATTGCAGAACTGTTGTATCGAAATAGTCTTTCGACAAATTTTTGGGAATACTCTGATTATAATTTAAAAACCATCATCAACATTACTAATCACATTTGTTTTTAAGTATTCTTAGTCCTTTTGTAAGTTGTAGTTCGCTATTGTTATAGTATCAATTATCATTTTTTTGATATTGCATGATTGGTTTACTAATATTTGCTAAAAAAACATCACATCGTTCATATTTTAATGGTAAAGGTATGCCTAAGAGGTCAATTATAGTGGAGATAAGCCTATTTATAAGGTTTTTTTTTATTGGGTGAGCCACAATGTACCAACAAACTAGTGGAATTAGAACTGTTGGCACTTATTATTTTAATACAAAGAGATATGTTAATATAAGTGTAAACAGATATGAATTGATCAATTGTGTCTGATAATTAGTTAGTTACCCTTCTGCAAAATTAGTTTGTTATGTTTAATGCTTTTCAAATTTACACAATTCCTGAGCAACCAATGGTATAAATTGTTGGAATAAGATGTATAACCACGTTTTAACAATTACAAATGGCCAAATTGATCAGGGACGCCTGCATTTCAAAGAGACTAGATGGATAAGACTAAAGACGAGAGAACTTTGTATAACAATAACATTTATTATCCATATCAGATAACGGGTTTTTTCAGTCAAGAAAAACTCAATTTTAGGGTAACTAAGTTGTTCGTACATTTAGGGATTTTTCAAATGATCTAAGGGCGGACTGCAGTTTTCGTTCTCCAATCTAAATCTATTGTAATTGTTATCAAACATGCCTTTTGTACATAGGCGGCGATCCCGGAGGACGGGAAACATGTTCCCCTCCAAATACTTTTGTTGGGGGACGAATATTATCATGTCCCCCTAAAAAATTAAGCCATATATAAAGCCTTTGGCTGGCTCAACCACTGTCTGGATTCACACACCCGCCCCTCCCCCATGTTGAAAAGAAATCGCCGTCACTGCAGTGCGTTTTGATACAACTTGACAATTAGAGGCTAGCATTAATTGAATATCTTCTTGTAATTTTTAGGTGTAAAAATCTTCTAGCCAACCTGCCAAAAGAGAAATTTTGCCTATACATATTTTCTTTAAAAATGGATAAAAACCTCAATAACTCAGAAATTTTAGAAATATTAAAATAAAACCTTTTCTTATTTCCATTTATGTAGAATTTCTAAAACAGTTTTAGTTTTGTCTACACATATATCTGTGTAATGGATGCGTGGTGAATTGTGGGTTATATTAATTAATTAACGAACTCCATTACTTTTAAAATCCTGTCAGGACTTAGCCTCAGTGGTTTTTAAAACCAAGGTTTCGCCAGGGCTATTTTTGATCAGGAAGTTATCATTTTAGATGGAATATCACAAGTGGTATGGTTGTACATTTGCCCAAACTATTAATCAAACTAGTTAATTTCAAAATTGGTTGTTCGTGGACGTCGTTTTGGTTTTATGTTAAAGAATATCATGTTCGGTGGTCAAACAAGTTCATCGTGTGCGAAAGGGGACTTGAAGGAAAGACATTTATTTTTTTGAGGGAGGGGAGGGGGGAGTATCTGCTTCAATATCTTTTTCTGTTAAGATGATATAAAGTTTAAAGTTTAAAGTCTTTTTTGTATAAAACAAATGACTGCTTTTGAAAGTATACTGTAAAAGTTTGACACCTTCACTTTTCTCAACAATTGTAATGCATTTTAATGAAAAATAACTTTACACTGTAACTAATTTATCTATTATTCAAATTTTCTTCTGGTGAGAAATTAGAATTACCTAACTAAATTCTGTTTATACTACTTTTTTTGACATAACCAAACGCTTTTAGCCATATAGGACACAAAATCTCACCATTTTTTTTATTTTATAGAATATGTAAAGAGGAATGTAGGAATGGGATGTTGTGGGTTTTTTTTTTCTACACGAATGAGAAAGAACTTTAAACGTAATATCTCCTTAACAGAGTTAATTTTTAAATGTTTTCTTCATCATTATATTTCGTCAAAGTCCTCTTTCATATTGACCAATGAGTCTGTTTCTTTCATTATACAAGATCCATAAGTTACTTGTGATTATTATGGAAGAATTGATTAAATATATAATGTTCCAGTTATTTTTGGTTTGTTGTTTTCATGTTACTTTTCTTCTCGAAAATCCCCCTGCTATCTTTATACAGTGCATGTCTGAATTTTCAGTTAAAGCGGTTAAACTGACAAAACATATAACTCCCCTGCTCACATAAAATCATTAAAGGCCATGTATCGTGATGAAAATGTGACTGTATACATTCTATACCCAAACGATTATGATTGGCCTATTAATATAAGTGTACATTGTACCTTTGTGTTTCGACCAATCAAAACACAAGAATTAAAATTATTTTTCTTCAACGTTAGAGACAATAACTGTCCTTTAAGTTATTGTGCCTATATAAGCGGATTAGGAGGAAGTACTATCGTTAAACAAAGGGAAGTTCAACATAAACTTATTTCATTGGCGATACAAGAGGTTTCACTACCATGGGCTGGATTGTGTGAGGATCCCAATGGAATATTCTATCACCATAAGAGTAATATTAAATGAGAGCAAAACCATTGTTTCTATAAACCGTCCTAATTTTCGATATGCGAGAGGCGGCGGATGGCACCACATGAGCCACTAACCTTTACTTCATCACCCTAATAGAAGTTAACATTCATGCGAATATTGATTTATGTCAAGCTTTACTGCTTTTTCTGGTTTTATTAATCAATATTTATCAATCCGGATCACTGAAATAATTAAATTATGCTTAGCTTTAGAAACATAATTTTGAGATGCCTTTTAGGGCTGCCATTTTAATATCACCAGTGTGATAATGATTATATTGCATTTCAGACACTATGCTTATATAATATATAATAGCTTTGTTATAGCACGTCAAATTATAGATTTAACTGGTCAACCAGTCAGTCAATAATCAGGGTCGTAATTCTCATCAAAAAAGCTAAAAGGGGCCCGCCTGGAGTCAAGGGTCAACGGGCGCTACAGGATTTCTGAGTCGAGCCATCGAAGCTCAACATTTTAGGTAATTTCCACGTCATAAAGCCATGCAATGATCAAAACGCAACATATGGTTTCAAAGCCTTCGCACTTTATTCTTTCAAAATCACGCCTGTACCATGTGTACCCTAGGAATTGCGGCCCTGGGCCAGTTAGTCGGCGTTATCGAGCAAATAGCGCTATACTTGAACTGATTAAGGCTTGTACATGAACATTGAATGTCTCTTGTTACATGCGAGAACTGCGCCATCCTCAGATTGTTCACGCAGATAATCCATTCTTATTGCCATCCACCTTTAAGGCAATATCACATAAATCTGCAGAAATCTTCATTTAAATTTCGAGCACATACCTATTTTACGTAAATGTGTTTTGTTGCACATGGGAGCTGAAGTATGTGGTCTTGATCACTGAAAACTCAATCACGATGATAATGGTAGCATGGTACTGTGTATAATTTAATGGGACGCCAAGCACTCCCTGAAAAATGAGAACTATTGAAATTCGTCGAAGTTTATAAAATAATTCAGATTCTCAAGCTTTAACAAGCCTCACCCAACCCCGAGTAGATGAAAATGAACTTAAAGGTGCAATATCGGCATAAGGATATTCAGTTACAATAGTTTTGATTGGATGAAATTTCAACCAGTTGTTATTCGTTACTCTTTCGATCATATTGCGACTATATTAATAATACTGCGACACTACATACTAATAAGTATGCGTGTGGCCGAATGAGTAAAACAATGGGCCAAACTCCCGAAGGCTTGCTTATGCAGTGCCAACTTGACGGTAATGAGTTGGAATCTCATGTCACATTTCTTTTTTCGTCTTTTCCACTCATTCGAATTAAAACATAGAGTTTTTAACTGGGATAATTTCACTTAATAGCCCCATCACTAAACTAATGACGAACTTATTCAGTTCTGTTCCACTCGGCCGTGTCATGTTACCACAGATACATACCGTACTACAACGGACATGTATACCCCTAGTCTTCGTACACACACACTTTATACTACTATAGGCCGAAGCGCTTTTCTACCAGTGAGCTGGTAAGTGAACAATTGTAAAGCCTTGATTACGTTGATTAACCTTTTGGGAAGAAGAAAGAAAATAAAAAATTCTGGCGTGCCAGAATTTATCAGGTTTCCTTTTAGTCATCTGAGTAGAATGTAATCAATCAAGTGAAGATCTAAAACCTTCTTCTTTCGTACAAATGTTGCATATACTGATTATCATCACCTTGAAAATTGACAGATACCTGGACCAAAACTAATGCTGTCTGTCTCTGTCTGTCTGACAGAGACAATCTCTGCCTCCAAAGTGAAGGAAATTTCCAAAAAATAAAGAAAAAGTTCCTAAATTTGAAGAAAAATTTCCGCAAAATAAAGGACATTTCACAAAAATTAAATCAGAGTTCACGAAAATTTCCCCAAAAAATTAAGGAAACTTTCCGAACAGTCCCCCGTCTCATTGATCCCCGTCTCATTGGTCCTGAAACCCCCCTATAGTTCTCATTGGTCCCCCCCCGTCTCATTGGTCCTCCCGTCTCATTGGTCCCCCGTCTCATTGGTCCCCCGTCTCATTGGTCCCCCCCCGTCTCATTGGTCCCCCCGTCTCATTGGTCCCCCCGTCTCATTGGTCCCCCGTCTCATTGGTCCCCCGTCTCATTGGTCCCCGTCTCATTGGTCCCCCCCCCGTCTCATTGGTCCCCCGTCTCATTGGTCTCCTTCTCATTGGTCCTCCGTCCATTTGTCTCATTGGTCCCTCATCGCATTGGTTTCCCATCTCATTGGTCCCCCGTCTCATTGGTCCCCCGTCTCATTGGTCCCGTGTCTCTTTGGTCCATTGTGCACCCACATTTTGAGCCGATATCCATCACCCACGATTAACGGCACAACACTCGCAAAAAAGGATCATATTACAATTGATCTCGCTAATATTTTCAAAATTGCTTATTAACTGCGCAGAAGCGAATTCTTCATTGCGTATTCATCGTGCAGATATATGTTGACTATTTTTCCATTGTTTTTACATAACATTTTCACATATTACGGGATTTCCAATGAGACGGAATTTTATTTTATGTTTTTATATATCATTACGTGACCAATGAGACGGGGGACCAATCAGACGGGGGACTAAAGAGCGGACCCCCTTGAAGGCCAAACCCCCAGAATCCCTATACGTAATATTGATATCAAAAAATTTGTTTAAGATTGTGTCCTAAATATAATTTAAAAACCGGAAGCTCTACATTCCTCGCGATTTTAATAGCACAAAATTGCTTAACAGTGTTTCAAATCCAGGATCGACGTCCTAATATGCGCCCAGTTAGGGATTCAGTGTGATTTGGGTAGAAGAAAATTGCTTAAAATCACGTGAATTCCACACTAAAGTTAGTTAAAAGGAGTATAGATTTTGGAACGAATGTTTAAATGCAGGATCGCATTGACTACAATATGCTAATAGTTGGGGTCCAGGGATAATTTTCATGTTTGGATGTAAGACTGTAGCCTCGAGAGAAAACATTTACAACATATGTTTTGTAAATGATACAAATTAAGAGAAGCCCTCTAAGAAAGCTTCACTTGAAGCAGTTCACGCCCTGGCCCTGCCACCACGCCACTGGTTCTATGTATACATGTTGATAACAAAGGTGTCAACAATGGAAGTCATCTTGTATGCTTGATAAAGCAAAGGCGAAAATCTGGCCGCTCAGTGCATCAGAACTTTGTTCACAGGGCGACAAATATTTCTCAATGAAACACGACTAAATGGTCGCCCAGTTACTATGTTAAAAAATGCAGTAGTCAGAAACACACTGCAGTGCATACATCCACCACTTAGTAATCCATTTTGTCAATTGTCAGTCCAGCTCACGCCTTCGAACGGGAGATTTGTGTCATTATAACCACAATGCATCTTTCCAAATTCAAATCGCTCTGAAGAAAAACATAACTGTTAAATCGGTTTAAGTCACTAAAGGTAGAAAATATGCATGTGAAATATTCAAATGTTATTGGTGCAACAAAACGATGAAATTATTTTCTCCATTTTCGCAAGCGCAAATTTGACTTTTCACCAGGGAATTTTAATGTAATCTTTAAAAATTAATTTTAATATTTTTTGAAGAGCAGATTTTTACATTTTAATCACCAGCAAAAGCTCAAATTATACAGAAATATTAATTCCAATATCATTTCCAAAGTAAACAACTTTAGAATTACAGAATTTGACTATCAAAAACAAATAAATGGCTGAACTTCTTATTAGCAACAATTTAAATTATGGTCACTGCGCATGTCTTGATCTCCAAATTGGGAGATTTCACAATCGGAAGCGTGGACCGGACTGATTGTAGTGTTATGGTATGCATTTTTGTGATCAAATTTCTACTTCTATAGGGATATTTTGGACAGGCCTATAGCTGTATAGATAATCACTTCTTCAAAAAAATATTAGTTTCTTAGTAGTTCGTTCTCTTCTTGATAAATCTGATTCATAGTAAATTGTATTCCTGCAAACAATTGTGCACAGCAAAGAATTGATAAAGAAAGTATATAGTATGAGAATAAAGATTTGCTGCTGGTATCACACATTTTCATTCAGCAGTTCACAGGGGCGGCGGAAAGATAAATGAATCTGGGGGCACAGGATCTGAGGGCACATTCCAACTCGTATATTCAAGGATGTAGCACATCAGTACAGCTTCATAAGATCAACCTTCCAAACCCCTCAACCCCACTGGAAGATTTTGACACTTTTATTGGTCCGAAAATTGCTGGTGACCCGTTTTTCCTTTTCTTCAAAATATTTTTCTCCAAATTTTGTCAAATTGAACAGCTTTTATACCAAAATCTTTCAAAATTGGAAAATGTATAGATCATAATTAAGTCTCGGAAAAATTTGACTTAGGGGTCATAATTAGGCAAATACATTGGTCACGAATCAAAAATATTTAAGGATCCTTAGAATTATTCAGGAGGCCATCATTTTCTTGCTGAGAATAAATGTAATTCGGTATATCATGATAACTTAGATCAGATGACCCAAATTCACACCCATTCTTCAGCGAGTCAGAGGCCACGGTCCCCATTGTATGCTTTTTCCAGAGTCCAAGTTAAAGGCGTCCCACAAGTGAAACTTGTGGTATTTTGTTCGATGTTTGTGTTATGCTTTGTTCTATCTGTCAATAAAAAGATGAATTGTAGCTGTGTAATATAGCGACTTGAATATATTTGAATATTTTAAATAACACATTTTTATATCTGTAAAGGGACATCTTTTAATCTTTACAAAGAAGAATGGAAGGGTACGTCAGTTTATGGCCTGGTCCAAATAGTAAGCTTTGCCCTGCATGACCCGTTTCAAAAGATGCCCCACTCATGAAATTTGGAGTGGCTCGCATACTCTAAAAGGCTCTAATCATAAATACTTGTGGAAAATCCAATTGCTTTTGATTGGTTGATTAGCATTATTTGCCTATGCTAGAATGAAGTATCGAGATATAGCTCCCGCCCTCAAACCACATAACACATATTGATGTCATTCAAGTAAAAACTCCGCTCGTGTTGCCGTTATACGGGGAGGAACTTTTATTGTTGGAATGCTGCTCTTGATATTTTTCAACGAAATGAATTCACATGGAATTAGAAAATATAGTGTCAATTTCGATGTTCAAAGGTTGAATCTTCAAACAATTGGTCGATTTAAAACAAATTTCACCTATTTCACACCTTTATAGGGCCAATTTTGTTAAAACGCGAAATGGAATAATTTGGAAATTGCAAACCACCACATTCGGTTACTGAAATGCCACAGACACAAAAAATCAGGATGAAGTTCTGTTCAAGGGGCGAGCTCTGTAATGATCTTTATCGACTGCTTGAGTAAAAGGCACTTGTCCTCTTTGAAAGTATGTTGTATGTAATCATGTAATCCTCACTTATTCGATATCTAAGAATCTTACAACTGACAAAATATATTTGGTTTCCCACATCAGAAAACCCTTCAAAATCATGTCAATATACAATTTATAATTTGTTTTTATGAAATTAAGCTGTATTTTCCCAGGTAAAGATTTTAAATTTATACAAAATTAATCATAACCTGCTCGATATTTGAGTTTCTTTGCGTTTCCCACATTAGAACATTTTGTCAATCCATGAATCCTGTTACAAACTATGCTGTATGCTTCATTTAGGGCGGATATTCTTAATTTTTGCAAATTAGGTATATTCTCTCCCGATCGAGTTATCAAATGTTTGAATTTTTATCTGTGGACCTCAAAAAACTAATGATGGCAAATAAATTATGTTATAATTCGTGAAAGGTTTTACCAACTTGGGCTACTGATGACATTTTTAAGCTTATAACATGTATAATGTTACAACTTTCCAGTCATCTTAGTGGCAGTTTTGTTGAGTGTACAAATAAGCAACTGGCAAGTCTTAAAAGAGTTAAGTTACGTTTCTTGAATATAATTTTCTACCATTTCTTAAAATGTTTAATTCATGAAAAATTTGGCGCCATTTTAGAACTTTCTGACCCGGCATCTCAATCCGCGCAAAAATAGTTTAATTCCAGGGGACCGAGAGAACAAGTGCTCAACGTTTGAAAAGCACCAAAGCAAACTAGTTGAAGTCCCTTTTGTGTGACAAAGGCATCCATTATTCATTTTGGACGATACAATTCATTCATGACTTTTTTTTGTCGGCAGTTTACTTTTGCGTTTGCTATCAGATTGTCAAGATTCTGGATAGTACCATTTGAACAATGCCAATGGCAACAAAAGAGGCTTTGTGACCTATTGGACGATATACTTACTCATTGCTCCGTTGATGGCCGGTAGTGAGGTGAAAGCCAGTCCTACTAGCCAATAAGGAATGTTCCTCTGAGTTGCTGTGGATTCGAGAATCACTCCAAATGATTTCAGACTGCCAAAGAGAAATAATTCATATATACATCGAGCAGCAAAGGTTTTGTAACGATTTGGAAAATAAATTTTCATTTTGCTGCCTTTACATTTAGAAATGAGAACATTTAAATCTTATAAATAAACAATTGAAGTGCCAAATAAACTGCAGGTACAAGTCGAACTCGCATTTTAATTCATCCAGCAGATCACATCTGTTAAATCCCGCATCCATAGATTTCAACCACCTAAAATTGTTTTACTCCAAATAGAGGGGGTTATTGCATATAGAGCTGAAAGTACATGAACAAAGCTTTCTCATCAAAGGTCTATGGACAGGTACAAACGTTTTCTGTTCAACCATCTACCGAATTTATAACCGCATTATATTCTCAGTTTAATAGTAATCAATTTTAGAAATAGCATGTGTAATGTAATTTCAAGTTGTGAGTATTTCAAAGTTTGAACCTATTTTAATTTAAAAAATCTGATGTATGAACAGGAAAACACCTCAAAATGCTTTCGTTTTTCTTTATTTCCCCCTCAATTTCAAACCTTGAAAATGTTCAAAATGCCATCTCTAGCTTGAGGTTGATATGGTAAAGATTATGGTATATGGTAAAGATTAATTTCTTTTCTTCATCTTTTCTTCTTCGTTTTTTTAAAGACAAAGGAAAGAAACAAATATGAATATTCGCACAAAAAATAAATTTAAAAAAGCGGTAAAATGCCCATTTGTGAACCGATTTTGATGAAATGTTTTGCTTTCTTTAAGTTTTTAGTGGATTTTAAATCAATTCAACTTATGTTACTTTTACCTGTCTATATACCTTTAGACCAATCAAAACGTTCAATTATATTGTATATTTCTGTACACTTTAACTCGGTAACTGACCTTTAAAGGATAAGTTCAGAGGTCACTGGTTTTGTGGTCTTGGTTGGTCAATCACGATGACAATGGTAATATGGTACTGTGTGTGCATTAATGGAACGCCAGAACACACGTCTCATCCTCGAGATACCACAAAATCCTCGGTTACAAGCAAAAAAATTGCACTGGAAAATTAAGTTTTCTTGAAACGTTGTTCCTAAACAGGATACCTAATTCAAGGCTTCAATATTTGGAAAATTATCTTCATTTTTTTGCATAAATCAATCTTCGTGAAATTTTCCTCATTTTCTTCAAAATCACTAATACTTTTACGAAATTTTACGTTAATAATTTCCCAATTGTATTAACCAACCGCCCATAAAGCATGAAACCGGGCAGGTCACCCTCTCAGAGGGGAAAACTTTCTTTTGCCCCTTCCCTCCCCCGTTTCCTACCCCTGTGGATCACAGCCCCCATTATTCCGTGGAACAGGCGTCCTTAACTGCTTAACTTTTGTATTTTATACTTTTATACAGATTAACCAGTCCGGGATGAATCTTAAATTTAAATAGCACTAAGAGAGAGCGTGACGTCATTTGCCCTAGACTACGTATAGGCCGAAGGCCGAGAGTCGAAACTCCTATATCTCAGTACGTGATACTTTTTGGTTCTCTTTCACCAATATTGGTTCCAAGTGAGGGCTGTAGAAATGTCGGTACATTGAAAATTGGAGTCAATAAAAAAAATAAGCAAACTGCAAGTTTAACCTCAAAAATAGAATTTGAAATTCTTTACTTTGAAAAATGTATTATATATATACTATTTTGGATCATAACTTGTCTTTCTAACCAAGATTAACGTTCATTTTATTTTTAACAAGAACACAAAAACAACGATTTCTTTTTACAGTACATGCAGGACGAAAATACTCTAGCGCAGCGCTAGATTGTGGATAGGCATGTATCGCACTAACTAACTTAGGCCTAACTGATAAGTATATTTTAAGGAAAATACTACGCGAACAACCTTTCTGATAAGGGATAAATTAATAAAACTAGTAGATGTCTTGAACAATTTCAGTAAACCTAAAATAATGTGCTATTTTAATTGTGCCAATTGTTGTTGAACAGTCTGAAGCTAGCTAACGCCGTATGTACACCGTTAGTTTAACCTTAACTACCCGACGTGAACGCTGACAAATATGGGCAATAATTTTAGTTTTATTTAGGAACAAGAATAAGTTGCTTATCAAATCTTATTTTATTCAGACGTGTGGGTAGCGATTGATTGCTTTCAAAAAGCGTCGCCGGGGTAACCATGTGGGGTCATTGTGGCGCCTAGCCAGGCTACAGTAACGTTAGTGTAAGTTAGGCCTACATTGAGTGAAGCCACTTGCAATTTGGTAGCATAACGTTAGGGCTATGTACATTACCATGGTATAAACTTGTAAATGTCTGTCATGATAAAAAAGGTCATGCTTGAGACGCATCATTACAATTGTTAGCTAGGGTGGGGTGGGCATGAGACCAATATAGGCATAGGTCTTATTACTTTTATAGTTGATTATCAACAAAACACCCATCAAACAAAGTCTAAAGAGACTGACCAACTGGCAGGTAGGTGTGTATAAAACAAAGTAAAAGTAACTTAAGTGCCAACTTGTTTAGATAGGTAGAGATACAGTAGATCAAATTGCTCACTTATTACTTTTATTTCTATTTTAATAAACTATTAAGTTTTCAGTTTCATTCACATTTTTCTGTTCAACATCATTTACCAACAATTGCAAGCACTAAATTCATAAAGTTTAACTTAAAAAATAATCAGAAAACTCTTTGGAGGTCCTATATGTTGTATTGCAGTCTGCATTTTATATTCTATGTATATTACTCATTAAGGTTGCTTTTAATCTGTTTGCAAAAGTTTTTCAAGCTCTCAAGTTGGGAAGATAAAAAAGCCCCACTTGAGAATTTTGCATCATGCAATTTCTCTTCGCATTGATAGGCAATATTTAGTTCTGCTCTGATTTGTTTTTGCTTTGGTATCTAATGAACAAATTCTTACAGTGCAATAGTATTCCAACTTTTATGTTGTATGATTGTTAAAAACCATTGACTGTACTACAGAGTACGAATATTTTTTGCAATATAAATTAATTTTGTACCAGATATTAGTGAGCTGAATACCTGTATATCATTTTGTAGTACACAATACCCTGCCTAAATGTTTTCTGACTCCAGGCACATGTATAATGATTTTTCTTGGCAGTGGAATGTATTATAATCAGGTTATGAGGATATGACATGGTAAATTTAGTGTACCCTTTTTATACATAAACTTTTGTCTGCCTGACCAAAAAAAGACACAAAGCCCAAGTGAAAATTCAACATCAAAACCAGCAGACCAGGCTTTTATTTGCAGTAAACAGACATGAAAAATCACACTGTCTTGTACTAGGCTTAACGCAATTGAATATAAGCCACACTTTACAACCATGGGGATCTATAATTGTTAGACTGCATAGGAAGAACCTCAGATTTTGTTGATTTCTGTTTCTTTCTTAAAAACTCATATTGTGAAATAATAACATACTGTGGTATATCTATACCTACATCAACATCACTTCACAAAGTTTGCCGATTTTAGCTAAAGCTGTGAGTAGTGTTAAGTACAGTGGAGGACTTACGGCAGTACGTTTATCCACAGAAGATGTCTCATAAGGAAACTGTCAGGAATGTTTGTAAAGTTGATTACCAGTTGTTAAAGTTAAATTTATACAGGTGATCATTGCAGAAAATCAAAATTGTGATGTCAAAGCTTGTAAATTTGTTACCTCCACAATGACAGAATGAAGTCCCAATTCCTCTATCACAAATGTACGTGCAAATTTATAGGAATGATATTTAGAACTTAATGGCAGAATAATATGTATTGATCTGTTTTTCAAAACCTGAATTTACACACCATTTCAAGTAACCTGTACCGGTTATTTAAGTCAATTGATGTATATTTCATGTATTATTTACAAATAATTCTTTCTTTACCCTACACACAAATGAATTATTTAATTGTTTAATGTGTTCCCTTCAACACCAGAAAGTGAATAGGTTTTAGATGGGCATGGCAAACTACCAATTTATTGGATTGAACCACATAAACTAATAATAAGAGTTAATAGCCTTTCCTGACAAAATGAGCCCAACTGTAACAATGATTGCATGTGTCATAGAGCTAGTGTGTGAGTTATTTGCCTTCACCTTATGTTTGGCATAATTAATGTTCCCTTCACAAATATCCAAATATGGTTTAGTTCATTACCAGTATCCATGAATTCTTTGCCAAGTTTTGTTTAATTTTAAGCAGTATACACAACAAATCACCAGGCGAATTGATTACTTTTGGGCAGCTTATTTGAAGCAATTTATAGCCTAAATTCTTGTTAATGTTAGCTAAGTTCTAACTTGCATGTAGTCTTGCAAGAATGTAGCTATAAGTCATAATCCACAATACACTTTTTAACATTACTGGTGGCTTTGGTTAGGCTGCAGACCAGTAAACAATAGCAATCCTACAATGTCAGCATACAGAAACGGGTTAAAGTGAAAGAAATTACGGCCAAACGATGATAAATGATTCGAAACCATAACTAACAAGAATCTAGCCTTTTTGTAGGCCTAACGGCTAGGTCTGAATTTGAATAGCTTAAGTTGGCAACTTGAATTCTTCAGCCTTTTTTATACTACCCGATAATCCCGAGCCTAAACTAGGCTTCAATAAGTAGGCCTAGATCCACCTTAGGTAATATTACATTGTAAATCTCCAGGATTGCAGATGTCTGACTGCGTACGCCTAGCTTTTATCAAATAAAAACAGGCAGACTGCAATTACTACGGAATCGGGGGTTGTACAGGTGGTTAGGGCCGGCCCATTGCTAACTTTATCCGTGTAATAGGCTTACGGTGTTGGCCGACCTTCACCAACTAGGCTAGGGCCTAGGCGTAATGCATAACGGCTTCGATAAGGTCAGGCATTAATTCTTTTAAAAGGCTTTAATCTTTCAATCTGTCATGTTCAGACGTAAAACAATGAGTAATAAACGCTTTGGCATTGTACCGTACCGGTATCGCGAAAAGTACCTGCACTGTGCGCATGGTTTGTCAAAAAAAATTCGCACTTGATCCATGGATGACGTCAAAATCAAAGTCGTTATATTAATGACTTATGAATTTATTGGTTTATTGAACTAAAAGTGTACAAAAAGTAACAATAAAATTAAATCGGGTGTAATTTTTTTTAAATCAACAATTTCCCTAGAATATTTAATTTACACATTTCTTTGGTATGTTCTATTTTAAAATGCTTGACTCTCTACTGCCCTTACTTGGAACCAACATGGGTGGGTGACTTAAAAAAGTATCACGATTTTGTAAGACTGTAGGGATAGGAGTTTCGATTCTCGGCCTTCGGCCTATACGTAGTATAGGGCGAATTCCTCATTGTTAGATCGATGCAGGACGCCACCAGCGCGGCATCGCTTGTCACATTCATCACCAAATTTATGCCGAATACCTGTCGAATCTCTTTCACTGGTAACAAATCACATGTTATTTATCTCACTTGTATAAACTAGTGAAAACTGTTGCAACTGTTTATTATTTGAGTAGTTAATGTGGATTTCATTCAGTTAACATTTTCTTGTGCTGTATGCTCTGCCAATACGATAGGCAAGGCTAGGCATATGACGTTTTGTATTGCGTTGGGCAACTTAGGCCTAGGCCTAAGTTAGTACTGAAGTGTGAACAGTGGAAGTAAAAATTCAAAACTTTGAGTTACAGTATGTATGATGATGTTAAAACTAAACTCGAGTAATTATTCTTCAAACCAAATAATTAAGGTGAACTGAGACTCCAGTCTGCCAGTCTGGATATTCTCATGGTATTTGTAATAAATCATGTGGTAAGGACTACACTGGGACTCTTAGAACACATCCACTTTTAACTTGTTTTATCTTCGGGAGTTTTTACGTTCACCCACTAGGTTGTTGACTTTGTGTTCACTAGCCCTGGAAAAAATAGATACATTTCGTCCGATCATTTACTTATTTATAAAGGAAGATGTTACTAGCGTTAGACCTACATTTCAGCAGAATTGAAGGTGTAAAATTCTTTAAAAAGTTACCAAAACAGCGCACAAAATTCTTTGCGGCTAACATTAAATCAATGGTAAATTTGGTAAGTTTCATATCCATAGTCTATGTATGGGTTGTAGTTGACTGTCTTAGGCCTGTAAAAGAAACGCAAGGCTTGAAACACAGTACACCGAAGTTGACTAGGTCTCAGTAGCGTAGGCTATCTTACCACTGCACTCCAACTTGCAAGCTGACGACCGCCATCTTCTTCTTGTTGATATCCTCCATAATACTATAAGAACTTTTGAAATAATTTAAGAAGGAAAATGTTCATCATATACACCAATGGAGATCTCACCAGGGAATTATTTCCTGGGGCCTCATTGAAGTTCTATGTATAATTTCAATCAGAGTCCTTCTTTGGTTCAAATCGGCGATAATTTATGAAACTATGATATGTGCTAATTTGAAGAAAAAATGATCATTTATGATACAAAACAAAACACAATGCACTACAATGAAATTGCTACAGTTTGAAGCAATTATCCAAAGAAAAGGACATGCATTATGGCAAGTAATGCCATCTTTTGCCATTGCCATAACACCTACAGAAATTTGTGGTACCCATGAGACAACCAGACCCTTAGTAGTGGTTTTTCAGGTCTGAGTTCACATGTAGAGTGATGTCGTGGCAGTACGGGGTATAAACATATTTTCCCCACAAACAAAAGTATTTTGGTTATAAATTTCAATCCAAGTTTGCTTTGTGAAAACCAATTAATCTATGTCATCATTGAGCAACTGGTTTAATAATTGCAACTTCATAGTAGAGCAACATGCAGCTTTTATTTTATTACGATATAAAAATTCGTTCTTTCATTTTTTTATGTTATTTCTTCGATTTCACATCTTAAAAATATATCGCATCTGTAATGACTAGTAAACCCTAAGGAATACATTTCTGTTCTAGTATACGCTTTCATGAAAATGTTCTTCCCGACTCATCTTTTTAAGGCCATCAATCATTTTTTACCGGATTCTCAAGTTTTTAGATAAAATTGAAAACCTCCTAAGTTGCCTCTGCATTTAATACAACCATTACACCAAGGGATATCGAATCCATATATTTGTGGGATTAATTTTGTTTTCTACAATAATTTGCAAGTAATGGGCTTTCCAGAATCTGCTGACTGTGTTGAAATTATTTTTGATTAAAAAAATGAATGTGTTGCTGAGGACATTCTTAAACAGAGATGGAAGTAATTTATATGAGGGATAAACTATGAAATTGGTTTTATATCAGACAGACTGATAGAATGTGTGAGGCGATTGCTTTCTGGTGAAAAGTCAAGAAATGTAAAATATCCACTTGGCTAAATAGCGACGCAGATGACTTCTTACTTCTATGATCTGACGATGATTTTAGTTTTACGTGTTATATTTGATAGCTAGAAAACAATGGAAGCGGCTACAATTACCATGAAGTGTTGTCTGTTCTTTGTCAAAACAAATCACGTAAAATAATAACTTGATCCGCTTGACCGGGTCATCTTGTACTTACTCATCACGCCAACCATTACATCAAGAGATATCGGCGTCCAATTTCTAGGATTAATTTTTGTTTTCTACCATAATAAGTAATGCGCTTTCCAGGATCTGCTGACGGTGTAAAACAAAAAAAAAACTTTATTTAAACAAAATGAATGTGTTGCTGAGGACATTCTTTAACAGAAATGGAAGTAACTTTGATGAAGAAGAAAGTATGAAATTGGATTTATATAAGGGAAAACGATAGAACGCGTGAGGCGATTGCTTTCTGGTAAAAAGCCAAAAATTCAAGAAATGTGAAATATCTACTTGGCTAAAATAGCAAAGGAAATAATTTATTATAATCTATGATGTGCTTATAGTTTTGAATATTGATATTTGATTACTAAACAATGGAAGCAGCTGCAATTACCATAAAAAAAAAATCCTGTTTTTTTTTTTTTTTTTTTAACAGATCAATTAAAATAATAGGTTGATCAGGACAGCTTTGCACTCATCGCGTCAGCATTATATATGTTATCAAAAATATGTTGATAATCTGCTTTACTTTACACATACCTGCATACAGACATATAGTAACTTTGAAGATGACTAGTTTTATAAGGATGACACAGTTATTACACGTCATGAAACATTGAATGAAAAACGTCCTTTTTTGACACTTTTCTATATACATTGTGCAGTGGCTTCGATAAGAAATAACACAAATTGCTGGAGAATAACTATTTAAATGCTGCAGCTTCAATTTATCATTTCGAAAAGGAATTATTCACAGAAGATACTGTTAAGCTATCCTGAGGGAGCAGTTAAGGGGACGATTTATGAATATTGTTTTCAAAGGTGAACGTTTTGAAAGACTTGGAGAGTTTATGTAGTCAACGTATGAATTGTTTTGTTTTTGTGTGGACAATCGACACATCACATTAGCACCTTCACGCAGGAATACATGACGAATTAATATACAGCCTGATTTGGAAAGATAACAAACCAACACAAGGTAAATGGTTTATTCTTTTAGTACGGGTAAAGGGTAGCAGAGGGTATAGCTGCAGAGGGTAGCATGGGGAGACCTGAAAAAACGCGTAAACATCTGAACATGCAAGCGGTTCTTTGAGAAATTTCTTGACCTGTAGGGAAAATTTGAGGAGATCAAATGGGAGAGATGAAAATGAAATTTGTCAGTATAGATGCATAAGCATGTAGTCGAAAGCGTAAAATCAAGGGAAGAAAAAATAATGCTAGGACATACGTTCATGCTATTACTTTAATAGAGTGCAATAAGTCTATAACTATGTGGGCAATTTTATATAATTTCACCTATATTTTCCATTTTGAGACTTTTCTTTTTATAAAAATGAAAGATGGCAAATTTATTGTTCCTTTTGGTGTCGTTGGAATTAATCTTTACATATCTTCTTTTGTTATGATAAACAAACCTCGATCTCTAAATCCTTTCAAAAATGAATTTGTTCCTTTTGGTATTCTTGGACTTAATCTTTACGTTTCTCCTTTTGTTTTAGATTTTTTTTTAAACTCGATTTCCACATCCTTTCAAAAATCAATTTTGTTTTCATGGCTGAAAGGTATCATTGAAAATCCTCAAAACAAGTTCTTCTTTATTGAAACGGTACTCTTCATGAGTTACCATTCTAAGAACATCAATTTGGAGTATATGATTATGTGTTATTCAATCCAGTTAAGCGGCAGACCTGTTTTTTTTTTTTTTTTTTGTATTGCCCAACAACCTACATATTTACACAAGGTCCATTAACAATTTTTATATGAATTTGAGGGAAAAACTACTTTCAAACCGTACTTTTAGCTAATATTTTTTTTTTTTTTTATTAAGATGAAATTAATTGGAGGAACATGTCTCTGCCAGAAACCTCTGAGTGGCGCTGCTGCTGTTTAAAGAATTAGTTCAGGGGTCAAGCATGTCCATCTTATTTGAAAGAACTTCAAAAGAAACAACATAGTGAAGAAAGCTTTGAAAAATCTTATTCTGTTAAGGAGATATTCAAGTTTAAAGTCCTTTCTTATTTGTGTAGAAATGACTGGTGTAGTAAGTCTACGTTGGAAAGTTGGCATCTTCATCCTCACATTCATAACCATTGTGAATGTATTATAAAGAAAATGTAAATAACGTTCTTATTATTTGAATTACTTTTCTCAAACTTTTATCAGGTGGTAAATTATAATTACCCTGAATAGATTCTTTTTTTCTACTTTTCTGACATATCCAATGGTTTTTAAGCCACAAAATTGCAGGACCAAGTATGATAGAATAATAAAAACTTTGAGGAATCTATGACATCACAACTAGTCTGACTTCAGTCGTTTCTACCCAAGTAATACAAACTTTAAATTTAGATATCTCCTTACCGAAATCATATTTTTGAATTTTTTTTCTCTCACTATTCTACTTCTCAGCTTCTTTGGAAGTCCTCTTTCAAATAAGATAGACTTGCTTGACCACTGAACTAATCCTTTAAGGGATTCACTCTCTGCCGATATCCTTTTGCCACCAATGAAAATAAAATAAAAACCTTCTTGAGCCGCCTAACAAAATAAATCGGATTTGTATTAATTGAGAAACCATATTTTTTCTTTAAAAGAGTTAACTTCAGATCTATACCATATTTTTTTTATATAGGTTTTGCTTTTTTGTGATCATTTGAACAAATATCACTAGTTGTATATCGAAACTATTTCACAAAAGCAGCACAATTTAATATATTATTCACCTTTAAAGCAAAATTGTTCATCTGAGCATGTATTACAAAATGCATTATGAAACAATAACGCATAGATTATCATTAACCAGTTTATTTGAATATCTAGTGAAAAGAGAGAAAAACAAACTAAAAAGGCAACTCAATAATCATACGCCTACATCAAAAATGGGAGCACAGTTATCATATTATTGCTTTTTTTAATTTGTTGAAACTATTTTCGGGCCGTATCATTAAAAAAAGAAAATATCTGAAATAGTGATGCTAATTACATATCTTTCCTCTTTTCAAGTAAGTTAATTATTTAATTTGTATATCCTCGATTTGCAATTACTCAAAAATTAAAACACATTTTGAAACTTTTTTTTTCAAGGGTAAAGTTTATTTTCATAAGAATTAAAGATCGTTAGTTCCGCCCAAATGTGAAAGTTCTTTACATAAAGGTTTTCAAAATTGCATATTGTCCTCTTTAACAGTTTAAGGCATCGTTATTCGTCCTTTTTTTTGGTATAATTATCCTGTAGTATATGGACAGGACAGTTATTAGGTTGGTGGATATGTGAAAATGTTGACCTCTGTCTGTGGCATAGGAAGGGTCACCTCTCAAGGGGAGGGGGTGAGTGCAACATTTCCTTGTAATAAAATAAATTCCATCAACCGTTGCTGCTAATCGGGAAATTTCCTTCAATTTTCGGGAAAACTTGTTTCAATTTGGGGAAAAATTTTTTAATTTGGGGAAATTCAAGGTCCTTTATATGGAAAAAATTTCCTTTATTTAGGAGAATTTGCTTTATTTTGGAGAATTTTCTTCCTTTTCGAGCAAGTTTGTTCAATTTTTGTCAAATTTCCTTTTCAGAAAATGTTTTGAAAATTGTATTGAATTTTTGAGAAATGTTGCTAAATAAAAATATAAAAATCCGATAATTTTACAAGATTTCCTTCAATGTTATCAATGTTTTTCAATTTTATATTAATAATTTCCCAATTCTACCTCCCAACCAGAAACAAATCATGCAATCAGAATGGTGAGATCTCTCAAGGGGTATTTTCCCCCTTCACCTCCCCACCCGCTTCATGTGTGTTTCTTCATAAAACGTCCGCTGGGACAAGGTGAAAATCTTAGGTCTTTGGTCAATTCTTGGATGTAATAAATCTTTTTTATAGTATCAAATTTTCTCACCCACCTAAACAGTCTGGAAGCGTGCCTATTAATTATGAACATTTATAACACACACGAATATAAGTCATGCAGCCATGTGGCAATAAAATGGCAAAGTTTCTAATCTATGTACTTTAAAGATTAACGATCATTGGTTTGAAAAACATTTGAATTTTCAAAATGACTGTTTCGTGTCAAAAACCCTAGCTCTATTGTCTATTATTTATAATATTTCGAAAACGGCGTGGTGAACATATCAAATGGGAGATGAAAAAGTCTTAGCAATGACAGTAATGAAGGTATTTTCATAAGTTTTAAGTTTCCCCTAGCAAAGATATTTTTCCCAGCCGTATTTTGAATTTGAAAAATGTAACATTGCATAAGACTTTGACGTTAGGATAGCAAAGGATCATGAGAGATATCACAAATAAGCGGATTCTATGTAGCAAAATGTTTCTATTAATAGAAACATTTATGTTCTCATTAATAGGCATGCTGCCGGACTGCTAAATATACCACCCATTATGTACGTCTCTGTCTCGGACACACTAATTATGATTTCCCTTTACTCCTTTCTTTTCTTTCCTCCTTACTACTTGGAATTCTTTTCTTTTTCTTCATTTCTTAGAATGAAGAGAAAACGAACAAAAAAGTCCTCTTTCTCCCAGCAGACGAGAGACGTCATGAATCATTTTGCAGGCGTAACAACTTGCCATGGTATCTCATGGGTGATTCAGGCTGAGAGTATCCTGTCAAGGGTCGCGTGGGTAGCTATCACGTTAACCTCTTTTGGAGCATTTATAATTGGGGCAGGTTACCTAGTAGATAAGTATCTACAATACCCATCTACTACAAACATGAATGTTTTAACCGAGAACATGTTGCCATTCCCTCAAGTCACTGTTTGTAATTTAAACATGTTACGACGGTCTCAGCTGAGGGGTACCATCTACGAAGGCCTCCTTGATGTGGATGACGAGAATACCCAAGAATCATGGAGTGATTACGATTTTTGGTTCGATCAAATAGAGGTCCTTCCTAGTGATAAAGACGAAACCTCAAGCTCTCATTCATTTTCAAATTACTACTTTGATTTTCCCAGTAATGTTCCCGCTCCACCACCAGATTTAGACAGTGTCGAAGCTCATTATAGCGAAGACGGCATCGACAAATGGAATGAGTTTCGCGACACGAATTATGAATCATTTATACTTCGATATGATCCTGAAAAGGAGTATAAGGTACAGAACTGGACTAAAGTTATAGACACGATGAGTGAGGATAAAATGGAGACGTGGGCGGAGCTTATTCATCCAAGTTTGACGGAAATGGCGCGAATGGGGCATCAAGGGGAAGACTTTATTTTGCAGTGCTCTTTTAACGGAAGACCGTGCTCGTACAGGTAAGTGCCCGGATGAATTCCATTATTTCACATTTTGTATGTAAGTAACATTTGAAAAGGAAAAGAGTTTGTACAATTATATCGTTTTTTTATAAATATTATTATTCTTTAAATAGGTCCAACCTGACAATGCATTTTTTAAGAAAATTTCAATCTGTGACCACAATCACCCATATAAGTTATTGGTGCGAGGTCCTAAGGAATATTTCAATTTTTGCACCCTCAAAATTAAAAGAAAAGTTTAAGCACAGTGCTTAGAGGCGGCGGAAGATGTTTGAATCTGGAGGTTTATGCCCCAGTTTTACAGATATAAAAGAGTGTTACATTTGTGTTATTGACCATATAAAGCTATACTGCTGTGCTACATGTTTTGAAAATATGACAGTGTTGGAAAAACCCTTCAGATCCCCCCCCCCTCCCCTCCCTTTTTCTCCTCTCGGCACATAAATTCATGTCATGACAATAGACCGTTTCAAAGATTCCCACTAATGAAATTTGGGATGGCTCCCAAACTATACAAATGACGTATTTTACACATTATAAGCTGGAACAATAAATTAGGCAGAGGCGAAGGTTTTTTAATTGTGAAAAAGTCCAATATATAGGGTTGTTGGGCTCCCAACTATTTCTTTAGGGGAAAATCAAAATAGTGTAGTTCACAATTTTTGTATTTTTAGCCTTACTTATCCGAAATAATGTAAGTTTCTTATAACTCACAATATCACGATTACATCTTCTTCTTGCGTGCCATTCAAATTCTTCGGCAGCAGCTGGAGCATGTCAAAATCAGCGCCATGAACTTGACTGGAAGGATATGAAAAGTGAATGAACACCGCGTTTTATTGCTTCTCTTCTCGAATAGCGTTCAGAAAACCAGGTAGGATGTTACTGTCTTACCATCGGAACCGGTGGCTAAACATCTCCTCCGAAGGACGTTGTGTACCGTTCAAACAGTGCCACTTCTCTTAACAGCTGAATGAGGAGTATAGAGCTGCAGACGAAATGATTCCGCTTTGATGTTCGGCGTATCTGTCTGCATAGCTGTGGGGAAATGAGTTAGACCTGACCGAGCCTTGAACCCGTGACTTCCAGCGTCTCACGCAGTCGTGTGCTCTGCCAATTGAGCTACCTATTCTCCTAGGCTGGCTGTTAGTTAGACACATTGACAACTTACGATCCATTTATCTTTCAACTTTTCGGAGATTAAATTTTAATGAATATAAAAAAAGGTCATTGCCACCCTGGCCACACCTATATCGAGTATTAATTTGTATACCATCTGTTCAGTAGTGTAGAAGCGGATGGGGATAGGGTGGTTTAGGGGGCGGACTCAGCCCCTAGCTATTTTCAATAAATGCACATTTCAAGCAGATAACGCATTGTGGCATGTCGATAACTTTAAAAATTGGGGAGAAGATCCCCTAGTTCACAATTCAATGCATCTTTTTGGTATGACAGAGAGAAACATAGTTTTGGACAAACTGATATATATATATATATATATATATATATATATATATATATATATATATATATATATATATATATATATATATATATATATATATATATATATATATATATATATATATATATATATATATATATATATATATATATATATATATATATATATATATATATATATATATATATATATATATATATATATATATATATATATATATATATATATATATATATATATATATATATATATATATATATATATATATATATATATATATATATATATATATATATATATATATATATATATATATATATATATATATATATATATATATATATATATATATATATATATATATATATATATATATATATATATATATATATATATATATATATATATATATATATATATATATATATATATATATATATATATATATATATATATATATATATATATTTATATTTAGGGTATGGGCTTATTTATGTTCCTGAAAACACATGTTGTTAAGACGTTCACCTCCCATATAACTAATTCCAAAATTGAAGGCTTTTTGACCAAAGTTGTAGATTTTGGCCAAAAACTTAAAGACTTCGGCCTTTAATTGTAAATTTTTGTTCCCGGAATTTTGGTCGAAAAATAAAGACCTTTATCAAAAATTGAAGATTTGTAGTCCAAAATTGAAGGTGTATGATCCAAAATTCAGGTTTTTTGGTGCTAACTGGAAGAATTCAGGATTTTTGGTGCAATCTGGAAGAAATCCAAAATTAATGATAATTCAGTGTATACGAATAAAAATTTCAACATCCCTCTATCATTTATTTGATATTTTACTGTAGTGTACGGCTTTGACAAAATTTATCCCCCCTTCCCCACCCCTTAGACACGTTTGTTTCAACGCACATTCCTTTTCTTGATTTTTACTACGGACTCTTATGATCTGGGATCCCTTGTCCGAGGCCCTGTAATTCCCTCTAATCCCACCTCACCCCCAGAATTTGAGGAGTCCATTTCAAGAAATCCTTTGTGGATTTGTGGAAGCAATGAACGTCCACACTGTGTCAACGCACTGTTACGTTCTTTTTCCTTTAGATGATGAAAGACACATTACATTTTTAGCAACAATCATCATAATATCTCTAATATTAAGATTAAACTTTATTGTCAAGTGTTGTATACAACTATACAATGAATCTAACTATGATTTACGTTCTTACTATCTCATCATTATCATGTTTAATCATCCACAGAGATTTTCATCGTTCGTACGTCGCCGGTCTGGGAAATTGCTACACCTTCAACCATGCGGTAAACGTCTCATCAAAAGTGAGAAAAACAAGCAAAGTCGGGACAAAGTCAGGTTTGTATATATCGGAATTATGTTTTTAATATGATTGTTAACGTATACTTACTGCTATAACGCCACTATTTTATGACTTTACGCAAATTAGTGTGTTAAAGCAGAGCGCGGATCCAGGAATTTCCGAAGGGGGGAGGGGGAGTCACATCAGACCTGACGAACTTTAGTTCTGTTCAGTTATGTTGTAAGTGAGGTTTCGATGCAGAATTCAAAGACGTTATTCTTCTACACTCTTGTTCTAGATTTATGTAGATATCAACCATAATTTCATTTAGAATGGGAACTTTTAGCAAAAACGTTTTACTCCCTTGATCCGAACCTGAAAGAAATATTCATATATGATCAGTGGCGCAACAATTGGGTGGGAAGGGTGGGTAAACCCCACGGGCCCCGAGCTAAATTAGATATTTGGGGGTCCCGAGCAATGAAACTGATACTTGCTATGATGCCCAATTTGTTTATTCCCAATTTCTAGTTAAGCCAGAGATACAAATTGGTGGAGAAAAAAAGATTTAAAAAAATTCATATTTGATTCTATTTATTTTATAGCATTTATCTGGTTATTGCATTTCAAATAGTTCACCATTGTGTGGAAAATTGACCTTACGGTGTACAGTCAGAGGACAAAATGTTAATGGATATCATTGACCTACATAATTCTGATGAAAGAAAACGGATTATAAAGGAATAGTTCCAGTAATTTTCGTTCCCATTTTTTGATAGACTATGAAAGAAACAAATCCTTAAAAGCAACATGTTGATATCTTATTTCATTTATGAGGTACTGTACTTTAAAGATTTCACCAGTCTCCCAGTGTATCGAGAAGTGGCCTTGCAGGGTAAAGTGTTGATGTCACACTTCCAATATAATTCCATTTGATTATATAGAATAAAAATTCACGGGAATATTCCGTTAATATATAGATTTAGGTCAAATTATATGTGATTGGATGAAAAACAGATTTACAACGATCCCACAAAGTGTATTACTTACTGTTCAGCTGTTCACATGTTTTATTTAAGGATTGATGTTGAAGCATATTGTTTATATGCGTATTAAATGCACGGGGCAAAGGACTTTGACACGAGTTGAATTTAGGAGGGTCATTCGTGTGTGCAAAGTCCTTTGAACTGTGCATTAAATACGCATGTAAACACGATGCTAAAACCATTAAACTTGTATCAAATTTTGGTGTTAGATTGTTTAAATTGCATATTTAAAAGCAAATAAGAATAATGAAAAATGAGGAAAGTTTACATATATTTTATCGCTTTATTAAAATATACCTGTTTTAAAAATGGATTAAACCAAAAAAATCATGGTCGTGCATTAGCAGGATTTAATGAACGGGTCATAACAATGCAAATACTCCATTGAAATTTTATAACTTTATAGTTTGTTATCATGACAAATTGAAGATACAATAAGAAAGTAAGATATTTAAAGGTGTATTTAAAGGTGTAGAGATAGCTAAATTGCTTTAAAATCTAATCAAAGCCATGAAAGAAGGGAAAGTCATCCAAATCGGTTAAAAATAGTTCAGTTGACAATAATGTCCATTTTGTATAAAATAAGACTTCAAAAGAAACAAAATGGTTAAGAAAGCACTCAAAATTCTGATTCCGTTAAGAAGATATCTAAGTTTAAAGTTAAGAACAATTTTGGTAGAAACGACTGATACCAGACTAGTCACGATGTCACATACTCAGATTCCTCAAAGTTTTTATATATTCTATTTTATTTTATGCTATGATTTTGTTGCTTAAAAAGCATTGGAAATGTAAAGGTAATTATACTTTACCACGTGAAGAAAGTTCAAGGAAAAATAATTCAAATAGTCATTAAGTCAAATGAATTGTCTTTTAAATACATTAACAATTGTTAAGAATGTGAGGATAAAAGCGCCAATCTTCCATACTGCCATAGTAGACTTATACATATAAAACAGAGATTTCAACTTAATTATCTCCTTAACGTGTAACATTTTTGATATCGCTATCACGAGTTTCTTTCTTTTAAAGTCCTCTTTCATATAAGATAAGGTTGCGTGACCACTGAACTAATCGATTAAAATTTAAAATCTTAGGCAACAGTAAGCAAATTTTATGAATATATGTGATGCATTGTAGGGCGACATTGATATTTTCGCTGTAGATACTTTATTTTTCAAGAATTTTTGGAGCGGTGTAGCAAATTCTAAGCAAAACATTTTGACTCTTTACCATACAGATTTGTACAGCAGGGTTTAGTTACAGTGATGTGGGAGAAGAAATTTTAAAATTAACATAAAAATGTTTAGCTGTTTGTCTGGTCATAAGCACAAATTTATCAGTCTGAGAAATTAAAATTCGGCAATCTTTGGTCAGTCATAACTCAAAAACTAAAGGTGTTATTTTTAAAAACCTAAAAAAAAAACAATTTGCTCGTATTTTAATAAACTTTTAAGCAATATAGAAATGATACATACACCTTTAAGCAGTTAGGGATACAGACTTTACACGTTTATTAACATTTAAATAAATTGTAAGATAAGTGACTGTAAAATTATAATACATTATATTAATATTATAATATATTATTATACATATTTTACTTGTCTTTAAAATTATAATTTTATAATTATGCGCATATTTTCGTCAAATGATCCAAAAACTTACAAGCGAGGTAATTACCGTGGTGGCATGAAATGTATACACATCTATCTTTAAATTACGAAAAATGTCTCTCGATCTGTAAATCGTATACAGGACATTTTCACATTTTCAAGTTGTTTCATATATTGAGGAAAGAGAAAGACATCCACAAGCACAGATGTAAAAGGGTTTATAACAACAAACAGAGTCACCAGTGGCGTAGGAAGGGTCACCTCTCGGCGGAGGGGGTGGGGGAAGGGACGGGGAAAAACCTATAAATTTCCCGGTGACAAGTGCAAAATTGCACTGGTAATTTAAGTTTCCATCAAATGTTTTTACTAATCAGGAAACACCCTTCCATTTCCGAGAGATTTCTTTCCCCTTTCCCTGCCCAACCCCACCCCACTTCATGGGCCTCTAGATCTCACCAGTCTACAAGTACTGGAAATATGTAGTTTACGTTGACAAATAAGAAGCACGAAAGGTTTTAGTGTACCTTTAAAGTTTCATCTAAAAATTTGTGTTATTCAAAAGTATATCTCTAGACACACAATTCACATCTATATTCAACAATAACATAACCAATTGTCTGTTACATATTCCCCAAGGTGACTGCAATTTTTCACAGAGAATACAAAATTATGATTATATGTAGCAAATTTGATGTTCTCGCTGTGTTTAATATTTTCCGTTTTGAAACACATTTCTCATTTTGAACAAAATAAATTCATAATGTGAATGGATGTTGTTTCCATGAATGATGTCTTCTGATCAGCGTGAACTGTAATTGTTGAATGTTTCAATTCAAGTGTGAAATTAATTTTATATTATATAGTGAGTTATGAACGTAATCATTTCTAGTCATTTCTTTTGGCTGAAACAACAAAAAGTATTTATAATAACCTGATTGTATAATAATGTTTTTTCTTTGCAAGAGGCTGATAAGGTGCAGTCTTTGATCAAACTTTTTGATTGATTGGTAATTGGCAAATGTTTTTCGTTCATTCCATTTTAGTAGCGAGCAATGTGATTTAAAAAAAGACAAGCATTCAAGATAATCTTAAATATTAGCTGTTACCATGGAAACTGTAAATCATGTTATTCACGTTAAGCTGTTAAACTAGTCATTTGTTTAGGTGTGTTTAGTTGGTTCCTAGTTCCTAACTCGTAGGTTAGGGTTGGGGTTAGTTCTTATAGTTTCTAATTCGTAATTACGACTTATGATTTAGGAACTAGGTGCCTGCAGCTTCACACTCCTCAATTGTTTGCAAAGAATTTGACAAGATAACTGCAACCGTAAACAAATATGATCATAATACAGTCAGGCACTGAGCATGCCTATTAATGGGAACATAAATGTTCCTCAAAATTGGAACATTTTGCTATATGGAAGCCGCCATTTTGTGATATTTCCTGTGATCCTTTGCTATCCTAACGTTGAAGCCTTATGAAATGTTACATATTTCAAATTTAAGATACCTCTAGAAAAAATATCTTGCTAGGGGAAAATTAAAACTCATGAAAACGCCTTTATTATTGTCATGGCTAAAACTTTTCCACTCCCATTTATTATGTTCACCACGCCGTTTCCGAAATATCAGAAAAAATAGAAATATAGCTAGGCTTTTAGGCGAGAAACGGCCATTTTAATTATTCAAATATTTTTTAACACAAAGATTTTTGGTATTTCAAGTACATAGATTAGAAACTATGACATTCTATCGCAACATCTGAACAATATGGCTGCATGACTTCAATATTCTCGTGTTTCATAAATGTTCCTATTTATAGGCATGCTTTCGGACTGTAACAGCAAGTTTGCTTCCCTCGTTATGCTTCACATTTCTGTTTTACAATATATACGTTTCAAATTTTGAGAAAATAAATTTATAATGTGAATGGATGCTGTGCAGCTTTACGATTCCCATTAATGATGTCCGATCAGCAGCACGGGTCATTGTTAAATGTTCCATTTCGAGTGTGACATTTATTTGAAATGATAGCGAGTTATGAACGTAATTATTTCTAGTCATTTCTTTTTGCTGAAACAACAAAAAGTATTTATATTAACATGATTGGGTAATAATGTTTTTTGTAATTTTGTTTGCTAGTGCAAGCTTCTAATTGTTTAAGATGCAGTCTTTAATAAACATTATGATCATAATGTAAGAAATTTACTTCTCTCGCTGTGTTTAAGATTTCCGTTTTAAAACATACATTTCTAATTTTGAGAAAATACATTCATCATGTGAATGGATGTTGTTGAAATTCATGATTCGCATTGAAGGAAGTCTTCAGATCAGCGGCACAGGCCATTTGTTGAATTTTTCAATTCAAGTGTGACATTAATTTGAAATGACAGCGAGTTATGAATGCAATCATTTCTTGGCTGCAACAACAAAAAGTATGGGTGATTGCCTTATTGCGAATCCATAATCATTGTAAAAGGTTTCGCTTTAGTCTTAAAAGTATCAAAATCTTCGGGTGCCTTGGTTTGCTATCCTTCGTGATTTTATGTCAGAAGCGAGAAAATATCAGTGGCGTGTCAAAGGGGGCTATTGGGGACTTAGCCCCACTAAAAAGATGCCGTAGCCCCCTACTAAAAACCAAAATCAAATCAAACGAATTGACTGAATTATCGTTAACAATTTTGGACCGAAACTCCAGACCCCCAGTTTGCACCAATAATTCTCAATTTTGGACGAAGCACAAATGTTCTATTTTGGACATTTTTGACCAAAATCTTCAATTTTCTGAAGGTGAACGCCTTTGCAATATAAAGCTGACGTCAGCTGACGTCATGTGGTCATGTGACTTTGTTTACATCGCCATTTTGTCAAACTAGAACGATCGTCTGCTGTACACTTATTTAGACTTACAAACGCTTACACGCTGTCATATAAGATAATTTTTGTAAGATAATTATGCCGGAATCTTGCTGTGCCTTTGATTGCACTAATAGATGTGTGCCGGGGAATAAAAAAGACGTTTTATTGATTTTCATCTGATCCTGATCGACGTTGGAAGTGGATTTCTGTTGTACGACGCAACGTCGCCGACGCAACGTCTTTCAACCTTCGCTTCACACTAAGATTTGCAGTGAGCACTCTATGCCAGGTATGTAGGCTTTGTCTGTGTATAACGAACAATCAGATGGCGTTCACCTAAAAGTTACTTTTCGTATACCCGGTGAATATATAAAACGTTAGGAAAATTTAAAGTAAAATTGCCGCCGCGAACAAAAACAATAAAATTCGCCGAACTGGTAGGTAGGTTAGCAGGCAGTATGTTTGTTGTACGTGTGATGTGACTGAGCTGTGTGAAACGCAACGACGCTTTCCAGCAAAATGGCTTCCAGATGAGTTAGAGTCACGTGATAAAATCCCTCTATTGGCTGTACAGATTTACTACATTTCAGATATTGCACCTGTGTGTTGAAAAATGATCTTGCTGTGTAAAGTGATGTCCTACTTACATATCCAAGACGATTTGTATGTATTTCTTTGAAAATCATTTTCTTCTTTCTAAATCATTGAAAACATTGTTTTGTTTAATTACTAAGAAAGGGCTATAGCATGCACTTTACATGAATATGATTTACCCATATGCTCATGTTCCTCACACTCTAAATGAATGAAAAATACATTTTCATTTCAGAGAAATAATTAAAGAATTATCTTGGATTTGCAATTATGACATCACGCTTTATCATTTAGGTCATTTATCGATACACTGGGAGACTGGTGAAATCTTTGAAGTGCAGTATCTCATAAACGGAATAAGATATCAACATGTTGCTTTTAATGATTTGCTTCTTTCATAGTCTATCAAAAAATGGAAATGCAAATTACTGGAAATATTCCTTTAAACCGTTACCTTTCAACAGAATAATGTAGGTCAATGATTACCATTATCATTCTGTCACATAAGATTAATACACATGCAGCAAACATATTCCTTAACTACTTTAGTCTTATCATGTATTCAGTATACAAGAAACGAAAAATATTAAGGATAAATGTCTAAGGAAAATATTATTTCTCAACTTGTTATTCAATCAAATCAATCGCTAAACAGGCACAAGAAACTGAAGTCTGTGGGAAAGTCCAAAAAGATTACGTTTTTTAAAAATGTCAATCGACTTTGCATTTCGGATAATTAAAGAATTATCTTTGCAGTTTATTCCATTAACGAGGGGCAGAACAAGGACAATGCTCTATTATTGATTGGTTGTCTTCCAATAGTCGTATTTTCCCTGATGCATAACACCACAGGTGTACCTAGCGTTATGGCAACCTATATACTTATTACATATTTTAAACAAGGTAGGTAACCTCCTACCGCGACTTTCGAACAGTATATGAAAATTCTTTTTTGACCACTAGCGAATCGTAATTATATTTTTTTACTCTACTCAAATTTGCCGGAGACTCACTTCTTCGTTAATGATCCACAGTATTTGTGTGTGTTTTTTTTTTCTTTTTCCGATGAGATGTACAAACGATGAAATTTCTACTCCCATTACAGTCATGACAGTTTAAATGCCCGACAATTTGCTGCAAACCAAAGAAATGTTGCGATGATGTCATTGAAGTGCTGCTTTTTCATAACGTCATCGCAACATTTTTTTGGTTTGCAGCAAATCGTCGGGCATATAAACTGTCATGACTGTGATGGGGGTAGAAAATTCATCTTTTGTACATCTCATCGGAAGAAAATAACAAATACTGTGGCTTATAAACGAAGAAGGGAGTCTCCGGCAAATGTGAGTTGAGTAAAAAATGTAATAAAGATTCGGCAGTGGTCAAAAAAGGAATTTTCATATACGGCTCGAAAGTCGCCGTAGAAGGTGACCTACCTTATATATATATATGTATTAAGTATATAGGTTGTCATATCGCTAGGAACACCTGTACATGACACCGTGTTCTTGTTGTTACCCTCTCGCTTTCAAACATATATAACATTGGTTACATGCGATACGAAATGATATATTACCAACATTACATTACAATTTCACGAGCCGGTAGACTTTCTATGTTGCCTCAGGGATCATTTACAGCTCCTGGCGGCTGAAACGTCATCACGAAGAAAATGATATGCTTCAAAGTTGTATCACTAAATATGACATATCTGTTGGTTATAATCATGAGCAGCGGATCGCCGCATATTTAAACGTCATGCAGGTGATTTTGATCGATAAGTTTGGTCGATGCTTGTTGCTGACGGTTTTTATCATTCTGATCATTTTACCATTTTGCATCTCTGCTTATCATGTATAGTGTTTTTTTAATATAAATTGGTCGGCTCAAAACCAGGTAACTCCATTTAAAACAATATCTCATTATGTGAAAAATTTCCCCAGACCGTAACTTAAACAAGTTTTTCTGCCCCGCCTTACACAAATTTATCGAGCTGTGTTGTTTGGAAAATTATATCCCAACATACAGGAAAGGTATGAAGCCTAACCTTAAATTTAACTCTAACTCAGTTAGGGTTAGAATAGTTTAGCTCCAAAACTGTCAAAACCTGTTTGTGGGCAATATATATCTTTCCGAATTGGTCACAAAAGACATACATAAAGCTGCCATGCAGTTTACCGATCTGACCAATTTTATAAGTTTGGCAAGCGAATGCAGTTTACCGGTCTGGCCAAATCCATAAGTTTGGCAAACAAAACTCAGAAAACATGATTTCAAATATTTAATCATATATTTGAAAGGCATACTATAACCTTTGTATTATCGCCATGAGGGACTCGGTATTCACATATGACCTTTCCCCGTGATGTCACTGGAGGTCAAACATTTCATATAAAAGATAATTTACTATTCAATCTTTTAAGTTCATGTCATGTTTTTATGATTTATTTTTCAGGTCTCCGGTTGACTTTATTTCTGGAGCAGCCAGAGTACGTAGGATTCATCTCCCCAGAGACCGGGGTGAAAATTTCAGTGGATCCACCTTGCATCCAGAGTTTTCCAAATGTAGATGGTATTGTTGCGTCGCCCGGGTTTTCAACTTTGATCGGCTTAAGACAGGTAAGTGAACTTCAAAACCAGTCAAAATTATAATTGTTGTTTGCAAAGGTAATAAATTCTTCCATGATAATTTACCCTGGGAGGTGGGGAGAGATTGCCCACCTAAAGTATGCAGGGAAGTAATAAAATTACAAATTACTATAGAAAATGGGGGGCGGCAAAATCATAAAATCACACTCAGAAATTAGTTTTCGTCCTTCATTTGAGGACAAATATAGACAGGATGTCGTTCATCGTTCGGAATATTGTTCAAAGTAGTATAGTTTGTATCTACAGTTCATACTTCGGATACTTTAGCAGTTTAGCATCCCTGCATGGGCCCGCTCCAGTTATTTCATGGTACTGTCCCTAAAAGCATCACAGTCCGACTCGGGTTATGGCTATCGTTATTTAACACTGGATGTTTATATCAACACTTCTTCTTTTCATGCAACCAATATTTTACACTTTTTTGGGAATAAGTAAAAAGTCCGGGAGTACATTTTTTTGTAGATTAATCCAGAGACATAATTTACTTACAGACCTCAACTATTCGTCTTCCAAAGCCGTACGGCTACTGCATTGAAAGTAACGACAAAGTCAACGAGCTTGGATATAACTACACCTACTCGGCATGCATTCATTCGTGTCTCGATAAATTCATTTTTCACGATTGTGAATGCCATCACGATGAGCGATTTGGATCTCCCGAATGTGACATCAGAAATAAAAAACAAAGTAAGAAAGATCTGATAAGCAGTATAAGCTATATACTAATATCTCGGAAAGATTTTTGTCATAACCCACAATACATCTTTCCAAATTCAAATCTCTCTAAAGAAATACATAACGGTAAAATATGAAGAAAGCCAAAGGTATTTCACCATCGCATATTTGACTTTTACCAGAGAATTTTAACGTCATCTTTAATAATTCATTTCAATACTTTATTAAGAGCAAATTCTAACATTTTAGTCACCAGCAAAAGCTCAAATTATACAAATTATTAGTTCCAATATCATTTCCAAACATACGACTTTATAATTACAGAATTTGAAAGAATTATTATGTTTTTATCAGCAACAGTTTAAATTGGTCACTGCGCATGTCTCGATCTCTTGATCTTCCGATTTGGAGCGTGGACCAGACTGATAACCTTTTCTAGTTTCACTGACAATTTCTTTGATAGCAGTGTTGAACATCTGCAGATCAGTGCCAATCTCCTGTAACGAAAAGATTCTCAGAACTTTATATTTAACAGATAAATCTTTAAAAAGGTTGTACTCCGAGGAGATCAAATGGATTTGAGATTTGAATCAATTTTTTAAAGGATTTAACTTCTGAACTATACAATTTTCTTGCAGGATATTGCGTGGCATTTTATCAGCGATTTTATTTCAACATCCACAAAGCACGATGCAGATGCAAAGAACCTTGTCAGTAAGTAGAAATGAAATACACTCATCAGGCTTATGCTTATCAATGATCACTGTGACACATACTTCTCTTCCGTGGCAACACACAGCCATCCACAAATTGACAAACCTGCACCGTAAAAAGATAGTTCTTATACCTCGTCATTCCAACTTCGGTATTATTTGTGTAGAAATTACTGAAATCAGGCTAGTTGTGACGTCACATCCTCAGAGTCTTTATTATCAGAGTCAAA
>JAIGNY010001194.1:2360000-2365000 GCA_020152595.1 Chiridota heheva
TTTACGGGTCCGTTGGACGGCCGGACGGTTCCATACAACTCCGTGGCCCACGGTTCCAGAGATCGGATCCGTACGACTCCATAGTTTTGTAACGGGATAATGTACACCGTACGATTAACCCAGAAATACACCCACTAGACGAAGCTACGTGGTCAGGTGATAAGTGACAATCTTCGCAAGAAGTATAGCACCACGAGAGCTATTCTCTTCTTGTCCCGTAGCCATTAGCTACGCAATTCCACGGCCGTGTGAACGCCATTAATAAGATTGTCCGCGTTGAACCTTACAGTTCCGCAATTATTTTTACCAGTATCATGGACACGGAGGACAGGTCCCCGAGTGTCGGTGCGTTATGCGCCTTAGACGTCCCGCGATGCGTCGCGTGAAAACGCTTTTTTAAGTTACGCTCCGGTGATATCGAAAAGAACAAACCCGTGTACACCGCTGTGGACCACGGTTCCGTGAAAGGACCGGTAGACCCACAAGAGGCGGCGCCCTAAGGGGTTATACGTAAGTTAGTAACCTTTTTTACGGCTCGTTGTAAAGCCATTGGATTACTTTCACGGGTCCATTTGGGTCCGTGCGGCTCCGGTGATCGGTTCCATACGGCCCCACGGCTTGTTTCCATGGCCCGTAAGGGTCCATAACACAGTCCTGCGGCTCCGTACGGGTCATGGGACGGCCCTGTATGAGTCCGTACAGTTTTGTAATCAACAACTTTTGGTTCCATACGGTTCCAGCGTTTGGGTCCGTACGGCTCCATAGTTCTGTAGCGGGGTAACGTACAACGTACGTCACACCCGATAACAGACCCTTTAGCTATGAAGCTACATGGTCAGGTGATAAGTAACAATCTTCACAAGGAGTATAGCGTTACGAGAGCCATTTTCTTCTTGTTACCGTAGCCATCAGCTACGCAGTTCCACGTCCGTGTGAGCTACCGTAGTAAGATTTTCGCGTTAAACGTCATGGTTCCGCAGAAATTTTCACCAGGATCATGGACATGGAAAAGTCCCCGTATGTCGGTGTCGGCGGGGCACCCAGGATGCCCCGCGATGCGTCGCGTGTAAGCGCTTCCTCAGGTTACGAAGCTTAGTGATTGGGTGGTAAGAAAACCATCTCTGCGAGAGGCATAGCATCACGAGAGCTATTTTCTCCGTGTTACGTACTTCCACGACCGTTCGAACTACCCTGAATGTAATTTTCGCGTCAAACGTGACGTTCCGCTCAAATTGTAAAGATATTAACGCGGTTTTACGTAAACCCGGGAGTACAACAACTTTACGGACCCTCTGAACGGCTCCGCACCGGTCCCTACGGCTCCAAGACATGAATTCACGAGTCCGGGACACGGCTTTACAGGTCCATACAGTTCCGTAGCTACACGGCTCCGGTGAAAGGACCGTTACGGCCCAACAGGACCTACACGGGATCACGGACAACGTACGATAAACCCGGGTAACAGAACTTCGGGACAATGCGACCGATAGCCGCGCGCTACAGACTTCCGTAATTGTCATTCTTACCGGGACGCATTTAGCGTTTGACAGCAGTCCCCCACACGAAGCCACGAGCTACGCTGTTCCGTAGTGAACAGATACAAACGGAGTTAAGGGCATACACCAGCAGCGCAATTGCATGGTAAGCGACCGGTAGCCATGAGCTACAGAGTTCCGCGGCCGTTATTCTTACCGGGACACGTACTGAGTACGACGGTAGTCCCCTCTTCCCCACGCAGCTACCAGTTTCGTAGCTCCGTAGTAAAACAAACATTGTTTACGGCTCGTATAGCTTGCGTTACACGTGAGCTTTTCCGTATTCTATACGGCTCCAGTATATTTTCAGCTATTCCAACAGGAACGCGTACTGAGTACAAATTTACTCCCTCACGCGTAGCCACTTACTCAGTGGCCCCGTAGTGAGTAGAAGTATACTAAGGTAACGACTCATGTAACAGATGTGGTACGTTAATGCTATCGTAGACCCAGGCGGTTCTTTTGTACTGATAGCTATTACGTTAGGAAACGTAACAGTACCAGTTGTCCCCCTCGCGTAGCCACTAGCTTTATTGCTCCGTGGTGGACGACCAGTGGAATTTACTTGTCACGTTGACGTCTTTGTAGATCCGTAACGGCTCTATACTACTTTACGGGGATGCGCACTGAGTACGACGTTAGTCCCCTCAGTAGCCACGTGCTTCTCAGTTCCGTGGTGAAGGGTGTTTAACGGAATTAACGGCCCGTGTAGTATGCACAGGACGTCAACTCTTTCGTGATTTCTACACCAGTGTTGGGGTTAACGACTCATACAGTAGATGTAGTACGTTACACCCCCTGTCAAAATTAACTCCATAAAGGATACTTTTCTTGACATAGGTGGCCTTTTGATAAACAACCCTCACGATCGGGGTAGCTATTAAAACCAATAGCACGTTTAGTTCATTCTATACTTTAACACCTTCTTAAAACAGATCAACGCGGCTTGCGGCTTTACGGCCTGTTAGTTAACTACCCGTACAGACATATGGTATTAGTTTTCTCCACATCCGTAGCCATAGGCTCCGCAGTTTCAAAGTTGTTACTATACGTTGTACGTTAACACCTTTTCCAATCAACTTCATAAACAAGTTTCGCTGTTGATAGGAGTGGCCTAAAGCTACGCGGTTCCGCAACTGCTACAATTTTCAGACACCAGTTCGGAGCCGTAGACAATATTTTACGGCTCCGCGGTCTTACGAGCCTTACACGGTTTGCAGGCATTTTTGTATACGTTTTTTTTTATTAACGGCCTGCCTTTTAATTCGCTAACCATTGGTTTAGTTTAGTAAAATTTAAACAAACTTTGCTCAGGGTCAGCAGTCTTATCTGTACTGAAGATGGTCTCATTCAGTACCTCCGCTTTACACGTTTATTCGGTGGCCACCGCCTTTGGTGGTGGTGCGGACGCTCCCACGTATAGTGAGGAACGAAGTTTCCACCCGTCAGACATTCACCTTCAGTGCCGACAGATGCGTCTTGATCGAGGAAGGAGCACATTTCATGTGACCCCCATGACAGAAACTTGGACGGGTACTTGGCCTTTTTTACAGGCAGAATGCCGGGCATTTTCACCTTTTACCGCTAGTGCTGAGCAAGGCAGTTCAGATTCGCGCCGACTTTACACCACTGTTGTGGTCTCCTTTTCAGACAGATAGGAACGGACTCCAAGAGTTTCTAGAATCCTTCTCTCGTCTCGGCGCAGGACGAACTATGCCAGCCTTACGGCCGCCCACCTCAGACTACGAGAACACGATCACAATCGTCTCGCTTCAGTGGAACCCCATAGGATGGGTGTGCTTCCCATAGGTGACCACAGCGATCAGGACCTTCTTCGGTCTCCCGGACGTATGTCTGTCCGCATCCGTGGATGATCGCAAGCTATCTTTTTTTGCATCCTTTCTCCTGACCCGCGGCTTCAGGGTCGATGCATTTATTTTCAAAAGAACTCATGTAAGTTACGTTTTCCGCCTTTCACGCTAGTACCGAGTATGCTAAGCAAGGCGACGTGCGACCGATAGCGCCCACTTTTCCCGGCCAACTGCAGTTCCCTCAGCTGCTCAAGACCTTGCAGGCTTCCCGTACGAGCCGCGGTCCAGGGACGACTTTTGTCTTTTTCCCGGGCTCCGGCAAACTGCATCTCAGTCCCAGAGCACTTCGTTTGATGGTCTGATGGTGTGGCCTTAATCCGCCTTTCCTTGACGTAGCAAGGCCTTTCTGTGGAGTTGTTCACCCCCTCCCCCCCCCCCTCCCATCCCACACCACCACCGTTTTGGAGGTGGGTCCTCTTTCAGACTTGGTTCAGTCACGGGCTCTGGGATAGCTTGCAGCTATCCACCGAGGTATTTCAGTTGGGTCTACGGTCTTTGACTGGCGACCACTGGGAAGTTACACGGAGATCCCATTGTACTGTGTCACGAGACATTTTCCTCCGAAGGATCGTCCAGTAGCGTCGTTTAAAGTAGTCGACACTGTTCATGGAACAGCCGAGGTATGCACTCGGGTTCGAGGCATAGCCCCTTTCTCGGGATTTCTCGTGCCGCCGTTCGGTAAAACGCTTATCGCGGTTTTCCCCCTTGTTTTTGTCTGACTTACTTTGCGAAGTTCGTATTACCCCGCTAACTTTTGCTAACGAATTTTTCCCGGTCCTGAAATTCTTCAATTCGCTTTAGCTAGTACACGCTTCGTTCCCAATCGTATTTTACCAGCCGGCTCCGTCTCGTGGACGAACCCGGTGCATTTTGTGGCGTTTTTGTAGACACTATTATGATATTCGTATCGTTTCCAAACGCTCTTCCGGTTGGCATGTTTTTCTGAGTTTCTAACACAGGTTCATGCGATGTTTGCCTCAGTTACTGTTAACGAATAGTGCCTTGTTCGGTTTGACTGTAACTAGAAGTGGTTTACTATATTTAAGTACTTTCCACTCTGAGGTCTTTCATCCTTAAGAGGAGAAGGAATTGCGTCCTTTAAGCGGGATTAGATTAGTGAGAGTTTTAGTACCAGCCTTTAGAAAATTGTGCTGCGACCTGAACTCCCTTCCTTCCTATCCTTGGTTGCAATCTGATTGCATATTTATAGCATGGAAGGTAAGATATGACTTGAAGTAAATTTACCCTGCTAAGCGTAGCGGGGATATTTACGAGAGTAATACTTACCTTCCATGCATCCCTCCCGCGTCCCCTCTCGCTCAGGCCTCGGTGGAATGTTAGGTGGGGGTTAGTAGAGGTTATATGGAGGTCAGGGCTGGCTGGTAACTACGTTTTAAGGTCGGTTAGAAGTACGTTAGAATCAGGTTATGTGACCAGATTGCGTATTTATAATATGAAAGGTAAGTATACAAACTTAAAAACGAACCGACGCCCACAGAGAGACCAGACAGAGAGCGCATCATCTTCACTATCACAGTATCTATCACAGTATCAAGTTAGGATATGTAGGCCTCGTTAGGTTTCATTACATTGA
>JAIGNY010001194.1:2372500-2510000 GCA_020152595.1 Chiridota heheva
CTTACAACAAAAGATAAAGTATTTAGCATGCCGTAAAAGAAGTTTAGCGGGTAGTAACACCTTAGTGGTGTATCCAAAAAAACATATGAACGGCATATATCAAAGTTAATCTTAAGACATAGATTACAAGCATTGATTTAAACATTTTAAACATAGGCGCACCTCCAGAATAAATGGTAAACTGTTTCACTCTCACACAAATCCACAAAATGTACAAAGTGGGGAGTTACTCAAATTAGTCTTATGTAATTAGGCGTTAACACCAATGATTCTGTGTAAGAAACGAAATTGAAAATACTGGAGTTTTACCTCTCTCACGGCACAAATAGAAGTTTAAAAACAATTTTCCAATCCGCAGGTACATTCACAATTTCCTGCTCCCACTTATTCACAGATTTAGGCATTACAAAAGAATGCTGCAAAAGGTAACCATAAACATGACGTGTTGGCTTGCAGGCAGAAGAAAAGGTTATTAAACGATTTATGTTATCATTAACGGGCTAAAAGGGAAATAAGTTATCTTTCCAAGATTTTTAGATTGCATCTATAATGCCAAAATGATAAGTAAAGGGAAAATTTCTCAAATTGAATTTAGTAACAAAAGAATTATACCCAAGGGGGTTGCCGTTATCATCAAACAAATTCCTTAGAAAGTAGGCATTGTTATCTAAAAGACTTTTTATAAAAACCACCTGGGAATCAATCTTGATAAAAAAGTTGTTTAGAACCTATTGGTTGGCATAATTGTAGTTTACAGTTTTATGGTAATTATAATCTGACCAGGCCTGATAAACATGTAAAATAAAAATATTTGAAATTCGTAAATCTTTTGTGGAAAAATTACATTTGAAAAGAAAACTAGAACCATACCTTTTTAAGAAATAGTAAAAGAATGACTTCCATGGTCTATCAACATTGTCAAGATACATCAGAACCCATTTACATTTAAAACTCTTTGCAAACTAGATGAGCATATTGATCATTCTAAAACCGCCATCACACTTATCATTACACAGTACAGTTCTCTTGACTTTATCAGACTTATCATTACTCCAGACGAACTTAAAGAAAAGTTTAACTCATCAAAAAACTTGTCTGGAGGACTAGGTAGAACAGTTAACGGGTAAACAATTTGGGAAATTGCAAATGATTTTAAGATTTTGATTTTACCTATAGGTGTAAGATCACGGGTTGCCCAAATTTGTAAGAGATGTTTAATTCGTGACAGCTTAGAGACATAATTTAATCGGAAAAATCCTCGTGGTGATGGGAAAAGGAGATACCTAGGTAAGTACAAATGCCGTTGCAAATACGATAGATGTAATTATTAGAATGATTTGGACATTCGGTAGCATAGGACCCCAGTAAAAATATAAAAGATTTATCAAAATTTACCTTGAGACCAGAAATATTTGAGAATTTGCCAAAATCATCATGAACTTCGCGAAGGGAAGTGTCTGAACCATCAGAGATTGTAACCGTATAATCGGCATACTGGGAGATCTTAAAATGAAAATTACCAACATGAATACCGTTAATATTGTCATTACAATTGATTAATACATTTAAAATCTCAGTACATATTATAATTAAGTACGGGCTGGCTAAGAGGACAACCCTGGCGGACGCCTTTTGACGCTTCAAAACAAGTAGAAACATAACCATTGTTTGTTCTGTTGTAACACATGTGGTTGCATTTTTATAAAAGGTTCTTATCCATTGAATTAACGAGAGACCGAAGTTAAGGTAAGAAAGAGTATTGAATATAAAATTCCAATCAAGACAATTGAATGCTTTCTAATAATCTAAAAAAAATAGAGGACCAGGTGTAGAACTGTCTTTGCAAAAAAAAAAAAAAATTCGTATACACTTTCTAATATTTTCACCAATATATCTCCCTTTAACAAAGCCTGTTTAATCATAACTGATTATTTTAGATATTTTATTTTTAATCCTGGTAGCGATTGTTTTAGCTGCGATTTTATAATCAACATTCAATAGGGCGCCAGTTTTTCAGAATTCTCGGGTCTTTTTTATTCTTAGAAATTAAGCTTATACATGCTCTGCCCTGGTCATCAGAAACAAAACCATTTTGAAAAGAAAAGTTAAATGAGTTAACTATCAATTCACCCACCTCATTCCAAAAAAATCTGTAAAATTTAACGGGGATACCATCGGAACCAGGTAATTTATTAAGGGACATTGAAAATAAGGACGTGGTGCACTCCTCTAAAGTGAGGTACTCCTTACAACTAAAAATATTGAAAATAATAATAACAATAATAAAATCAAAAGACGCCCAGAGTTAGTAAAGAACTTATCAATGTTGGTGTGAAATTGTAAATAGAATTGGAACTAACCACTCACTCAGGCAAACCATTTAACTCATTAACAACTCTTTGCGAAAAAGTTAAAACGCCAAATATCAATACGTGAGAACTCTTTGTCAACTTCAAACTGTTACCACGTGTCATATGAGGATTACTTAAAATATGCAAGAAATAATAGGAAGTCGAAGCATCACTACCAGATCGGAATTTAAAAACGTAAATCATATCGCCACGTACTCGTCTCACCTCAAGCATGGTCGAACCAAGAATTCGCAACCTAGATTCATAAGAGAGATTCCTTACTTCGGGAATAAGTCTAGTGGCTCTTCGCTGAACCTGTATAAAATAAACTTATCCTTCTCATAAAAGGGACTCTAAGTCAGAATAGTACACTCAAGGTGGGGCCAGACTAATTGTTTTTACAAATTAAGAACAACTTCTCTACCAAGAAAACAAAAAATTCTTCTAATCAAACCAAGCATCCTACTTGATCTTGCAGCTGCTAAAGCACACTGCTTAGAAACTTTCAGATTGCTAGTAATGACAACACCAAGATCCCTTTCTTCATCAACACAACCAAGATTTGAACCATTCATGCTGTAATTAAAACCAAAATTGCTCTGACCAAATCTAATAACTTTGCATTTACCAACATTGAATGACATGTCTCGTTTCTGACCAAGAAACTAACCTATCCAGATCACTTTGCAACAGTGAAGGATCCCTAGTATCGTCAATAATTCTGTAGAGCTTAGTGTCATCAGCAAATTTACAAATCCTGGAGCCAATTAGGGAAACGTCAATATCATTAATGAAGATCAAGAAAAGAAGCGGACCTAATACAGAACCTTGAGAACACCACTTGTAATCTTCTTCTATGGAGATACTTCACCATTAATAACAACTCGTTGTGTCCTGCCAACTAATCAAGAATTTATCCAACTGAAACACTTTTCCTCCACACCAAGCGCTCTTGTTTTCATCATTAGCCTGCCTAACGGAACCTTATGAAACGTTTTTTGAAATCTAGATAGATGACATCCACATTATGACCAGAATCAAGTAGTTTTGTAAGATCATCAAGAAACACCAATAAATTAGAAACACAAAACCTTTTAGGTAAGAATCTATGTTGGGACAAATTCAGCAAACCATTGACGAGTAAATGATCAAGAACAACATCGTTCACAATGGACTCCATGACTTTAGCTAGTCTCACTGGCCTATACTTACAGGGCAAACTGTGGTCGCCTTTTTTCTTAAATAGGAATGACATTAGCAATTCTCCAATCACTAGGAACAACACTAACAACATCAAAGCACTTTGAAGAGATAATACTCAGGGGAACAGCAAAACGCCAGAACATTCTCGTAAGACAGCAGGATGTATACCACCCGGAGCGGTGCATGCCTTATTCAAATTTAAACCCCTCAACTTCTTAGACACAACATCAACTAAAAATCAACATCCTTAATGGATACTAGACAGTGCACACTAAGATAATCCTCAACACCACCAGCAAGGGACTAAATAGTAAAAACAGACACAAAGTAGGCTAGTCATTCAAGACCTCGGCCATATCCTTAGCACCATTGATAGTAACACCATCATTACCCTGCAGGGGACCAACAGCCTCCTTGTTTTTTTGCTTTGAGCGAACATAAGAATGAAACAACTTAAGGTTAATCTTAATCTCTTTGGACAAACGTTTCTCAAAAAGCAATTTAGTAAATATTTTCAAACACTTTGTGAACTTTTCATAATCCATATACCTAGCAAGCTTTGCAGGACACCAACTGTGTTTATAACAACGCTACAACTTCTTCTTTTACTACAGCCCGCAATGCCCCCCGAGACATCCGCATTGGTCGATTTCCCAGGCAGATTTTCTTTATTAAAGACAAACCTATTTACATCCTCCAAAACTTTAGTACGGAATACATTACATGCTTTAGAAGGATCTTAGTCACAAAGCAAAGACTCCCAATTAAACAACAAAATATTTAAATAATAGAAATGCAGCACAATTAGCATTACTAAAAGTCAAAAACCAGTTTATTAGCTGGAGAAGCCTTTGTGAAACAACACAGATATAACCTAATGAGGTAATGATCACTACACCCTATCTTACCGCTATATTACTAACCATACTTTCTTCACTACTGAAAATCAAGTCAAGCAAATTTCTACCACGCGGTGGAAACACATGCTGGGTGAAAAACCAGTACGACGCAACTTTGAGAAAATCTTTACCATGTGGATAGTACAAAGATTCCAATCAATGTCTAGAAAATTAAAATCCCAAAAAAACAATAACCCTCCTAGAAGCAACTTTTTCTGACGCAGTCAAGTAATTTTTGGTTGTTCTCAGGACTAGAATTTGGTGATCTATACACAACACCAACAACCAGCAACCACTGAACTATCAACAACACTATATCTACAATCTACGTATTATTGTCTAGCAGCCTAGTATGAAAGGGGCACTTGTGAGACGCAGAGGGCGTAGCCCCACATGTCATAAGAATTTCTAGCATTTTAAAAGATTTTTGTGAGATAAATTCCAGCTTCAAATGTCATATATACCTCCAAAAAATTATAGAACACTATTTGGAGAGGGAATCCATATCGGTGACTATATGAATGTGCAAATGTTAGTCCCGAAATTCATAAGAATTTCTAGCATTTTATAAGAGCTTTCATGGGAAAAGGCATATACCTAAAGAGAATAAACATGTAATCTTTGGAGAAGGGACCCTTTCGGTGAATTGATGACTATACCGACCATGCCGACATGTTTTATTATTAACTTTTGTGATTTATTAGGGATATTCCCCCGTTCCATATACTGTCCTATACCTGAACAAACGTGCACCCTTCCCGATAAACATGATGAAGGTATATGCCTTGCAAGAGACACTAAATTTTATCTAATACTGCCCAAGGATGTTCTTTCAATTTAGCTTCTAAAATAGTCAAATGCCGTTTAAAAGACAATTGACGAGTGCATGCAGAGAACAACACTAATCTTGAACAGTGTAGTGGCAACATCTTATTTCCAATAATAATTGCACAATCATTGTTAGCAGTTTTGAAAGATGTATTTTTCAAATTTCCTCTATTTTGTATATTTTGACTAAGTGTATGAAAAAACAATATGAGTTATATTTCGTATCAGAAATACAATTATCGTGAAAAGTAGAAAAATGTTTATAAAAATGAATTGTAAGTGTTACAGCATAAAATTTAATGTGAATATCATATAAGAATACCCAGAAAATTATTCATAATTGTATTTTGTAATCATTTTGTAATAAATTGTATTTCTATTGTTAACATACATAGCAGCAGCTGCTATAATTATTCTCTCGTGAGATACGTATTTTCTAGGATTTAGTGGTTTAGAGATTCCTCAGGCATCTAGAAAATCTTTTGTTTTCTGCTGACGTTGAACACTTGTAAGTGAATGTTATTGTCATATTATACCAGAATGTTTTCCTTTTTTTATCAAGGACTGACCCTCATATTTTTGATTGGATTGCAATGATAATGCAAGTAATGATGCTAGTAGAAGATGCAGATCAAAGTTTGAATAATATATTTTACGTTAAATATTTGCAAGAAATCTAAGGCCCTTACACTAGTACTGAACGTCTGACTATATACGGCCCTTCTGCTTGGCGAGCGCCGCAACGATAGATTTTCCTCTCAACACTCGAACACATCATAGGATTAGGGAAGGAAGCACCACGATACCCATATCTCTATGTACAGTGAATGTACCCCAAGGTTTTACGAAGATACCTAGCATTGGGAATATAACAGAGTGACAAAATCCGACACCATGGAAACCGAACCCATGTATGACCGATTATATCGCAGCATAGTGGATAACCCACCAGACCAAAAGCCGTATCTGTCATGTGTTTTGAAATATATCTTTTAAAAATGAACAGTTTACTCCGGAAGTAAGATTTGTACCCATACAACTATTAACAGGGTAAAGGTTATCAGACAACGTAGGTTATCAAAAACACAATGTAAAAATAGCACTAAACGCAAATAAACGATCATTTAATGAGTTTTATTTTTCGCAATATTCATCTTTTTTTTCATTTTGTCAACATTTAATAGTTTGCCAAATATAATAAGAAACTTAACTGCGTTTCGTCTATGGTGTATATTCATAAGACTCAAAAGTATGTAGGAATAATGATTTAAGAGACTAACCTCCTGACCTCGCGTTGCAGATATAATGCACTAAATTCTAATTCACATTTTACAGATCTCCACAGTGTCTCAAAAAGCGACTAGTACAGTAAGTTTAATTGAACATTGAAATGTGACAGTCATAATTGCACTTCCATGTCAAGTTTTATATATTTCTTTCAAAGTTAATTATCTTTTTTCTGAATTATTGGAAACATTTTTACTCAATTATTGAGACAGGATACAACACGTGCTTTGCAAACAAATGTTTTATCCATATGTTTCAGTACCTTACGCTCTAAATTAGAGAAAATGAAGAAGACAAAAATCATTGAATTACAACAAAAATACAAAATCTTGTATCTGCAAAAGTACAACATCACATATTGCACCAATTGGTCACTTTTCGACACATTGGTGAAATCTTTGAATAACTTTGATATGAATATACTTTTTTCCCCCAATCTGTTTCGTTAATAATCGTCTATCATTATAAGTGAACATGAAAATTCGCCTTTAAAACACAGGCTATAACCGACTTGAGTACCTTTTTACCTTTTATGTATACATCCATGATCGTGCAGTCGTATAAACATGCATTGCCATGCATGACAGACAACACCTCATACATCGGCAATTACAAATGCATACGAAATGAATTCGTGTTTTTACAATAAGTATTTCCTGATTTATGTATGCAAAACAATGCAGTACAAATTTCCATTCATTTTTCTTAACTGTATATGCTTGGCTAATAATAATTTGCCTCCAAATTTTAAAAATGTATTACTTTTAATATAAAAAGATGCCTGGCTTTAGGTTAGACAAGATATTCCAAGAAACAAACGGTGAAGAAACTTCTTTAATAGCTTTTCCCGTCAAGAAACAAAATGGAGAAGAAACTCATTTAATAGCTTATCCCGTCATTAAACAACATGGTGAATAAACTCCTTTAATAGCTTATCTTGTCAAGAAACAAAATGGTAAAGAAACTCCTTTAATAGCTTATCCCGTCAATGAACAAAATGGTGAAGAATTTCCTTTAATAGCTTATCCTGTCAAGAAACAAAATAGTGAAGAAACTCCTTCAATAGCTTATCCCGTCAAAAAACAAAATGGTGCAGAAACTCCTTCAATAGCTTATCCCGTCAAGAAACAAAATGGTGAAGAAACTCCTTTCAATCAATCAATCAGTCACATTTACATAGCCAGATAGCGCCAAACACCAAAACAGTTTTGTACTAAGGCGCTTGCAAGTAATTAAGCACAACTTCACATGAAAAAACAAAACAAAAAAACAGTTAGCGATGGTAGGCAACTTGAAAAAGATGGTGTTTCAACAGTTTTTTGAATATAGCAAAGAAATTGGCAAGCTTGATGTGGTCAGGCAGGAGGTTCCAGGTGCGAGGAGCATAACATGAAAATGATCTATCGGCAAATGTTGTATGTTGAGTACGGAGTTCAATAAATCTGGGTGCTGATGTAGATGTAGATCGAAGCTGTTTAGAACCTGTTTGAATTTGAATAATGTTGGAGATGTATCTGGGACTTTGTTCATGAATGAATTTGTACACAAGGACAAGGATTTTAAAATCAATTCGTTGGCGAATGGGGAGCCAGTGTAGATTTATCAGATCAGCTGTAACATGGTCATATTTGCGTTTTCTGGTGATGAGGCGAGCTGAAGTGCGCTGAATATTCTGAAGACGCTTTAGGAGGATGTCACTTATACCAGTTTACAAACTATTGCAGTAGTCCAGCCTGGAAGTAACAAGGGTATGTACAGCAAGTTTGGTGGCTTTTGTAGTAAGCATTTTACGAGCACGACCAATGTTAATGATTTGGTAATTAGCACTTTTTGAGATGCTTGCAAATTGCGCATTCATAGTCATACCACGGTCAAACATGACTCCAAGATTTCTAACAGGGTCAGACTTCACAGGTGCACTAGCACCAGCCATATTGACAGAGGTGAGCTTGAATTTGGTGAGTTGAGCTTTGAAACCAAACACTAAGACTTCAGTCTTAGCAGCATTGAGCTTCAAGAAATTTGTTTCCATCCACTTCTTTACATCATCAACACATTTTTCAAGAGTGGAGATGGCACGCTGAACACCATGAACAGATGTTGGACACACAGATACATAGATTTGTGAATCATCCGCATACATATGCATTTCCATACCGCACTTGTGGATTATGGGACCAATGGGAAGTGTATAGATAAGGAACAACAGTGGGCCAAGCACTGACCCTTGTGGCACCCCGTAGCGTAGGAGGTGTGAGGCTGAAAAAGCTCCATTTATGTAGACCCGTTGTGATCTTTCTGACAAGTATGATCAGAATCAGTTCAATGCTGTACCATCCACACCTATGATATCATGAAGTCTAGCAATTAGTATGCTTTGATCTATTGTATCGAACGTACTACTTAAGTCCAGCAGCAAGAAAATGGTCACACCTCTCCTCTCCATAGCCCACAGGATGTCATTGTGGACCTTAATCAGAGCGGTTTCTGTACTATGGAACTGTTTATATGCAGATTGTAATGGTTCATGCAGTCGATGTCTTGACATATACTCATTTAGTTGTTTCGCAACTACACGCTTAAGTACCTTAGAGATGAAAGTGAGGTTGCTAACTGGGCGATAGTTTTTAAGGATATTATTGTCCAGAGTACTTTTTTTTAATAAAAGCTTTAATAGCTTATCCCGTCAAGAAACAAAATGGTGAAAAACTCCTTTAGTAGATTATCTCATCAAAAAACCAAATGGTGAAGAAACTCCTTTAATTGATTATCCCATCAAGAAACAAAATGATGAAGAAACTCCTTTAACCAGTCAAGAAAGAAATTGGTAAAGAAACTCCTTTAATAGCTTATCCCATCAAGAAAACAATTGTGGAGAAACTTCTTTAATAGCCTATCCCGTCAAGAAACAAAATGGTGAAAAAACTCCTTTAATAGCTTATCCCGTCAAGAAACAAAATGGTGAAGAAACTCTTTTAATAGCTTACCCCATCAAGAAACAAAATGGTGAAGAAACTCCTTTAATAGCTTATCCCGTCAAGAAACAAAATGATGAAGAAACTCCTTTAACCAGTCAAGAAAGAAATTGGTAAAGAAACTCCATTAATAGCTTATCCCATCAAGAAAAAAATTGTGGAGAAACTTCTTTAATAGCCTATCCCGTCAAGAAACAAAATGGTGAAAAAACTCCTTTAATAGCTTATCCCATCAAGAAACAAAATGGTGAAGAAACTCCTTTAATAGCTTATCCCGTCAAGAAACAAAATGATGAAGAAACTCCTTTAATAGCTTATACAGTCAAGAAAGAAATTGGTGAAGAAACTTCGTTAATAGCTTATCCCATCAAGAAAAGAATTGTGGAGAAACCCCTTTAATAGCCTATCCCGTCAAGAAACAAAATTGTAAAGAAACTCCTTTAATAGCTTATCCCGTCAAGAAACAAAATGGTAAAGAAACACTTTTAATAGTTTATCCCGTCAAGAAACAAAATGGTGAAGAAACTCCTTCAATGGCTTATCCCGTCGAGAAACAAAATGGTGAAGAAACTCCTTTAATAGCTTATCCCGTCAAGAAACAAAATGGTGAAGAAACTCCTTTAATAGCTTATCTTGTCAAGAAACAAAATGATGAAGAAACTCCTTTAATAGCTTATCCCGTCAAGAAACAAAATGGTGAAGAAACTCCTTTAATACCTTAACCCGTCAAGAAACACAATGGTGAAAAAAGTCCTTTAATAGCTTATCCCGTCAAGGAACAAAATGGTGAAGAAACTCCTTTACTAGCTTATCAAGTCAAGAAAATTGTTTCCTCATCATTTTTTTTTTTACAGTCTTCTTTTGTATATGAAAATCTCGTCTTGATTAATAAACTAATCCTTTAAGTTGACAAGAACAACTTTTAAAAAATGGCTGTCGTGGCATTTATCATTATTGTACGGATAGTAATAAAGAAAGCAGTGACGTGTCTAAGTGGGCTATTGGGGGCTTAGCCTCCCCCTCACCTCTAATTTTTTGTCGAAGCCATAAATATAATTAACTAAAATATCAAATGTACCATGTGTGGCATATTTTGCAATCGTAATGACAGAGCTATCGTTAATTTTGGACCAAACCTTTTACAGTTTGCACCAAAATCCTCCCATTTTCGACCAAATATCTTTCATTTTGGCCCCAAAATCTTCAATATTGACTTAAAAATCTGCACTTTTGAATACAAATCTTCAAGCTTATACATACAATTTTAATATTGGACCAAAATTTTCTCAAGGGCTGCAATCTACAACATAAAAAACATCAACCTATGGATACGAAGGTAAAATTCTTATAACATCAGGGCCATGCGCGCATGAGAGCTATAATGAATTTTCAAAGCAATACAATTTCTAAATAGGCCTTTATCTTTTTGCCTACGCTAATTGGGAAAAATTATGGGAATTTTTCGGAAATTCTCCTGAATTTACAGGAATTTTTCTTCATTTTCAGGAAATTTTCTTTATTTTCAGAAAATTTTCTTCACTTTCTACAAAGTTTTCATGAATCTTAATTAAGGATATCTTAGTCAATTTTCGGAAAATATCCGTCAATTTTCGGGAAATCTCCTTCATTTACCGAGAAATTTTCTGCATTTTGTGTAATTTTCTTCAATTTCTGGGTAATTTGTCTTCAATTTCCAAGAATTCGTCTTCAATTTCCAGGTAAATTCTTCACTTTCCCGGAAAGCACTGTCAATTTCGCCAGAAATTTTCAGAAACTGTTGCCAAAATTTCAATAATAATTTCACAATTTGTCATCAAAATAAAGCATACATGCAACCGAGAAAACCCTTTTCGGGGGTGCCTCTAGCTCATACGCGCCTCTGTCAGTCTGCCCTCCCTAATCTGAAACCGGTCTTCAGTCAGTTTCCTCAAAACGAAAAGCAAAGAAAGATAACAAGGTGATGTAGGTATGAATTAGTTTATCATAAAATAGAATAGATACAATAAGTAAAGACGTCAAAAATTAGAATGGTTCCTGCTAAAGACAAGAAGAAAGAACACCCGCTTCCATATGCTATGTAAATCAATAACAATCATCGCCATTGATAATGATATCCTAATCCCAAGCGTAATAATCAATACAAGAACTAATCATGATATCTGTATTCCAAGTTCCCTATGCTAAAACGAATGTAAACACTCCTTCTTTCCCTAACTGCTCAAACACTAAATGATTGAAATGCTTTACCGACAGACCACCAGACATTGATATACATTCACCATATCTAACTTAGCCCACTAAACTTGTAAATTGTTTTTTCCTCATACTTGTTACGCTTGGCTGTCGTTCATGTCTAGAAGGATTTTTGCCGACTTAGCCTGTAAGTTAGCAAAGCACCATTGAATATTCATACAGTAATGTGCGCTATACTATAAGTTTCTATTACCCAGTTACCTTAACCTATTTTAAATTAAGATTCAGGTTGTAAGATTACTTCAGCAGATGAAAAGTGGCGTACGTATACCCACGCTAAAAATGTCTTAAGTTAGCTGTTAAAGTTTCCTGTCAGACTATCCTCGTTCATTTCAAATTTCAAATAATATCATTCTCCTTTACTATCTCTTTGTGACTCTTCAAAAAATATTTTTTATTATGTTTCTGAAACAGTAAAAATATCTAAACGATACAAATCTTCATATCACATTTGGATCTGGCTATTAAAATATCGGATTGGCACCGAAACTTTTCGTCTGAATTTCTCAACCTTGGCAATTTACATGATTTTTGCGAATAAAAACAACGCCATACATTTTTAAATTAGCATTGCTAAAATTGATTGTAGCGTCGTAACCATTAAAAAACAATCTTCAATAAATAGCACCTAATTTGAAGTCCATATTCTCCTCATTAATTGAACTTTAATAATTATTCTAAAGAATGGTGGATTTTGAGCATGGAATTTACACTACTACTCCCGTCGCGTTTTGAGGGCCACGACAGGAATGAATAAAACATGGACGATGAGGATGTGAATAGCCGATTCACTTCGCAGATTAGGTAACCAGCCAGCAGTAGCTGACATTTAAGCTCGGGCAGTGACACAAATCTGTGTATATATCTGTATATAGGGACCGAATTAGACAACATTTTAGCAATTTTTTGTGTGCAAATTTTGGATGTCTTTATTAACATTTGGAAGAAAACTATAAACTGTCCAACTGTTGCTTGTACAACCATTCTCAAGGCCCAGACTGTATGGTGGACCCAAACGACTTTTATTGAGGGCCGCAGACGTCTTGATATAATACTTAAACAAGAGGGCTTTCAGGACGTAAACTAGGTAAACAACAACAACTTGACAAAAGTAGAAAATGCCATGCACTCAGCTGCGAAGAGACAGACGGTCTACGTTGTAGGAAAATGATGCACCCTTTTCCATCAAGCTGGCTACGGAATCCTCATAAAAACCAGCCTCTTTTGTCAAAACTTATGATGATATTTCTGTTTATATCAGACAGTCAGACTGAACATTAATCTTAAATTTTGGACAATGAATCTTTAAGTATTTTTACCAGATATATTCATGTTTTTACAAGTAAAAGCCTTAGCTTCGGACCCATCTAAACTTCTTTCAGATAGGCCTGAAAGCTTTTGAACTGACGATATACTGAATAAAATATTGTCTTTTTCAGTGCCGTTTACCTAATCCTTTCCAGCGACTGTAGTACCTTTCGGTAGCAAAATACCGTCCGTAAATTCAACACACTATCAATTGCAAACAAGGAAAACAAACTTAAGTTGATCGAAGATTAAAAAGGGTTTACTGATATCTACATCGCCATTTGTTCTTTCTTGAAGTTCTGAATGTAAGCTATTTCTGAGTGTGGCATTAGGAATCTTTCCACTAAACTCTTGAAAAGAGAAATAAATTCAAAAAGTGATATAACTGAGAGTCCTATGCAAAGGCCCATGAGACCACCCACAGCGCTCAGGAGTGTTTCAATCTGCAAAACAAAGAGAAAGATAACTCAGGTATATGAATGCAACATGAAGAGACAAGCTTACTTAAATTGCTAGAAAACCCAACAACAACCAAAATGTATAGCAAATAATTTCATTTAAAAAAATGACCATTATATAAGGGTTTTGAAATTAGTCATAAATCTATAGTTTTTATGCAAATTTGTGATAAGGACAACCTAGTTGGTGTTTTGTTTGTTAAATGTCTATTAAATTTGTCTGAAGTGGTACAGTATATTTGACCCAAAGTTGTTTTTGTCTTTTCCATACGCCCATCCTCCTTCCCCTCCCCACCCGCCGTTTAAAATTATAGCAGAAATAGTCATTCTGATCATTTTTAGTGGTTGTGATTTATGGCAGAACATTTTTTAAATCGATAACAATTTTGAGGTCCCCGAAATCACAAATTTAACATAAATTACAAATTTATCAGCCGTAGCTCAAACGCTAAAAGTTTTATTTTCCAAAATCAAAAAACTTATCTGCTAATATTCCTAATACTCTTTTAACCGGCATAGAAATTACTATGCAATTATTCATCAGTCTAACAATGAAATATACCTCTGTCTAAGAAATCCATGTATCAACAACATTTGCTATTACATTCTGCAACAAAACTAATTCTAATAATAATTATTATTATCATATTAATATATTAAAGCTATTAAACAGTCTGGGAGCATGCCTATTAATATGCACATGTTTAACACACGAGATAATGAAGTCACGCAGCCACATTGCTCAGATGTTGCGATAAAATCGAAAAGTTTATAATTGATGTACTTTAGATATCATTTAACATTTGAATTTTCAAAATACTTGTTTCGCGCCTAAAAGCCTAACTCTCTTGTCTATTATTTCTAATATTTCGAAAACGGCGTGGAGAACGTATCAAATGGGAATGGAAAACTTTTATCCATGAAAGTAATAAAGGTATTTTCATAAGTTTTAAGTTTCCACTAGCAAATATATTTTTCCCAGACATATTTCAAATTTGAAAATTGTAACATTGCATAAGGTTTAACATTAGGATAGAAAAGGATCATGGGAAATATCACAAAATGGCGGCTTCCATGTAGCAAAAGGTTCCCATTAATAGGAACATTTATGTTCCCATTAATAGGCATGCTGCCGGACTGTTAAATGTCTTAAGAAAAGAGCGAACACATGCATGGCCATTTATTAATTCCCGTTTTTATAAGCAAAATTAATTTTTAAAACAAAAGGTTAAAACTCACTGAATATAGAGGTATTTGCTCAATATTTTCGTAATTTAATTCTTGAAAGTATACTTTTAATCGGATCAGATTTTGCCTGTGGAGAAAAAGAATAATGTTTACGGTGAAAACAGAACAGGCATACAGACATTTATTATTGAACAAAAATATAATAAGTATGCGTTTATGAGTATTTGCTCAATATTTTCGTAATTTAATTCTTGAAAGTATACTTTTAATCGGATCAGATTTTGCCTGTGAAGAAAAAGAATAATGTTTACGGTGCAAAGAGAACAGGCATACAGACATTTATTATTAAACACGAATATAATAAGTATGCGTTTATGAGTATTTGCTCAATATTTTCGTAATTTAATTCTTGAAAGCATACTTTTAATCGGATCAGATTTTAACTGTGGAGAAAAAGAATAATGTTTACGGTGCAAAGAGAAAAGGCATTCTCTTACAGACATTATCATTGAACAAACATATGATAAATATGCGTTTATGGATATCAAGACATCAACATGTTATCTATTATGGTGGTCAGGAATGCGGGCAGGGGCGTAGGAAAGGTCACCTCTCAGGGGGCAAGAAACTGAAAATTTCCAGATTACAAGAGAAAAAAATTGCACTGGTAAATTCGGTTTCTATCAAACGTTTACCAACTAGGGAAATCCTCCAATTTTCGAGAAATATCCTTCAAATTTCGGGAAATTTTCTTCCATTTTTTCTTCAATTTTCTTCATTTTCGGGAAGTGTTTTTTTCGATATTTGAAAATGTTCTTCAATTTCCGGAAAATTCTTCAATTTCCGTAAAATGTTCTTCAATTTCCGGGAAATTTTGCCGAATTTTCCTTCAAATTTACCTTTCTTTTTTTTTAAATGTTAATCACAACCGCTCAGGAAGCATGCAGCCGGGAAGGCAGATTTCTGCCTTGCCCATCCCATCACTTCCTACGCCTTTAAGAGCGAGGAAAGCCTTCCCTTATAGGATCCCCAAGTTTTTTTTTATTTTTGCGTTGGTTGATGATTTAAATTTGTAGAAATCTTCACATCAAAAGATAGTTATCGGATCGATGCTTTTAACCATAATTCTTCGAAAAGTTAATGCAATTTTGTTTTGATCCCCAACGTTTTAAAAAGTTTGTTATCAATTAACTATAACATAACCTTTTCAAATCAACGAGAGTAAACATTTTTACTTCCTCAGACTAAATCTAAATAGGATGCACGGTGCATTATGGTTACTGTAGTTTAATTGGGACCTCCATTAGATTAAGCATTCCTTGATTTTAAGGGACAAACTCCTCCAATAGATTAAGTAGTATTAATTAAAGTCCTTATCTGACCATCTGAATGATCCTTCATATTAAAGTATCATCTGAAGAATTACAGGTACATGAAGAAAGTGTCAAGCACATAGGCGGCGGAACCGGGGAATCAGAGGGACCCCCCCCCCCCTCCCTCCCCTCCCTTTTACACCCCCTCATCACTTTTCTCAAAAGTTCAAAAAGTGCTTTTTTTCAGACAAGAAAGGTGCCCTTTTTCTATGGGAAAATTGCCTTTTTTCAGATGGAAAAATGCCCTTTCAAAGAAAACAAGTGCCCTTTTTAGAGATGCAAACTGCGTTTTCCAACAATGAATCTTTTTTCAAAGACTACATGCCTATATATGATCTTTTCATTAAAGAAAGTAACACAAATATTGGCCCTAAAAGACTAAAATTGTGAATTTTCAGGCGCTTTGAACGCATACACTATTCTTAATTTCCCTTAACTGCTAAAGACAATTGTTGAGGCCCAACAGCCCTACATATTGGAATTGTTATACTTAAAAGGCCTTTACCTCTGCTTACATTTGTTTTCACAGCTTATTTGTAGAACCTCTTTAAGATAGGCTCTTTCTAGAGACTGTGCGAGCCACCCCGAATTTCATTATAGTGGGTCATCTTTAAAATGGGCCATGCAGGGCAAAACTTACTATTTGGACCCTGACCTTTGCCATGACATAAACTGACGTGCCCTCTCCCATCTTCTTTACACAGATTAAAAGGTGCCCCTTTACAGTGATAAACAAATTGATCTTTTTATTGACAGATTGAAGAAAGTAACACAAATATCAAGCAAAATACCACAAATTTTACTCGTGGAGCGCATTAAATTTGAGTTCGGACACTGACTCACTAAGGACTGAGTGTAAATTTGGACCATCTGGTCTAATTTATACATGTATTAGTTTGCCTTGTAATTATAGGCCATTGAGTCTTACTAGTGTTGTGTGCAAGATCATGGTGTCCATTGTTAAGGATGTCATACTAGATCAGTTACTAGTCAATGATTTGTTGAATTTGTCCCAGCATGGGTTCTTACCTAAGAGGTCTTGTGTTTCTAATTTATTGGAGTTTCTTGATGATGTTATAAACAAGTTGATTCTGGTCATAATGTGGATGTTATCTAATTAGATTTCCAAAAAGCATTTGATAAGGTTCCATTAGGCAGGCTCATGATGAAAACAAGAGCACTTGGTGTGGAGGGAAAGTGTGTCAGTTGGATATATTCTTGGTTAGTTGGCAGGTCACAAAGAGTTGTTGTTAATGGTGAAGTATCTCCATGGAAGAAGGTTACATGTGGTGTTCTTCAGGGTTCTGTATTTGGTCCGCTTCTTTTCCTAATCTTCATTAATGACATTGATGTTTCCTTTGGCTCCAGGATTTGTAAATTTGCTGATGAAACTAAGCTGTACAGGATTGTTGATGATGCTAAGGATTCTTCACTTTTGCAAACTGATCTGGATAAGTTAGTTTCTTGGTCCCAAACATGGCAGATGTCATTCAATGTTGATAAATGCAAAGTTATTTATTTTGGTCAGAGCAATTTGGCTTTTGATTATTACATGAATGATTCAAATCTTGGTTGTGTTGATCAAGAAAAGGATCTAGGTGTTGTCATTATTAGCAATCTGGATCCTTCTAAACAGTGCGCTTTAGCAGCTGCAAGGGCAAATAGGATGTTTGGTTTGATTAAAAGAAATTATTATTTTTTTGGTAGAGAGGTTGTTCCTAATTTGTATAAGCAGTTAGTCAGGCCTCACCTTGAGTATGCTATTCAGGTTTGGACTTTCTTTTATGAGAAGGATAAGTTCATTTTAGAGCAGGTTCAGCGAAGAGCCACTAGACCTATTCCCGAAGTAAGGAATCTCTCTTACGAATTTAGGTTGCAAATTCTTGGTTTGACCACGCTTGAGTTGAGAAGAGTGCGTGGTGATATGATTCAGGTTTTTAAGTTCTTATCTGGTAGTGATGCTTTGACTTCCTGTTATTTCTGTTTCACCTAATCCCACTGTGACACGTGGTAACAGTTTGAAGTTGACCAAAACGTTCTCACGGATAGATATTCGGCGTTTTAGCTTTTCGCAAAGAGTTGTTAATGAGTGGAATGGTTTGCCTGAGTGGGTAGTTAGCTCCAATTCTGTTCACAATTTCAAGGTCAACATTGATAAGTTCTTTACTAACTCTGGGCGTCTTTGATTTTATTTTATTTTTTATTTGTGTGGTAGTGGTGGTGTTAGTTTGGGCTTTTTATGGGGTGACTAACCCTTCTTAGCCCGTAATCTTGTTATGTTATGTTATGTATGCTGATATACTGAGGTACATTCATTCTCAGCAAGAATATGATGGTCTCTAGCTGACTACTAATCTAAAGACTCCTTATTTGCTTATCACATTATTTTAGATATTATATTCCAATTCATGACCAATACAATTGGTTAATCATGATAAATCCATCCGATTTCAAAACTTATTATCTATAAGATTTCCATTTTTCTTTTGTATATCTTGGTATAAACTTGTTCTACTTTACCGAATTTTGGACCAAAATATCTTGAATATTTGAAGCTGTAAATAAAAGAAAGGAGGGGAGGGGGCAATAGGTCACTAGTACGTTTTAGACCGATAAAAGTTGGAAACTTTCCGGGGAGGAGGGTTGACTATATAAAGCTATACTGCTGTGCTACATGCTATCAAAGTATGACAGATGGAAAGTGCCCCTCAGATCCTGTGCCCCCTGAGATTCAAACATCTTCCGCCGCCTCTGGTCAACCATCTCTATAAGCATCCTTAATTCTAAGAATATAATCGCCTCAGTGGTGCTTCAAATTAAGGATTGGAAATGTAAAAGCAATATGGAGATAGCGTAAAGCACTTACTTCGAAACGGTGTTATTTTTAAGCATCTCCACAATTCCGGCACTCTTATTAATTAGCATCTGCATTAGATGGTTCTGAATATGAGATTATAGAAAAGTAATGCGACGTCACAATTAAAGGAAAGCTATCGTCCCATGAATAAATTCAGAAGTGAACGCCGCCATTGTGGTAACGTCACTTCCGGTTTTAGATTTTCCTTATTTATTGTGAGAAATCTGTGATGCTATCGGCACACATTCGCCGGACTCAACATACATACAGTCCGGCAGCATGCCTATTAATGGGAACATAAATGTTCCTATTAATGGGAACATTTTGCTACATGGAAGCCGCCATTTTGTGATATTTCCCATGATCCTTTGCTATCCTAACGTTAAAGCCTTATGCAATGTTACATTTTTCAGATTTGAAATACGTCAGGGAAAAATATCTTTGCTAAGGGAAACTTAAAATTGATAAAAGATACCTTCATTACTGTCATGACTAAAACTTTTCTTCTCCCATTTGATATGTTGACAAAGCCGTTTTCGAAATATTAAAAATAATAGACAATAGAGCTAGGCTTTTAGGCGTGAAACAGCCATTTTGAAAATTCAAATGTTTTTCAAAGCAATGATTTTTAATATTCAAAGTACATCAATTAGAAACTTTGCCATTGTATTTCAACATCTGAACAATATGGCTGCGTAACTTCAATATTCTCGTGTGTTATACATGTTCCTAATAGGCATGCTTCCAGACTAACATAACGGCATGTGTGATCGATAGCATTCGCAAATTTCTCGCGATGAATAAGAAAAGTTGAAAATCAGAAGTGACGTTTCCAGCACCGCGGCGTTCACTTCTGAATGTATTTATGGGCAGATGTCTTTGCTTTAAACGAGTGAAAGTAATAAAGCATGCATAGAAAAAATGGCATACATACAACCCTGTATTGTTGTAGATGTGGAATGTGCTTTAGGGTTAAGCTTTAATACCTCCCTGTATGTTGCGCAATATATCACTTTCCGTTGGAGACGCCAATCCTTCTTAAACTGTCAATTATTGTTGGAGAGAGGGTGGGGAGGATGTCTCATTGAAAACATATAAGGAAATGAAAGCAAGAAGTTGCAGCCAAATTTTCTTTTAAAATACTAGAATTTACGTAAAAAGTACCAAAAAGTAAAACGTACCAGAAAAGAAAAAAAAATCATAAAAATTTCGAATACTGTACTGATGGTTTACCAAAAGTATTAAAAAAAAAATGATTTTGTTTGCATTAATTATGGTATTTTTTTAAAATAATGCAATCATACGGTATAGCATTTGGCTAAGATGGGTGTATGGGTGGAGCGTCAAACCTAAAGAAGTACCGTCTTTTCATAGAGTTTGTGGGTAGGGAGGTGTTCCTTAGTCTGCCACATTTCTTGAAAAACTTAGAACTTAGAAACTTAGAAACTCTCTCACATTTGGTTTTTTTTAAAGGATTAGTTCAGGGGTCAAGCAAGTCCATCTTAATTGACAGCGGACCTCAAAAGAAACAAAATGGTGAAGAAAGCATTCAAAAATCTTATTCCATTAAAGAGATATTTAAGTTTATAGTTTGGTATCATTTGTGTACAAACGACTGAAATCAGAATAGTTGTGGCATCACAGCCTCAGATTCTTCAAAGTCTTTATGTATTCTATCATATTTTTTCATGCGATTTTGTGTCTTAAAAACCATTGAATATGTCAGGAAAGTAGAAAACAGAATCTAGTAAGGGAATTGGTCATTTACTACCTGAAGAAAATTCAAAGAAAAATAAGTCATTATGGTCAAGTAGTAAAAATAGTTTACAAAATTTCTTTAAAATACATGAACAATTACTAAGAAAGTGAGAATGGGAGCGCCAACCTTCCATAGTAGATGTATTACACCAGCCATTTCTACACAGATGGTATTAAGATTTAAACTTAAATATCTCCTTAACGGAATAAGATTTCTAAATGCTTTCTTCACCATTTTGTTTCTTTTCAAATCATCTTTCATATAAGATAAACTTGCTTGGCCACTGAACTATTTATTTAATTTGAAACTCGATGTCAGTAAGACTTGTCATTTTCTTAAATACAACCGTGTAAATATGGTTAAAGTCTTGTTTCCATAAACTTGTTAACAACATTTTGAATTACGACACACATTATTTTTTGTCACTAGGCCTAGTAATATATGAGAAATTACCTGAAACCGTCTTGACGGCCATTCCACAGATGAAATTGTTTTTGTGTACGATACCTCTCTGAAAATGAAACAATATGATTATGAAAACATATAAATATTCTGTGCAAAGAATGACAATCATATCTTTCTGTCGTAACAAGTTTTTATGAAAACATAATGAACAAAAACACATTGTTGAAAGTGCATATTTAGTGATAAATATTTGAATGAAAGGTGAGAACTGCAATGTTATCGATCACAAATTAGTTGGACCGAACGTATGGGTCTTCATGAGTTATCAATAGCATCACAGATTTCTCGCAATCAAAAAAGAAAATTGAAAAACGGAAGTGACGTTACCAACACGGCGGCGTCCACTCCTAGATTTATGTTATGGAACGATTCCTTTCCTTTAAAGCACGTTCTCAAGTATACTCATTCTCTCAGGTTTATGCATCAGGAACGGCAAGAAGATTACTAAGTATGAAAGCTGTATTTGCAGAAAAATCATTTGTGGTACAAGAGGCAAGGAGCAAAGAGGGATACTAAAATTTATAGCCTATTTTGACCATAATGTGCCAAGTTAGCGTTCACCTAAATATGAGCCCTAAATTGCAAGTTCTGACTGATGTGACCTGTGCACCAATCTAAGTTTTTTCAACTCAATACGATTCTTGTCTGCTTGTAACGACATCCTCATCTTGACTTTTTCGACAACACAATATCTTATCGGCGTGCATGCTGAGTTAATCAGAAGAAATGGATAAATCTGAAGAAAAAATATCCTACTTGCACGGCTTTGTGCATTCACACCTCGATCGACGTAAGTCAAAGATGACGTCACGGACAATGCTTAAACATGCTCCTGTAAGAATAAGAAACAAAGTGCATGCAGTCCTTTTTTAGAATCACGCAATTATCCAATGCCTATGTGAACTATTACACTATGCGTTGAATGATTTTTTTTCCCAGGGACTTTTTAAAGATTTTGTTTTTATTCTTGGGCCAAAAAGGCATCGGTTGGCAGTGAATCCCTAAGCAGAAGTGGCACCACGGGGTAAGGAGGAGAAAGAAAGATCTTGTACATTTTTTTTATTATTATAAAAGGACTCTGGACCGAAAAGCGATGGCGTATTTTTAGAGGTCCCCAAAATCAAATGCTTATCTAGCACGCAACGTTATAGCAATTTTCTGGTTAATATGAATATCCAAGTGACCTTTGCCCTTATCTGCTCATGTCGTCTGTGGGTTATGGAGGCATGAAGTGTATCAATATGTTGTGGATAATAATGTGAAAGTCGCAAAAACGAGCACTCTCACTTTTCGGTCTAGTTCTCCTTTAATAACAAAATGATGAAAAAATTGAATAAAAGGACACTTTGGAAGTAAAATTTTGCTTCAAACTATTTGAAAATTGGCAAAACATTGGTGGGCCCAATTGAACTACCAGTATACATACGTTAATAAAAGCCTGGTTTTCCCTCACTATTATGTAAACCAGAATGTGGTTATATGTGTAAGTAATATGTTCACATGTTGCATACATGATAAGACAAGCCTATCTTCAAGACAGAAGGCCTATGTTCTTGCAACATATCCAAGTGAAGTTCATTTACATTGATTACAAGATAATGGGATCATGAACAGCCAATATTGTACTGCAGTATCTCTCCTCCTTCTTGTTTGGATCGTGACGATATAATTTACCAAATCCGAAGATTGGTTGAGCTGTGCAAAGCCTAGCGTGAAGGTACTGTCATACAATTTCGCAATACGCTACATAAAACAAAGTTATAACCATTGTAAATGAATTTAGGCGACAGAACGGCTGGGAATGAGATTGAAGCCCGAGCTTCCGTAAGGTTGTGTCGCTCATATCAAGATGCCATGGCTTAGCAGTATATTATCTACGAACGAACTTGAACAATAATTCTTCGAAGCATTTTTCGAAGATATTTTCGTTATAAATGGAATAGCGTTTTAACGATCACCTAAGTATTATGAATCTCAGACACTAATGTTAGAGAAGTTTTGTAGCTCTCCACGCGTGCCAGAAAGCGTTGTTGAATATTAAGAAAGAGTCTCTATTATATATAAAGTAATCAGCTGTGTTGAATAGTTAATCATTAAAAGCAGTACTTAGATTTGTATAAGATGTGTTACGAAATTATATTGCAGTAGTGTTTAAGATTTAACGTTGGAACCAGCTTTAGAATTTGCAAAGCTTAACCATTCTTTGGAGCAGGGGTGTAGGAAGCTTTCGAAAAGTGTGTGTGTGTGGGGGGGCGAAATATTCGCGGCACTTTATAAGTCATATCCATCTTAATCTGTAGATAAGCCCAAAACAACAAAGTAAAATAAAAGGGGCACTTTAATTTTAAAAACAGACACTTTTCCTATGGGAATACATTCCTCCAGTACATAGGACTGACAAGTCACCAATTTCTTACTATTACGTAAGTAATTAAGGGGCACTTCATTTTGAAAGAGGCATTTTCTTATATTTTCATAAGAAGTGTGCGCGCATTTTACCAGTTCTTGCACTTTTGACTGGCGCACTTTCCATTTTCAAAAGGAACTCTTTTCTCATTTTTTGGAAAAGTGGAGCACATGCTCCTGCGACCCTCCTACCCCTCCCTTGGTTCCTACACCTGTGCTTCGGAATGGGTGTAAAGTTTCATTTTACTAGCTTTGTAAAGTAAATCTTCGGAGTGAATCACACTTACTGTCTCGCCTGGATTGTGTATTGCACTGCGGAACACCGTACATGCTATCCGTGTGACAATTGCAACTCCGGAATGTAAAGTTGTCTAGGCAACGATTAAGACATCCCGCTATTGTATAGTTATACCCTTCTATATCGTCTTCCCGCTTCTTACAATCTCCATACGGCTCCCCAAGACGAATAAGAGAACTCTGCACATAACAAAATACAAAATGTTACCTCTAGAAAACAAACAATGATTTTCATCTTCCAACTGTAGAATGAAGATGAGTAGATGATCTAAAATGGCAGTCTTAAATGTAGGCGGATATGAAGCACAACGTATGGGTAGGAGTGCACCACTGCACTCAATTCCCCCTCCCCACCACCACCACCACACCAACCCCACCCCACCCTCTGTCATGGACCAACAATACAAATGTGAGGTATAACTGGAATTTTGCACTCCGATTATGGACACCTGGATAAAAATGTATGTAGTCTTAAAGGATTAGTTCTGTGGTCAAAAAAATTCATCGTATACGGAAGACTCCTATGGAGATATTCAAATTTCAAGTTCAATCTTGTTTGTGTAGAAATGAAAGATGTGGAAAGCCTACTGAAGGAATTTGGTGCATTCATCCCTCACTTTATTTTATTTTATATCAGCTAAATTCTAGCGTCATTTCTTGCCTTGCATCTTTTAAACATTAGTATGCCTAATTGGTTATACATTATTCCACTAAGACTTGAAAACGTTTTTTACTTTAAAATGACATGTCAATCAAGTGTTCTGGTGTAAATTGAAATGTGCGAAAAATGCTAATGATATTATCAAGAGGTATCCGATTAAGAAATTTAGGAACAAAAAATTGTCTATTATCCCGCAAGAACTTCAAAACGACAAAATAACGTAGCTCAAAACGACAATGTGATGCTTGACGTATACGAATATCTTTTTTCAAGTTTTACACGCCTGACGACCACAAATCATATAACATATTTCAATGTATAGGCGTACTTTATTTATCAGTTTATTCATTTCAGCGTTATTTATCTTTATCATTTTTTTTCCATTGTACCATTCTTCCGTTTGAGTTGCATAGGTGTGAAAATCAATTGCTCATTGCAATAAACAACCATACACTTAACTGCTTAACATATGAAATAAACTAAAATAAGATAAAGAGGCAGGCAGCTCAGTCGGCTTAGCGTACAACTGAAATGCTGGAGATCCCAGGTTCGAGTCCAACGGCGATTTAACTAGCAGAACGATATACGCTGACATCAAGCGCAGAGGTTTGTCTTCTATATCACACCTTCTCCGACCTTTGTGAAAAGTGGCCATTGGTTGGGTGGCGCTCACCGTCCTTCTGAGGGGCGTAAAACCTCCACCACAACAAGTTCCCCACCATTACCAAAACAAACTTCCCAAACAAAACACTGTGACATAACCCCAATATAATACATCTAAACAAAGCGGGACAATGATGGATTGTTGAATATGTATTACCTGTCGTAAACCAATGAAGGTCGAGAAACCAGGGGCTAACGCAATTCCGTCAACATTCGGGAACGCTCGGTGATATGGCGGACTGACAGAAACTTTTACACCAACCTCGGGTGACAAAAAGCCTATGTATTCCGCTTGTTCGATGAATAGCGTTAGCTGAAGACCTTTTGAAAAGAAAAAGGAACATTGTTGAGTTTTAATAACCTTTTCTTTTATCTGAAGTTCTTGTAAGTAGTAAGAAAAGACTATTCATAAAAGAACTAGTCAGAATCCAGTATCGGTGTATGCGAATGAGCTATGACGTCATAGCTTTTCTGAATTTTGATTGCTTCATTCCTGGATAACCTGTTCTTACTACACTTTTAAATCGCAATAGCATCTTCACAATAAAAGATTTCATTAAAATGTTAAAAATTCCGACATCATAAGATGTCAGGATTGATTAATATTATTCTTTAGTACAATTTTTGTTGTCACTTTCGTTAAGAGAAGTTAATGTCTGTCATTTCCTGATTGGAGCAGTAGGAAAAGTAAATCCATATCTAACAGTCTAATCCAGATCTAGTTTGATCTGTCTTGATAATGATCTGATGAGTATGGAGACAAATTATGAGTTTGTGTACTTTGGAAGTTTTAAGCCTGAAATTCTTTTACGAGAAGTTTTGAAACGTTTCATGATGAAAGACACTATTGTATTTGTCAGTACGATAACAAATTTTGGTCTCTTATTTGTAAATGATATCTTTCCCAATAAAACCGGAAGTGGCCCATATGTCTGGGAAGTTTCAAAACATTTTGGAACAGCGCTGGGTTTTTCCAAACTTATAAAGCTGTATCTATCTGGGGGAAGTTGTCAGTGAACTCTCCACCACTAAGGTATGACTATGGGGAAATAGGTGCGATGAGTACACAACCCCGGGGTTTACCATGATGCGACACAGAATGATCCTTGATCGTCATTTCCAAAGGGGTATGTGCCAACATTTTCCAGAAAAAATGGTATTTTATCGAGTAATACTTCCGTATACTCGCTAATTTGCTTCGATTTTTCATTGGTGCGGTTTAAAGAGGTTTTTTAAGGTTGAGGAAATTTTATATCCTTCATTTTTAGAACCAAATAATCCAAATGTGATCCTTACATCACAAGAAACACGGGGCAGGAATGGTGTTATAATTTTTTTAATTAATTATAACAAATATGTCCATCCTATCATTTCTGAAGAAAAGAAAAAAAAAAAGCTCCGTCGTAGTTTTCTCTCAAGGAAAAGCGGCCGCGCATGAGAAGCCGCCAATGTCCTTATTGTCTTACCGAGAGTTGTATGAAGTAGTCTTAAAAATAACACAATTTTCGAAAAGCAAAAAAGATTCTACCTAAATGGATTGTACAATACAGATTATTCTGCAAAAACTTACCGCTTGTTGTTCCAGTTTTTCTAGTTTTGCGCACTTTTGATGAATCATTAACAGCAATGTTGAACGTGTAGCAATTTCCAAGACCAGGAACAAAATTCCTTTCAAAGTCTCTATAGTAACATGAATAATTGAAGATGTTTTATAAACTGTTTATATGAAAGAAAGATATGACTTGAATGTAGCTAGATAGCTAGATTTAAAAACTATTAGAGAGTACAATTTTGAACATATGAATTTATCTATTTAAATAAATTATAATTTGAATCAGAAGACTCTTTGTTGAAATATTGTTGCTGGTCAGGATATTACTTCCAAAATCTCAAACATGAAATGATTCACTTAAATAATTGTGATTATTTTTACAGAATGAAACTTAAAAAAAAGATCAATTCTATGTTTTTCTTGGTTTTGGTATTTACTTTGAATTAGTTTATTTAAAATGAGTTTTCTAGCACATTGTCACAATTCTTATAAAAGATAATTAGCTAAATAATACAACGATATTGTCTGAATTACAAAATAAGCCACACCCAAAATAGCAAGACGGTAAAACTAGGTGGGGAAAACAAACCTCAAATCCGTAATCGTGTATGACCAATGCACTGACATTTAGATGTTCAGTGTGGCCTGCCGCAATTTTTACCCATTTATGGCACTTCTCCGGATCTTTTGAGCTTTTAGCAACAGGAATAAACACACTTTAGAAGTTGCTAACCATACTGGGTAGCGGGAATCGGATTTACAAAGCCCGTAGCGGGCCCTTAGGTGCAAAATTTGTTCACCATCTTGTCGTTACTCGGTATAAGTGTGCAGATTTTTTTAATTTTTTTGGTAGAATTTTACATTGACTGCAAAGCGAGCGCCGCTAGCTAGCTGTACTGTACCAGTACCACGTAGGACTTTTGCCCCACTTAGTTATGCAGATTTTGTTGCTAGGCAAATTCATGCGGTGATTGGTTGAAAAAGCTATCAATCATCTAACTCAGTGAGTTTAATCATTTAAAGAAGCAATCTCGTCTCAAAGAAATTAGTCTACAAACTGTGGTGTAGCGGTTATCATACCTGTCTACAAACCACGATGCCCTGGGTTGGGTAGACATGCCAGTGCACCACAACTGGTCATCAAAGGCCGTAGACATTGACTTTGTTGTCGATGTTATGTCTGTCCGTACGTCGTACCTGTGTTCTCGTCCGGGTCGTATTAGGCGTCTCGTGATAGCAATGTTACTATCATTACCGAATACGCAGGTGACGACCCCCGTCATTGTAATTGTGTGTTCACTCGTCGTCGTCGTCGCCTTAAAGAAATTGCTTGAACCGTCACCAATAACTTCGATACATAAAGTTACGTCACTTCTGTTGCGATAGTTGCTTGGCTTGTCATTGATTGTGTAATATTTCGACCAATCAAAAACGTTGGATTGTTGTGCCCTTTTTCTCCACGTTAACCCAATATATGGCCTATAAAACTATACTAAGCTTAACTAGAAATGAGTTTCTTTACATATTGCCTTTTCTTGGTTTGCTTCGCTGATGACTGACGACATCTATCATGGATAGGCAAACCCTGCCACAGCGGCTGCAAGTGAAGGTTGGATTGTTTGTGGGTGCTGGCGTTTTTTTTCTTTCTACGTCTTCGCTTCTCCTCGATGCTGGATCTCCTTTCGGTCTCGAAAGCGGAGGTTGCTGTTTGAACTGTCCGCCTCCACGCATTGCGGTCTACAGCCTGATGTCAGGCGATGGTTCACTATCCTAGTTACATGGCCTGCCCAGCGCAACTGGATTTAAGGCAAACTAGCCTTGACAATAATGATCCCTGCAGACTCCAGCACTTGGTTGTTGGTGTTATAGTCACTTTAGTGTATGCTGAAGATATTGCGGAGACAACACTGGTGAAAACGTTCAAGGAGGCGAAGATGATAGCGATGCAGAACCGACTGGCTCTGCTGACTTTCGTATCCGTTCGGAGGTTGTTGTTATCCCAGACACGTTTGTGCAGTCTTCCGAAGGCGCTGTTGCTTTGGACAGCCGCGTTGTCAACTTCGTTGTTGATCTTAGCATCGAAAGAGATCACACATCCAGGATAGGGAAACCGGTGGACTGCTTTCAACTCCGTCTGCTAGATGGTGATGCATGATGGATGGTATTCTTCCCGGGGAGCAAGCTGGAGCAGGGAGTTTCCTTACTCATTGCCACATTTAAGCTTGTTAGCTAAATGATAAAGCGATCGTGTAAATGATTTAATTACTATATCTTTAATTACTTCTCTTTAATTGCTCATTTAGTTATATCGGGTTCAGAGACAAATTATTGTGTTGGATTTAGTGCATACTTACCGATAAGAGCACGAATGTTTATTGTAAGTGCACTGCAATATAAAATCTTTTGCTTGATGCCCAAGTTCGGCCGCTTCCTCCCTTGTTGGGTTAATAATCTCAGCCCAAGATTCTATTTTATCTTCGTCCAAAACATCAATGAAATTCGTCCAGTTTTGATTAAAAATGGTGTCGTTTTCAAAAAACCAATCATAGAAAGAATCGTAGTTGTCTTCCCATTCTTGTCTTTTATTCCACAATTCTGCACTTTCAGATGAAAGAAATGAGTCATACGCAGTTATCTCTTCACTCCCAATCGACGAGTCAGAAGAGAAAAAAGTTAAGTTTCTTAAAACATCATCAGGGAAATCCCTCAGTACATCTTGCATCCCAGAATCAAATTGTGTGTTGAAGCTAAGTTTATCAACAAGTAGACTATAATCAGTCGTTTCATCAATATCAAGTAACTCCTCAAAACGAGAACCATGTAATTTCGACCTTCGTAAGATGTTGAGGTTACAAACAGTGACCTGTGGAAACGGAAGTATCTCTCCGCCAATCACGTCCACTTTAGTTGTGTATGGATGGTTGTGATACTGAATAAAAAGCTGGCATCCTCCAAAAATGAAAGCTCCAAGCGATGCACATGTTATGATGGACCATAGCAACCGTGCCAGCAGCGACTCTGCTTCGATGATACGAGCGAGACCGTGGCAAGTGGTTATTCCAGCAAACTCATGGATCACATGGCCCATTCTTTCTTTAACGGACATACCCCGACTGTTCTTTCTCATACCTTGGAAGAAAGAGGGAAGAAAGGGATATATATTAATGGATCACACAAGAGCTGTAAATAGGTACATCATACTAAATAACATTCCTCCGCCATACTTAAGAAATTAGGGCTCGTTGTCAAGGGAGTAAGAACCCCGGAATTTTCCGATTACAAGCGGAATAATCGTACTGGTGTAGAGAATTGAGACTACACCAGCAACGTTAAGTCGACTCATAATGGATGCTTTAGAAGAATCTATTACATCTCTTGGCCCAAAAAAATCTCCAACAATGACCTGTACCAGCTGCCATAGCATTGTACTGGAGATCAAAAAGCGCAGATTCAGATGGCTCGGGCATGTACTAAGGATGCACATCCGCATCCCCAAACTAGCTTTTAGGTGAAGTCCAGTTGGGAAGAGGAAGAAAGGACCCCTCCTCCCACCCTTACCCCCACTAGAAGTACACTGTAAGTAAGACTGGTAAATTAAGTTTCCATCAAACGTTGCTTATCGGGAAATCTTCTTAAATTTTCGGCAAATTTCTTTAATTTCCGGTCAGAAAGCCTTCATCATATAGTAAATCCTTTGGGGGAGGAAATGTATCCGTCTGCCACACGCTTCCTATGCCTCTGCATACCACACTTCTCTTCAGATGAAAGCACAAAAAGTAAGTATTGCAGCTAGGATGGTAAGAGGAAGGGGGGAGGGAGGGGGGGGGGGGGGAGGGAAGCCGAAAATATAACTGTAAGAAGCATTGTCGCTTGTTATTCAGACAATTTTCGTTTATTTTTTATAAACATTTTATCGAAAAATATCAGGCCGAAATTGATGACTAATTTTTTGATTTCTCAAATCAGATTCTTATGATACTTACTTATATTTCAGGATTTAGGTCCTGAAATTTGGATTGATCCTACAGGATATGTTTCGCTTCCTTTATTTGTTTTTTCGTTGCATTTTTAATTAACATACCCCCGAGTAATCAAGGATAGTATTAGTTTGTCTTCTTTATTATGTAATTTCAATCTGACCTAAAGAATCGTTGGGTTTTAATAACTTAATGTTAATGCTTAATTCATCAAAATATTATTAAAGTCTGCGCCCTGATTTACATCTTTATTGTGCCCTTATTTACATGTTTATTGCGCCCTAGTTTCTGTATTTATTTTGGGACTGGTTTACATGTTTATTGGACACTGAGTTACATGTTTATTGAACACTTATTTACATGTGTATGTGTCCTTATTTACATGTTTATTGGACCCTGGCTTATGTGTTTATATTGAAACTGGTTTACATGTTAATTGGCCCCTGGCTTACATGTGTATTGGGAACTGATTTGTTCATTGGTACTGGTTTATATGTTTATTGGGCCCTGGTTTAAATGTTTATGAATTTTGATCGGGACTATAAGGGTTACCGTCCCTATACTAATCGGTCTGAATGTTTCGTCATTAGAATACAGTTGCTTCATGTTACCAATTCTTTGTTGAAATGAAAAGAGACAGTAATCCATTCTCACAGCAAATGAAACATTTCTCCTAATACAAAATAATCCCATCCCTGAGAATTAAACCTCAAATTAAACCTATATGACTACTGGACTAAATAGTCTCAAATTCTCAATATTCTTCATATTACGATATGCATTTTGTAGAAATGTACACAATACCTTATATATTGAATTAAAATTGCATAGAAACCTTGAGTCAAATTACGAAGCCTTTCAGTGCATGACAATTTATAGTGGAAAGGAATATAATTATTATCGCAATCATATACATTCCGTAAGAGGCACGCACAATTTATTTGAATGAAAATATCTTGGGCTGTCACATAAATATGGAGATAGCATAGCTTTATATCTTTTTTAACTACACGTCTTAGCCCAAGGGAATGTTATCGTTGTATCTTTTAGTAATGAGAAAAGCAACATCTCTTTCCCGACGAAATTCATTTTTCGTATATCTATTTTCATTTAATTGCTCTGTCAGGGTCTGCGGATATAAATCTTTCTAATAAACATCCCACCTGTATGACTATTTCACTGAAGTCATCATGTAGTAAAAAGATGAATGTGAAAGAGCGAGGATTTTTCTCACAGAGAATAATTTGCTTGCGTCTTAAGTGTTGCCTTGAAAGTTTAAGGATAACACTTCTGAGGCTGTACAAAGAAAGTTATTGTAAAGGATCAGATATTTGAAAATGTCGACTTCTAATAACTTAAAGATCTATGGACAAATAGCAACTACTTCAACTTAGTCAAAAGGAAATATGCTGCTGGCCTAGATTACCAAAATAGCCAAAGGTTTCAACAAAATCGATTAATAATTGACCATTTTTAATTCTAAGGCCTTAAGGCCTAAGGCAAATTCTATTGAAATTTTGTCACATTACAAAAAGAAAAAAATATGAATTTCCGTATGTTAATTTATTGTTTATCAATTTACCAACATTATTCGAATGGGAACAGTTAAATATGGGGTTTTGAATGCACTGGCATAGCCAGAGGGGGGCCACAGGGGCCATGCCTCCCCCCAATCCCATATTAACCAAAATTAAATTACACCTATATGCCTATGTATCCTACAGATGCGCATACATAAAATGCGAATCTCCCTGCATTCCCTGCAATGTAAATTCGTTGTATCCCTGTAAAGCAAAACAAAAAATATTTTAAAATTTTAACGAAAATTTTGACGCAATTTTGAATTTGTCAAGAGCCGTGAACTTGCCAAGCCTGTTCTTACTCGATGACCAGTAACAAGTAAGTACAACGCCACCTCACTCAACCCCTCATTTTTCAATACTCTGGAGTCAAAAACATTGGCCAGGTGTGCAAGTGTGATCCATGATCTTTTGTTTGCTTTACAAATATCTTCTTTTGACATGTACCACCCCCTTTCTCCATAAACAGATACAAACTTTGGAGGCATCAAACCAAACTGCCCTTATATCGCTACGCAATAGAGTTTGAATGAATTGTACTTCGGTAAGTATGTGGCGGGGGCAAGGTGGCACAGTTCCTTCAATTTTTTTGGCAACCAAGAATTTGGGCACAATGTACAGCAAAATTCTGGCAAAATTGTAAACAATAAAAAAAAACAGCCTCCAATTTGCAAGTTTTTGGCCTGGGAAGTGCCATTTCCGGCAATCTATAGACAGCATTTATTGGATTTTTTTTCTCTCTACGACGCTACGTGCCAACTCATGGTGGCGCTCCGCTTAGATACTGTCACGGGTCAAAATTCATACCAATGTGTAGCCCCCCCCCCTCCCCGCCCCCTCCATTAAACAAAAACCTGCTTACGCCAGTGTTTGAATGTCCATCAAATTCTCAATCAAATTTTAGCAGGAGAATACAGTCTGGTGATTTTTAGTGACTGCAATTTAGGACAGAAATTTAAATAATTACATTTCAGATTTGTCCTCTATTTCATACAGCACAACTTGACGTAATCTAAACACTATTCTGTGCAGAATTTATAGCTCTTTCTTGTGAATATAAAATCCCTACTTGTCCATATACTTATAACAAGGTGTTCTTCGATTGACCAGAGCGATTTGATGGAGAATTCCCTTGAACTGATAAATGCCCTGGTCAGCGAGGTGACGGATAAACAATAAGTTATAGGTCATTTCTTGAAGGAGCTGGACAATTTTGTCCGAATACCAGAAGCAATACACTGTTGCTCGATTTTTTTTTTTTTTAACAGCGAAAAATTATGTGATAAAGTGTACAATTATATTGCCATTATCATATACATTTCTTCGCAATAGAAACAAGACGTCAATGATAACGTTTATGCCCAAATTAAATGTGGACAGCTAATAGCTTATAAAAACAAAACAAAAAACATACTTTTGCTTGAATTGCGATCTAAAATTGACACGAAGCTATTATTAGCATATAGTATGCAAAATTTTCATGAAGAGAAATAAAGAACAAGTTTATCACCGCTATCAAACTATCAGGCTCGAATTCTAACTTCAAATTTCCCAACCAAAATGATTGCCCATCCAAAATGACGGTTACAAATTCCACAAATAATGATACTTACCCAACTGGGAGGGGAGGGGGAGGGGGGGGGAGTGGGTCGGTGATTTTATCCTCACGCATTCTGGGTATACCACGCGAAGGAATGTGATTATTCATTTTACTAAATCAGGCTGTCAGATTGTTAATAAGCTCATAATCAATTGGGTGGGGAGATGCAAAACAAATCATGTCTAGGACCGAAGTAAGAGGGGTAGAAGAGGCATATACAACCCCAGGAAATTCGTGTAATTTCAGATATCTGCGAAGTTGAAAATGGCACTCCTTACTTTGACATGTTGATGTGGTTGATTGTTATCTAGGAATAAAGTTCAATTTTAGGTAGGGGTAATCACACCCCCTCCTAACATAAACAGTGACAAACGGACAACTACCATATATTATAAATTTGTTTCTTTGTTTAACTTTGACCAGAATTGATATTCGTTAAAATCCATACACGATACAATTTTGATACATAAAGTAGGATTCATGGTTCAGAGATAATGTAATTGTTAATGTATTTGCGCTTTATGGATCGTAAAGTTTTTTTACCTAAAAGTAATAAGGACAGGTCACCATCTGCTTAGGATATTACTTTTTCTTCGAGTGGCTCACCAACTGAAGTAAACCGATTATTTCGAGAACTCCCTGTGGTTAGCTGCAACTTCTATTATGACAACGCATTTAACTTTTCCGTTATTATTGCATAACGCAACATCGAACTTAAACTCTTGACTGATTTGTCCAGTTCCAAATGGTAAACTGGTTACAGTAACAGTTATCATCTTAATTTCTTTTCCGTTTTTCTTTTCAAGATGTAGATATGAAGAAATTATATTTGGATTATTAATCTGGTACAGACATTAACCTGAATGAAGACCGATAGAAGACCACACAAATCTCTAAAACGAAGACTGATAAAACGAAGGTAAAAGACCACAACCATTTATATTTTCCACTGTCAGATTGTGATTACCGAAAGCAATTAAAATCTTTGGAAGTAGTCTATTTTTCACAACTGTCGGACTTAATCTATTTTCCACGGTCTTCTCTTTTCTGTTTTGGTACTTATTTTTAAAGATTTGCAATATACAAAAAACTAAAATACAAAGACCTCTGTCTGTCTGTGGAGAAAGGAAGACCTGAAATATTAGCAATTAACCGTTCCTTATAATTTTACAACATTTTTGGACTTATTTTTGTTCTTAAACTTTTCCCATTGTAGTTCAAAATGATACCATCATTGTCGGACAGTTTCTTTTTCGCGGTTTTCCTTTTACTGTTGTTGGTATTCGTTTTAGAGATTTGAAATATAGGAAAATTTCTATAAGGAAAAAAAGGGAAAACCCATATATATACCTGATTATTTTTCAATCTTTTTGGACTGTTTATTTTTCAGCTTTTTCTTATTTCCCATCGTCACACCCATCATCGAATTTATTAAAGCCAGAGACGGCGGAAGATGTTTGAAAGTGAGGAGCGAGGAGGGGAGGGGGGGGGGGGGCACAGGATCTGAGGGCACTGTTCAACTATCGCATTTCCTAACATGTAGCACAGCAATATAGCTTTATATGAAAAGAGCACTGTTTAAACTGGGGGCACGTGCCCCTGTGCCCCCCTTCCCCGTTCCATCGCCAATGATTAAAGCATCATCACTTTACTATTAAGCGTGAATGCATTTAACATTTTCCTTACGAGTGACAGTAGATCTAGACATTATATCAAATAATCAGAATAGGGTGCTCGCATAATTATCAGTTTTTGACAGGTTTGTGGTCAGATGGTTGCATATCATAAAATCAAAATATGCATTTCTACAATTTCAATGTCACATCTCTGAACAGTTAGAAAAGAAAGAATATTATAGAAATGCTTGTAGGTGAGCTCTTGATTTATTAACTGATTCAAATCACATCAACTATTGCAGAATCAGACATCTCCAACTGTCGAAAGCGAGATAAACCACATTTATGCTTGGAAGTGATGTCCGAGTAACGTCCGCAGAAAATAAAGTTAGAGCACGTCGGCCCGCCTCCATATAAGTCTCAAATTTCTCGTAGTATGTTGAGACAAATCTCAGGGAAAATTACCATTTGATTAGCAGATTAGGATGTTTTTAACTTTCAGCCTACTGAGTGTGCAAATACAGACTAAAAGAAATGTGTTTTTGCAAAGTGGAAACTCTTTGGTGTTTGTCAGATAGGCCTACTCTTATTATTAAGATCAGTACAAATCTTATCATTGGCGTTATTATCTTTGAATAACATTGTGGATGTTTAAAACCCTTTCTGGCCTTGTCTTAATATGAAGAGCACATCAAGACATTGTCAGACTTTATTTTTCAACATTGTTGGACTATTTTCAAGATCTTTGTTTTCTGAGGGATGACAGAACTATATACGGGGCAGCTTCCCCCTTGCCATATAGAGTAAGGGATAGCTTCCCCCTTGCCAAATAGAGTAAGGGATAGCTTCTCTCTTGCCATATAGAGTAAGAAATAGCTTCTCCCTTGCCATATAGAGTAAGGGATAGCTTCTCCCTTGCCCAGACAGCCAGACGGGGCATGAGTTGCTCTTTTAAAAGTAATATGAGACTATTTTGTTTGCTTATACAAAATATAACCTAGAAAATAAAGAAAATAAAGTCTCTATTTACGTGAAGGAAATTCCAACATTTGTAACAACCCATTCTTAAGGAACAAATTTTTTATAGTTTCGAAATATTCTTTATAAGTATACTTAACACGGGTACTTAACACTTTACTGGAACTAAAGACCTATTTCCTGGTTCAGATCCTCATTAGAAATCTCAAATAAAGAAAGTGCCCTCACTGAATTTTCTGCCCTTATTTGCCTTTAATTCCATCCGACACCTCTTAGCTGCTTTTTCTGTTTTCGGTACTTCGTTCTAGAGATTTTCAATGTGGGGAAATCTCCAGAAAACCTTTAAAGTGGAAAAGGGATGACCCTCTGAAAATATATTTAAAAAAGAAGAAAACATCCTTATGTGGGGTTGGAAGAGGGGCGAACGGGGCGGGGTGGGGGTGTGTGAACATGGGGATATATAGCAATGACACCGTGTACATAACTTCCCGATGATGCATCTGCAATTTGGACGTGCAGAAACAGATGGACATTTAAGTCATAAGCAGACAGGCGACAGATGTGATGCAGAGAGTTAACATAATCATTTGCCATTTCATCTGTTCATAGTACGCTGACAGGAGTATTCGTTGAGTTTTCCAACATCACAACAAATACATTGTGCATTTGACAATCACAGGGGCGTAAATACCGGGTGTGTGGGGTGTCACCCCCCCCCCCCCTTCCTTCTTTTTTTTAGACTTGTCCGTAAAATCTGAGATCAGTCGGTAAATAAAACTTAAGGTTTAGAATAAGAACCAAGACAGTGTGAAGCCAAGTTGCTAATACTGATAAAGCGATTTTGAGTATTATCATTGTATGCGATATACGGTACACAAGTTTATTTTGGTTTTTCTTGCATCGAAATTGTGCGTGCTGGCGTTCTTAAAACTGAAATTGCTCCTACAAGGCTATAAGCAGATAAGAATTGCGCAAATCGCTTTATTTTCAATGATATGTTGCAGCTGCTGATCGAAAAATCTCCTGCAATTTTCGGGATTGGGCCAAATTTTACCGAAATTTCCTACGAATTTCCCTACAATTACATAAACTTTGTTCTAAAAATTTCACAATTTTACCCCGCAACCGGGAACAACCAAGAAGAAATCCCGCAAGTATCAGATTTCCTCGGGAAATTTCTATAATTTTCGGGCAAGCTTCTTTGATTTTCTTTCAATTTTCGGTCAATTTCCTCCATTTTCCAGAAGTTTTTGTCAATTTTCGGACAATTTCCTTCAAATTCAGTAAATGTTGTCAAATTCTTTAAAAATTCCAATAATTGAAACAATTTTTCTTCACTTTATTCAATTTCTTTTCAATTTTATGATAAAAATGTCCAAATTTGACCTCCCAACCACGAAGAAAGCACATACAATTGAGGTGAAATCCTTTCAGATATAAATTTTCTACGGAAAATTTTCTTTCAATTTCGGAAACTTTTTGTCAATTTTCGGGAAATTTCCTTCATTTGAAGGAATTTTGTCAATTTTCGCTGGAATTTTTCTTCAATTCTTAAATAATTTTCAATAACTTTCTTTAGGTTTATCAAATCTTTTAAATTTCATGTTAATGATTTCTCAATTTTACTTTTGCTCAATGCACGTTGCTTTCATCCCACAAATTTGAAGAATGCTGGCGCTAAGAAGGATACCAACTGCTCATGCAGGATCGTTATCCTCATCAACTCATCCAAAAGGTGTGGCGGGTTCAGGACGAAGGTTCTAGGGGATTGGGTGCATAGCTCCACCGTGTGAGATCGGAACGTAACCCTCAAAGCTAACGTTTTCACCAAGACACATCATAACTCCAAGCATTTGAAGGCACAACCGAAGCGATATTTTTAAAACTGTTTACTTTACCTTTAAACCCCACTTGAGAGTGTTGAGACAGGCGATTACGGCCCTGTCTGCCTGTGTATATATCCTTGCTCATGAGAGGGTCTTCGTAAAGTCTCTGAATGCACGCAGGCTACGTTCTTCTTTAATTATATTACCACGCGTACAGTGGCGTCGCATTCGGGGGTTGGCGGGGGACGGAACCCCAAGGCCCCGACCATTAGGTAACGGAAAAAAAAAATTCAGGCTTATGTATTTACACTATCCCTGAACTCTAATAGAAAATCTATATGGGGCCCCTATAATTACAATAAGTACGTGGAAATAACTGATGTAAGGCTTCAAAAGTGTTTAAAAAAAACCTCTCGTTCCATGGCCCGGGCCCCGCGTCGCCACTGCACGTGTATAAAACAGTTTCGTTCAAATAAGGCATTTAACTGAAAATTGCCAAAAAGCTAGAAATTAGCAGTTTCAACGTAAATTACTTTGTGAACAGTTCTTGATATGTTTTAATTGCAATATAACATCTCGACAACAGTCAAGTAGTGGAAGTTTTAATTCATTTTGAGCATAGTCAGATAGTATGGAAGAAAACGATTTTGAAATTTGACAGACTAAATCATCACGGAACCGCAATGTTCTGTTAGAGATGTGTCATGTCAGTATTCATGTTTCATCCATAATTGACATTAATTTATTTTCTGGGACATGGTAATAAACTGACTTGATGATTTTTATTATGTTGAGTAATCAACGATAATGCCCATGAGGTTTAAAACTAAAGTACAATTTTGGTTTGCTTTTTGCGTAATTTTTGTAAGATTTGCCTCATCACGACAAATTGCAATATTGTTGTTAATTTCAAAAATTAATTGTAATACTTTCCTCTCTTTTATATGTTGGAAACTTAAAATAGGAGTTGGAGGTATATTCTGTGCTGCGGCCCGTGGGCCACGCGGTATATGAAGGCGTCGGCAAGCCATTGATACAAGAAGGATGAATCGGATTAATTCCAGATGAAACAAAAAAGGAAATACAGAAAGGATAATGCAGAAAGCATACAAAAATATGTATAACATAAAGGATACAAATTTTCAAATAAAAGTTGCAGTGTCTACCCCTTATTCCGAGGAACTGATATTCCAAATGGCGCGCACACACACAGGCGCGTTAGCAAACCATTTTGACTGGGGAGAGGATGACACCCCAGTATTTACGCCCTGCACACAAAACCCTAACCCTAAACTAGGTTTTCGGACAATCGGCCCTTCAGATTAACTGGAGGATACCAAAGTTACTGATAGAGAAAATAATGTAACGTTATATTATATATTCTTTAATACGCACTTCTCAGTTGACTTCAAGCGTGCAATTATGGAGCGGTGTAGAAGTGTGTGTAAGGAGAAAGAGGGGAGGGGAGGGGGGGGGGGGTCGTGGCTGAATATACTACCTATTTTCGAGGGGAATGGAACTACCCTAGCTAAAAATTGGACAATTTGCTATTTAAAGAAATTTTTGCTAAGATTCTTAGGATATGAATCAATCTATTCTTCAGATATTTTTAGTGTAACAGAAATATAACTTTTTACCTGGCTCCATAATTCGTTCGCGGCAACTTAATTTTGATTCGTTTATGATAGTGAATTAATTAGAAACAGTTCAGTCCACGCTCCCGAATGGGAGTTTTTTGTCATTATAAGCCTCAACGGCATCTTTCCAAATTCAAATCGCTCTAAAGAAATACATACCGGTTAAATAGGTTTAAGCCAAAGATAGCAAAGATGCATCCGAATAATCAAATTTTATTGGTGTAAAAGAACGATGAAATTATTTTCTCCATTTTCACCAGCGCAAACTTGACTTTCACCAGAAAAATTTAACGTAATCTTTGAAAATTAATTTCAATATTTTTGAAGAGGAGATTTTAATATTTAATCACCAGCAAAAGCTCAAATTATACAGAAAAATTGATTTCAATATCATTTCCAAAGTACACAACTTTAGAATTACAGAATTTGACAAGCAAAAAAAAAAAAAAATTGTAATAAGTAAATAACGGCTGAACTTAATTCATTCAATAGCAATAATTCAAATTATTGTCACTGCGTATGTCTTTGCCTCCCAATCGGGAGATCTCCCGATCGGGAGCGTGGACCGGACTGATAAAAGTGATGTGCAAAACAGTGTGTTAATGAGGCTCTTCCCACACCCGATTTTGTTCTACACCACTGGTCTAATGGTATAGTCGAAACAGATGATGGGCAGGTCGCGTCGATGGGGGTCAAATATCTAACTTATACCATGTCGAGGATCACGTCGAAATGGTTTTCAAATGCTCACATCTTACGAAAATATATATAAATATTTGGTTTAGGTGCTTGTGTAAGCAAATAAATCTCCGAATATCTGCGGTGCCTGTGGAGTATAGCTTCATAATGATGTAGATTCAGTCACGTGGCCAGGATGTTCCGTGGGAAAGGGAGAGGGGGGGGGGGGGGGGGGGCGTCTACACAGTAAAATTGTCCAATTTCACATGAATTATAGAACGGTTTATAAGTTTTGTGTTCGTTGGGGTCAGTGGGGATGCGGGCCTGAGATTGGTTCTCAATTTGTGATTGAATTGCATCTAAGAAGCGATAAACTTTCGATATACCAGCACCAACCATTGGAGTTTTGTCCAAAATATGCTACGCGTTCATTACAAAGTAAAGCTTAGGCTTGCAATAGGTTGTTTTCCAGTATACCCAAGATCCACCCTTTAGTAACAACATTATTTCTATTTTCGCGGCTTGCGGCATTTAATCCATATTATGCATGGGTGTAACCAGGGAGTCGATAGGGTACGACCACCGTCCCCCTCTCCCAATTTTTTTTATAACGGTTAAATGGTAAAAAGATCCAAAAAATATACTAAAAGGTCCAAATATTTCCCTCCGCACCTCCCCTCCGCCACCATTCACCTCTAATCCGAATGGCTGACTACACCCCTTGTATAACGAAGGCTCAGGTCACTCACTGATCGACCTTTGTCAATTTGGTCCTTTTTGTCCGTATGGCTGAGCGGAGTGGGCTTTAAAATGATTGCATACCGTTGCATAACACACACGCACACTACCTTGGAAAGGTATGGTACCTGCTAGTGGCATATACAGAGCACGTCCTATGGACTTCACTACCCTTCAACCAAACTTTCTTTAGACGTAGGGCCATTTGGCAACATTGGTCCAACGTATACTTGTCCTAGCGTATTTATATTGGGGCTCTTCTTACAAATGGAATTCTCGTAGACGCTGCAATTCTAAGCAAACACCACGAAACGCATTATATAAAGGAATATGTGAACACCTCGAGTCAACTTTCATTCATTTAACCAGAAGGCTCCAGTATGTATAGCAGCGTCATGGATGTCACGCATTAAATACATATAATCTCGTAAAGTCATGCCTATTGCAATAATTGATACAAAATAGATGAAAACTTACTTAGCCTAAAAGTCAAATTCCTCTTTAAACTGCTAAAATGTTCGTTATATAATCCAGTATACTGATAATCCACTGTAAGTAAACTTAATACCGAATAAAGTCGAAGTCTTCAACAAATTGAGATTTGTGAGGAATCGTGCAACTATACAATACATCTGCTTCTTGCCTCTTTTGGTTGGTTGTCATGGTGATAGTTTTTCTTTAAATCATAAACCACCGTTTTATGACAATTTCAAGACGCCAAGCTAAATCTTACTCATAGTAGTCCATAAAGCGGTGAAGACGTGAGTCGAGTCGTGAGGTGTTAACTGTAATTAATGATTTCACTTGTACTAAACAGAAAGTTTGATCAGTATCTAATAAATGAAATCAGTATGCTGATAATAATGACAAAACTAGACATTTTATTGGAGCGGCGAAGACATTTAACAGTTATAAGTTCAAAACATTTGACGATTTATTCGAAAATCATGATCTACCTCCTCCCCCCGGGGGCTACTCCACTTAATCGGACAAAATCAAGAGCGCCCCCTACGCCCGTCCCCTTCCAACAAATTCAAATGTTTCCCATACGCCTAAGGGAATGACTTCAGGTTTACACTTGATGACTTTTCTATAAAGAAAAATGGACTTTATTTGTAATTTTGTTCTAAGTAATAATTTCGAAAGTTCAGTTTCCTGTTGAAATTTTAACTTCTGCCTATCCCTTTTCTTGTAAAAGCCATCTCAACAAGGGTCATTACATGCATGTGTGGAAGCAGGACATTTTTAAAAGGGATTTTCGTTGGTGGGCCATTGATGGCAAAATTGGAATTAATAGACAAGTACAGCAAATCCTTAAATCAAAAGCGACGCCACCAAGGGGTGGGGGAGATATGAGAGAGACTGTCCTCCCCCTTTTTCAAAAATTAATAAGAAAATAACGACAAAAAATGGATCAAAATAGCATTTGAAAGTACAATTTTACAATCATATGAAAATTGTTATTAAAGTAGTCTTATTTCGCTTTTAAAAATTTCGGAGGGCGACTAACAAAGTAAATGTTGGCCCATCAGTATCAAAGTAATGAAAATATGCATGGTATAATGTAAAAAAGACCTGTGTAAAAGTCCCCAAGGGTTTTCGGCCTTCGGCAATTAGCTTCATTATTGTAGCCCTCTTGCCCATACTTCCAGAGTTCTCTATCCTTACAGCCTTCTTGCAGGGTGCATTATGACAGTTTTAAGATTAAGTTAATCAAAAGATGCCCCTAAATTCTTTGGCTCTATTATGTGATTATGCAATTGGTGGTAGTTGTGCAGAACTAAACTTTATCTAGCTTTCTCGAGTTATAATGTTGAGTTATCAAAATGCAGCAACGCTACCCCCCCCCCCACACACAATGCATGATTGGGTATACTAACCAACCACCATCATCATCACTGAATGTACACGACTGGCTCCGTGTTTGACTGACGAACCTAGGATAGTCTATTTTATTTTAACTTCTTCCAATATCGTATTGTTGGTATTGCGGACATTAACTTGAAATTTGGCAATATATCCCCAAAATTGAAGATTTCTTGAATTTTGCGATTAGCAGCAACATTTGATTTAAACTTTAATTTACCAGAGAAATTTTTCCACTTGCAGCCGGGAAGGTTTTGGGGAATATTCCTGGACTTGCCATTATATAGACCATTCTGATACCTGGGCCCTCGCCAGTCATTTGATGGCATGGCCCTCTAATGCATCGCAGTCCCTTCTCCTTCAGAGTGGTGGCCCTTTCAACGCCCTTGTTGACTATATCAGTTTCTGATTGGTCCATGAATTATGTTTGTTCTCATAATCCATCATGGTATTGTATTCAAGGCTTAAGCGCTTCTTAGCCCTAGAGCCATTTTAAATTTAAGAGCTAAAAACAGTGCATAATTTTATAAGTGTACGTAACCTATGGAACTTGCAAATTGTTCATTCGATGCTTGCACTTCACGACGTATACAGAGATGTAATACTTTTCACTATAGTGGGCAAATGACATCGGTAAACAATGAATCCCTTAAGCAATTAATAACAATAGTATAAAATTACCCCTTAAAATTATTCACAAACAATCTCAATTTTCCCTCTTTAAATCGTATGAAAATTGCTTTTCAAACTGGCACACCAGTATCAAAATATTTAAAAACCGGTGGGCCAAATGAACTGACTGGGGGCCAAAAATGAAGGAAAATGGCCAACCAGCACATATGTCAACAAAGTTGTTGACGTATATCAATCTTGATCCTCATTCGAGGACTACTGTAGCATTGTTAATCTTCAATGATTTCGATGCAAGATTCAAAGCCGAAATGGCATATCGCATGCAGATCAAGTTACATTTTTGTTTCAAGTTACAAATGATAATCAAAATCGTTTTATTAATCGGCAGATGGCCTTAAACATGTTTCTTTCAAGTTGTATTATAATTACTTTTAAAGTTATACCGACCTGATCCCGGATTTACCGACCAATCTCAAATTTGTCTCCATAGTTAAAAATGTGGGGGTGTCACGCCAGTTATTCTGCCCATGGCAGGCAACGAGCCTTGCTTGACCCAGTCATGCAGGGATGAGTTTAAAAAGTTTATAAATGATTTTGTAAATGTATGGGGTACCACCTATAATGAACAAAACATTCGTTAATTTACAATTTAAATAGTTATAAATGAATAGCATAAGAATCTAGTAAAAATATCATTTAAATTTTTTAAGAACTGTATAGCCTAGCCTACCACAATGGAAATAAATGAATGGGCTGCTCCCAAATTGATTTGTCGTCATCATTTTTTTTTTTAACATGTCACCTTATAATTGATGCTCCTTTTTTTCTACAATATTGTTTTTGCTTATAAACAATTAGCAGAGACATTAATCACGTGGTGAGCTAATTTATCAACTTCTTTTCGTTGTAGTACAAAATAGTTCAGATCGTGATTAATGTATTTTTCTTTTCTGTTGTGGTATGACAATGGGTATTTCTATATATAGTCTTGTTATTTATTTTTGCAAAATAGCTACCATTTTTGCAAAGTGCACAAGATACGTCTGTACGATAAGATAAGTCTGTACGATAAGATAAGTCTGCACGATAAGATAAGTCTGTACGATAAGATAAGTCTGTACGATAAGATAAGTCTGTACGATATGATCAGTCTGTACGATAAGATAAGTCTGTACGATAAGATAAGTCTGTACGATAAGATAAGTCTGTACGATAAGATAAGTCTGTACGATAAGATAAGTCTGTACGATAAGATAAATTTGTACGATAAGATAAGTCTGTACAATAAGATAAGTCTGTACGATAAGATAAATCTGTACGATAAGATAAGTCTGTACGATAAGATAAGTCTGTATGATAAGATAAGTCTGTGCGACAAGATAAATTTGTACAATAAGATAAATTTGTACAATAAGATAAGTCTGTACGATAAGATAAGTCTGTACAATAAGATTAGATTCACAAAAACACTCAACTTCAACAAAATTTCTGATTGCATATAATTTATTTTATGACAATATAATCATCTTATAATCAACATTTTTTCATATTTAAAAATGTAACCTTTTTTAATCTACGATTTCTACCGAAGGAAACAACGAACACTAATTCTACTTCTTAAAAACACATAACAAAATTTTACACTTGAATAATCGGATATAAAGATTTCTAAATCATTTCTCTTTTATATATTTGTAACAACCCATACACAATACTTTATAAGTAAAGTTGTTAGATCTGGACAAAATCTATACATCAGACAAGAAGGCAAAAGAATTATGAATTCTTATAGATTTCAGTTGCACAGACATGCATGTTTCAGTTGCAGACATACTACATGTTTCAGTTGAACAGACATGCTACATGTTTCAGTTGAACAGACATACTACAGGTTTCAGTTGAACAGACATACTACATGTTTCAGTTGAACAGACATACTACGTTTCAGTTGAACAGTGGGAAATTATTACAATTTATTATTTCAGACATCATCCTAACCTATCTGCGATATTTAATTTACACATATTTTAGAAAGTGAACAAAAATTCTACTAGTTGATCCAACTTTTCACAAAGAATGATGTAATTTTTGGCAGATGGATTTTCTACTACCTTAAAGGAATTCATCTCGTAATTAAAGGACAAGTTCAGTGGTTAAAGGAGATGGCGGACAAAAAGTGATGGAGTAATAAAAGATGCATCACACAATCTGTATTTTACTGCTGTTGCATGATACAGAAATGTTCACCCATCGTGCACATGTGAACAAATTCAAGTCAATGGGAAAACACTAATCAATTTTGACTCTGGTCAGCATTTAGTCGTTTTGATAATATTCATGCCAAAAAGTTTCTCTTTAAGCCTACCAGCACCCGACACCCAAGTTTATCCTGAAAACTAAGGTATAACAATTACCAATCCGACTTTCTATTCAGTGTATTGTTTCCACTCCAAACAATGATTGTGTATCTGCCATTCCCATGTACACCACAGCAAAGTAGCCCAAGGTTATTTGTGTGTATGATTACACAAAGCCAGTGCTGAATACACATGACACTTTTGTGATTGAAATCACTCATCAGTGTTAAGGGTTTTAGTGAGAGAAATTGTTTTCAAACTGGTGATAAAAATAGTAGTGTATCTCAGGTGATTTGTGCATTAACTGTGAATAACGGACGAACCATTTCTCCTATGGAAAGATATTGCTTCATGTTCAATTTATCTCAAGACTTAAGAAAATGAAGCCCTAACTTCAGCTGCCAACTCCTTTAAGCTCCGTTCATCTTATATGATTAAGGAGGAGCTCATTGAATCAATATTTTATTCCATTAAGAAAATATTCAAGTTTGAAAAAGCTCAGCTTCATTTGTGTAGAAATGATTGGCGAGGAAAGTAACCCATAGAAGGTTAGTGCCCTCGTATCACTTTCATAACAATTGTTAAGGAAATTGATTTAAAGAAAATTTATTTCACTTTTTTACTAATTTATTGCTCAAAATTTCTTCAGGTAATACATTATAAATACCTTACTCACTGTTTGTTTTATTACTTTCCTGGCATATCCAACACTTATTTAAGTCTCAAGCAAAATGCAAGGATGTGATGTCACAAATAATCTTTATTCAGCTGTTGCTAAACAAACATGACAAAACTTTAACATGTCCTTACCTGAATAAGATTTTTCACCATCTTTATTGTTTTAAAGTCCTCTTTCACATAAAATGAACCACTGAGTGAGGTATTTTTCATCATGTATATAACACATTTCATGTTGAATCACATTTCATTGTTGGAGAAAACGAATGCATTCCGAAATAATGCTTAATTTCATCATCAATTTCAATGCATTTGCAAATATTTTAATCTGAATAACAGCAACATATTCCTTTTAAATTATAAATAATGCCCAATATATGTAAAATTTTGGCCTAACACAGGGACGGAAGTGCTCCATACAAAAGAATATTGGCTACTTCACTGAACTAAGAATTTCCATACCTAAATCAACCTTCTAAATTTAATTCAATGGAGACGAAACAAAATGGAAGATCGTTTCAGGGTTTAATCACCATATCTCAATGTTCCATATATCTTCAGATGAATAATTCTCTTAAACAGGACTAATTGTTGTTGTTAGTGTGATTAAAATCATGCAGTTTGACACCAAAGAAATTTCTACAGAAAATGACAAATTGTAGAAAACAGGACAGGGGCAAGTGAATGATTTTGCTTTTCATACCTTAGTCCAAAAACGATAAAGGTTCACCTCTTTTCAAGAAACTAATTTGTTTGTGACGATGCAGGTAAAAAAGACATATCGTAGAGACCAAACATTTAGTGATGTTTATTCAATGGGTACTAAATCAAACATTACATTTCGTATCTAAATAGAAGTTGGCATGTGGAGTACTTTTTAAATATTCCCTCTTTTTTTGAAAAGTAAACCCTATTAAAGATACCATTACACTATCATATTCTTAGAAATTGGTAGAAAATTTCATTTTTTTTGTTTAGTTATAAAACCGATTATCATGCGTTTAGAACTTGACAAAAGGACTAAAATTCAATTGTACAAAAGAATACAATTTTAAGACATTATCGTTATAGGGTACATACAATCTTAAGGGATTGCTTCATAACTTCAAATATTCTCTGCTCTATAAAAGGGGCACTTAATCATTTTAACTACTCTACACCTTCATTCAGATGATTTTACTTCCCTTGTTTCTAAAGATTTCTCAATATCTTTGTCTTGGACAAGAAAAGTCTGAATAAACTGCTTAAACTTATTTACATTGTGTGAAAAACATTTTCTGCTCATTTAAATTATTTGTAGTCAAATATTTACAGATTTTTTCAAGTTGATTAGAAATCTGATGTATATTACAATATAATTTTTCTAGTTGAAACAATGAAGTACATAGAAGAGATAAATAAGTGAATAGTACAGGAACAAAATAATACCTTTTAAAAATGTAGAAAAACATTTAAAGCACTTTCACAAAGAATACAGTACTTTTGTTGAAGAACACACTCAAAGTACAAGGCACATTGTATCAACAACCTCTGACCTTGACATTTCAGGTCAAAATATTTCTTCTCCTATAGAAACATCCATTTACAAGAGGGAAAACCTCCAGTGGACAGCAAGCACTACAATCTTAAACCATGCATATCATGAAAGAGATCTAGGCTAGTCATGATAGAATCCACCCTCTTTTTGAAATACTTCACAGATATAACACATACAAATTAGCGCTTTAATTCTAAAAATCAATTATGGACAATGACCGTCGAATTATGCAAATCTAACTGTGTACTTCTCTGAAGACATTTTTGAGTATTTTTTTCTTAACGTTGGATGAGTAACTTGGTATTATATACCAAGGATTCAATGACCTTTATTTTGATCAATAAACAGACGCATTACTTCACTTCACATTCTACAGGGCTACTTTGCCCAAAATCATTATAGCACAAAAAATACACATGTAAACTTTTGAAATTTCAGTTTTGTTGAACAACCACATTCACAAACATTACAAATAGATCAAAATCTAACAAACATATATAGAACATTTACAACACATACAACACCTAACAGCACGTCACAACAAGAAGGTATTTATGATATCATGTTGCTGACATTAACTTACTATGATAGCAATGATATTGCTCCGACACACACCAAAATTTATCTGTGAGTGGTATTCACTAATATGAGTAACCATGCATTTTTCACCATCATAGTATACCGACAACCTATTTCATAAAAACAATACTGCTGCCATCCTGAAGTAAAATATCTTTCTGCTACGACTCATAAATTATGGAGGATAGTCATTTTAAATGACACTCACTAAAGATTTCTGAACAGATGGCACAGGCCATTTCAAATGTCACAATCCCTCTCAAATAGCTTGTGCCTATCTATGATTGTAATTAAGTTTGTAGAATATCATGCTGCAAAAATTCTTAGCATTGTAGTTTCATTAAGAGACAAAATGAGTTCTTAAATTTGGTTTTACAGTAACATGCAAACAGAATATGTTAACAATCACTCAATATTTACACTATGTACTAGCATCTGATCTCTTTGTGCAAGTAAAAAAACACATCGAAAATACTGCATATACAATATACTTGAATGATATTAAAAAAGGAAACTTCCTTCTTCTTTTATATAAATCTATATACTTATAGCACACTACAAACAAAAAACAAAATCATGTCACACTCTTTCCAAGCCACTTTTATAAAGGTTTTTTTTAAAAGAAAAATGGCAGCTCCTTTCAGGATTAAAAAAAGTTTGACTTTTAGCGAAACAACTATTAACTTTATTACCTTAAGAGATAAAACTGGTTTGAGGCTGTTAGCAACTGGGTTTAGGTCTCACAGACTGCTGCTTACAGCAAAGGTACACCGTTTAAATATCCCGCTGGTTATAATTTCAGGATATATCACATTTAATATTGATGTAACTCATTTAAAACAGTTACTCCTATTCAGAGAGGGCGACATCCCATTTGTAAAAAAATATGAAAAGTATAAAAGTACAAAATTCCTCATGACTCAATGCATAGTAGATTACTTGGTTATATTGATGCCCCCCTAATATCATCCAGAAAGACCATTCTTGATGGAGAAAAATTGGAAAAGGTTTAATTGTATGTAGTCCATCTCGGAGAATGTCACATAGAGGTAAAAGGCCTAAATTACCATTGATGCAAATAAGCATTTTACTGAGGTTTTTCATAACTCTGCAAAAAATTTGCTTAGACAAAAAAATCATGCCCCCAACGTATATTCATCAAAGAGCATCAGAAGAAATTGAAAACAGTGAGTCTTTGCAACCAAACTTCCAATTGAATTTTATTATTTGTCTGTTGAACTGCTTATGTTAGGGGGCTTCTTTATAACTAAGCTCTTTTTTCCTAGGTTTCTAAATTACATTTTCTCTCTAAAAGATACTTTTTTTAAATATTTTATGATCTCAACTTGAATTATACTTTTTACCCAAAAAGAATATACTCTATCTAAAAAGTGTTTCCCAGGCAAATGACATAATTGAATAACAGTATTATTTAGGATATTTGTTATACTCATTACTAGATCTTAAAACCTGCATCTACAACTTACAGTAATTACTAACCAAGACCCAAGAAATATGAGCAAAATAAATTCTTTGAATAATCTATGGTAAGCTCCCACATCTTGCAAATCATGAAGATTACTATGACCTTTATGAAAGAAAGAACAAATATATAACCCTGTTTAGAAAAAAAATATTGCTTGCCACAAGTGAAAGACAATGCTAACATTAACTCTCTCCCATCAGTGGTAACTATCAGTTGAAATGTCAGATAAATAATTTTCTTAAAGACTCAACATTTAGGAATAGACCACACAACTTCCTTGATTGCCACTTCTTTTACACACTGCTGTAGATATTAACAAAAACTCCAATAGCTCCCTCAAGTCTGTACTGTTACAGTACATACTTTATGAAATTGCATATATTAAGACTGCATAGGTGAAATTCACTTCTGATCTTCTCAAAGCACCATTGTATTTATACTGTTAAATTAAAAATAACTGCCAACAACAACAGGTATTTTTATTGTAAATTACTTAATACCAAAAGCTACTACTTGACTCCCTGAATTAATAAGGGCTTAACCTGCTCACACACAGGGAAAAAAACAGATACAAATCTCAGATATGATCCACATCTGGGATTAATATCAAAACCAGATCTGGATTTGATATCCATCCCAGATCTGGTCATATAAAGAATTAGGCAAATATAACTTGATATATACTTTATTTGTATATCAAATTAGCATTTAATAAAGTTTATATCTGGCATGATCTGGCCAAATAAAACTTTGTTATCACAGATATAAGCCAGATATAAAGAGTGAATCTCAATGCATAGCCTCATTTGATAAAAAAAGAAAGAAATTACATTCATAGCAAAGGTAATAATCATGCCTTAACATACCTAACGTATAAACACATCTCGAACACTCACATAACCCATTTCTCGGATCTCATCTCAACTTCAATTTTCTGGATACACAGGTGCACCGGTAATCACTGCTCCGTCCTCATAATGAGCACTTGCAGGTAGCATTCCACTAATTGCAGTGCCATCTGCAGTCGTGCGGATCGTCTTCACAGCTCTTTCACGATACGGCATCTTAATGGGTCGCTTGCCAAACTTGGCAGTTGGTTTTGGAACAAGAGTATGAAATCCATTAGCATCTACAGCAGTAGTGTAGGCAATCTCCTGGTAGTAGGGGGACCTGGCTACGACAGTCTGACCAATCTGGTGCTCTGCGGGTACAGCAGCTGTCTATGGAAAGGGAAAATGCATGAACAGGAAGGGGGAGAAGCCTAGATGCAGAATGATGGCAAGCATATAAAAAAACATTGGAAAACAATTAGGTAAAAGATAACAAGAAAAACTTATAAACGTCTTAATTAGCTGAAGTTGGCTTAACCCTAACTACCAGGGCTTTGAAAAATGTGAGCCCAATTTTCGTAACTTTTTTCATATGCATTTTTGACAACCTTTCTTTCATTACAAGTATGGTTGGAATGGAAGCTAAGATATTCTTTTGAGTAATGGAAGCCAAATTAGGAAAAATTGGACAAAAATATGCCAAATCAAGCATTTTGGGGGCTAAATTTGGTCAACAAATGGCTAATCATTTCAAAAGTACAACTTCTTGTCAAAAAAGAAAACACATGTAATACATATTTAGATTTTTTATAAAATTTCCTTTCCAATAAAGCTAATCTAGAATTTTCAGAAAGAAAGGAAAGATGAAAACACCCAAAATGATTAGTCAAATGACCCCTGAAAACTGCAGCAGAAAAATTATAACGCATTAGTCACGGGGATACATTTTTTAAAGATTTTTTTGAGTTTTACTATTTTTCAAGCTACTTTTTTCCAAAATTGTGTATATTACCTCCTAACAAAAAGTTACATTTTGTGAAAGAAATATCCAAGTACTTTAAAATGATACCAAGATTACTCTTATAGAACTTTGATAAAGTCCTGATTTTATTTTGAGAAAAAGGTGGTTTGAAAACGGCAATAATATCACTGGCGATAATATCGCCGCGTGGTAGAGTAAGGGCTAAAGGTCTGTGGATGTGTAGAGGCAACACTGGCTATATTGTTCTAAAATCTGTTAAAAACCATGCAAGTGTACAACAAGAAATTTTATCAAAATTAAAAAAATTGACAACTTTACAGGCATCAGGCACCAATTCACAAAGTTTTATGCCAATTTGTGATGTATAACTAACTGGGAGAAGCTTGGTATTTTCTTGTTTAAATTACAAGGAGGCCCATAGCCTCAAAGGGAATACAAGGGAGGTCCATAGCCTCAAAAGGAATACAAGGAGGCCCATAGCCTCAAAGGGAATACAAGGAGGCCCATAGCCTCAAAGGGAATACAAGGAGGCCCATAGCCTCAAAGGGAATACAAGGAGGCCCATAGCCTCAAAGGGAATACAAGGAGGCCCATAGCCTTAAAGGGAATACAAGAAGGCCTATAGCCTCAAAGGGAATACAAGGAGGCCCATAGCCTCAAAGGGAATACAATGGAGGTCCATAGCCTCAAAGGGAATACAAGGAGGCCCATAGCCTCAAAGGGAATACAAGAAGGCCCATAGCCTCAAAGGGAATACAAGGAGGCCCATAGCCTCAAAGGGAATACAAGGAGGCCTATAGCCTCAAAGGGAATACAAGGGAGGTCCATAGCCTCAAAGGGAATACAAGGAGGCCCATAGCCTCAAAGGGAATACAAGGAGGCCCATAGCCTCAAAGGGAATACAAGGAGGCCCATAGCTTCAAAGGGAATACAAGGAGGCCCATAGCCTCAAAGGGAATACAAGGGAGGCCCATAGCCTCAAAGGGAATACAAGGAGGCCCATAGCCTCAAAGGGAATACAAGGAGGCCCATAGCCTCAAAGGGAATACAAGGAGGCCCATAGCCTCAAAGGGAATACAAGGGAGGCCCATAGCCTCAAAGGGAATACAAGGAGGCTCATAGCCTCAAAGGGAATACAAGAAGGCCCATTACCTCAAAAGGAATACAAGAAGGCCCATTACCTCAAAAGGAATACAAGGAGGCCTATAGCCTTAAAGGAAATACAAGGAGGCCCATAGCCTTAAAGGGAATACAAGGAGGCCCATAGCCTTAAAGGGAATACAAGGTCCATAGCCTCAAAGAGGGACACAAGCACTTCAAGAGGGAGAACTTGGGAAGATTCTCCATATACCCTTGCAATATATTCTTTCATTTTACACAGGGGCACACACCTTTGCAAGGGGAGGAGGGCAGCTATGAACCCAAGCATTAGCTAAGCTTGTCTGGCAAATATCCAGCACTGTCTACAAAAAATGAAAATGCTATAACAGCACCCTTTGTGCAATTGAATGAAAATGATTATAATGATGAAGAGGTGCTTTTTGTGCAGGTGCTGATGGCATATTCACCTGCATGTATGCACGTGGGTCCCCATATGCTGTCCCATATCCTGGCACACCAGCATTCTGTGCATACTTCATGAGTAGCTGTGGCCATGGCTTATGCATTGCACCAGGACTACCCACCTCTGCATGTGCTGCTGCTGCAGCAGCAGTGTCCATCACAGGAACCTCTGACACCTCTCCTGGCTGGATGTGGTGATGGTGGTGGCTGGCCGGTGGTCCTGCGGTGTAGATCAGCTCTGATCCTGGTGGAGTAGGGTAGATGAGCCCTCCAGCTTGTAGAGCTGCAGCCTAGGTAAAGAAAGGGATGCAGCATCAGAGCAGAGCCATGAGAGCTTAGGAATTTAGTAGTGTCCTACATCATGCACTCCCAATAATCAGTACTTTTTTCAGCATAAGACTAATAGTAATCTCCAGATTAAACTTGAAAATTTGCTGAGTCTATCTTATTCTCCTAAGCTACAAATGTTATTCATGTTTTGAGGACAAAGACTTCCACACTATATCAATCATATCCAACCAATGTAACCCACATTACGAACTTATCATGCTATAGCTCTTACCCCACAATTAAGTCCCAACTGTTTTCCCAACCTGATACAGGATATCCTTTTCTTAATTCAGTAAGTAACACAAAATCACAAGTGCTCCAGTGCCAGGCCATACACAAAGCCACAGCGTTATGTGAATTGGCCACTTACAGCTTATCAGTTACTGCATACATGGAGTTTTTGTGTAAAAAGTACACTCAAGTGAGGATGATAAACAAGATATCGTGCTGAATGTGGCTTATTCATGCTGATGATTTGCAACTGATTTAAGGGGTGTTTATTTCAAATTGTGGTTCATGAGAAGGGCTTGGAGTTTTTAATAGCTTTGAAAGTTCATCATGCATATTTACAGCGGTGGCGGTGCCATGTTTTTAGATCGAGGGCAAGAGGGGGCAATTTGGTCTTACAGGAGGAATCCTATAAATTTGGACAAAATACATCACTTGACAAATTTCTGTAGGAGGGGGGGAGGGGGGGGGGGAAAGCGATCTTGTGAGGAGCAAATGACCCCCATGCTCCCCGTAGCACCACCACTGGTTTACAGCATTTCACTATCTTTGATAAAGTTAAGTTTAAGAGGTTACTTACCTGTGGATGAATGAATCTGTACTGACCAGCAGCAGCTGAGGTCCAGGGTGGAGAGGACTGAAAAAAACCCAAAGAAAAACATTTACACATCAAAAATGTACTAAAAGAGCTATACGTAACATCAATGCTACAATTCAGCAGTGCTACAATTCAGCAGTGCTACAATTCAGCAGTGCTACAATTCAGCAGTGCTACAATTCAGCAGTGCTACAATTCAGCAGTGCTACAATTCAGCAGTGCTACAATTCAGCAGTGCTACAATTTAGCAGTGCTACAATTCAACAGTGCTACAATACAGCAGTTTATAGTTTACAATATACAGCTCTAGACCAAACCTCTTCGGACCCAGCTCCTTGCGAAACTTGAAGCCTCAAATAACCCTGGTACAACACTGCTTAAAGAAATTCACAAATTCAGTCTAACACTTACTATGCACACATTCAGCTCAATTTTTTTTACAGCTTTTTTATCTTACTGTGTCCAATTTCAGTGTCTGGATAATGTTAGTAGATCGAAAGATGATTTTGGCATTAACCTCTATAGGGTCAATTACATGTGATAGGTGTTGCGATTTAGAGACAGTTTCTAACTTCAAAATATTTGTTCTCAAATAGTAACAAATATTATCCCAATGCAGTACCACCCCTAGGTATACTAAATAAGCTTCTAGTTAACTCAAAAGAAAAAGTAAGACAAATGCTACGACAGATGAGACAAGGCGAGCAAACATGCATGACTGGTGTTACATGAAAACAGACATAGGTTTTTCAAATTTGATGAATACATGGAAACCTCTGTGAAGTTCAACTAAAACGGTAAATATTGCATGGTTCGCATGCCCATTTAAATTGACACCCATATCATATGACCCAGCCAATTATAAAAATGGTGTCTCACACTAAGTCCCACATGGAATCCCATGTCCCACATGACAACCCATGTCCCACATGGCATCCCGTGTCCCACATGGCATCCCACTCCTTGTCCCACATGACATCCCACAATAGCTCCCACCCCATCCCATGTGGCATTCCACCATATGTCCCACTTGACATCCCACCTTATGTCCCACTTGGCATCCCACCCTTTATCTCACATGGATCCCACCCCATGTCCCACATGACATCCCTTCCCATGTCCCACATGACATTCCACAATATCTCCCACATGGAATTCCACCTTCAGTATGTCTCACATGGCATTCCACCATATGTCCCACATGGCATCCCACATGGAACCCATCTATATGTATGTCCCACATTAATCCAGCCTAATGTACCACATAACATCCCTCCCTATGTCCCACATGGCATCTCTCCCTATGTGCCCCATGGCATCCCACATCAGTGGCTTCCAACCCGATGTCCCACATGGCATCCCACCATATGTTCCACATGGTATCCCTTCCAATGTCCCAATGACATCCTACTTTATGTCCCACATGGCATCACATGTCCCTATGCTATCCTACCCTATATCCCACATGGCCTCCTACCCTATGTCCCACATAGCCTCCTACCCTATGTCCCACATAACATCGAAACCTATGTCACACTGTGCTACTCATGGCATCCCACCTCATGTCCCACATGGCATCCCACCCCATGTCCCACATGAAATCCCATGTCCTACATGACATCCCATCCCACCCTATGTCCCACATGGCATCCCACAATATCTCCCACCCCATGTCACACATGACATCCCATCCCATGTCCCACTTGGCATTCCACCGTATGTCCCACTTGGCATTCCACCTTATGTCCAACTTGGCATCCCACCCTTTGTCCCACATGGATCCCATCCCATGTGCCAAATGACATCACACCCCATGTCCCATATGACAACCCATCCCATGCTTTGTCCCACATGGCATTCCACCATATTTCGCTCATGGAATTCCACCAAACAGTATGTCTCACATGGCATTCCACCATATGCCCCTCATGGCATTCCACCATGTTCCACATGGCATCCTATCCTATGTGCCACATGGATCTCATCCTACATGTCCCACATTAATCCAACCTAATGTACCACATGACATCCCTCCGTATGTCCCATCCATCCCTATGTCCCAAATGGCATCTCTCCCTATGTGCCCCATGGCATCCCACCGTATGTCTCGCATCAGTGGCTTCCAACCTGATGTCCCACATGGCATCCCACATGGTATCACTCCCAATAACATCCTACTTTATGTCCCTCATGGCATCACATCCCATGTCCCTGTGGCCTCCTACCCTATGTCCCACATGACATTCCACCATACAGTATGTCTCACATGGCATTCCACCATGTCCCACATGGTATCCCTCTCTATGACATCCCACCCGATGTCTCACATGGATCCCATCCTACATGTATGTCCCACATTAATTCAACCATATGTACCACATGACATCCCTCCCTATGTCCCATATGGCATCTCTCCATGTCCCAAATGGCACATACCTCTCCATATGTGCCCCAAATGGAATCCCATCAGTGGCTTCCAACCTGATGTCCCACATGGCATCACACCTTATGTTCCACATTGGATCTCACCATATGTTCCACATGGTATCCCTCCCAATGCCCCAATGACATCCTACTTTATGTCCCACATGGCATCACATCCCATGTCCCTATGGTCTCCTACCCTATATCCCACATGGCCTCCTACCCTATGTCCCACATAGCCTCCTACCCTATGTCACACATGGCATCCCAACCTATGTCACACTGTTACTCATGACATCGCACCCCATTTCCCACATGGCATCCCACCCCATGCACCACATAAAATCCCATGTCCTACATGACATCCCATCCTGTATGGTAATTCACCCTATATCCTACATGGCATTCCACTTGGCATCCCATCCCATGGTATTCCACCCTATGTCCTGCATGGCAATCCACCATATATCCTACATGGCATTCCACATGGTATCCCACCCCATGTCCCATAGGCTCCATAAGAAGTCTCATCCTATCTATAAGTCCCTGATTAAGCATACTAGTATGAAAGTCTCAATTCATATAATAACTTATATGCAAATGAACTGTTGAATAAGAAAAAAAAGCAGTCAAATAATCATGCCTGATATAGCCCTTGATGTATACCACATGGTTTGTTTGTTTGATGAGGTCTTAACGGCACCACGACAACGAAGGTCACATTGTGCCTGAGAGGTCAGATCATTTTAGAGGTAGTAAGGAAAGAGACCAGGGGAAGAATGAGAGAAATTCAAGAACAAAAGCCAGAAAGCTGTGATCGAGAGAGGAGGTGCATGGGTAAAACTAAAAACAGAGTAGAGAGGGGGTGGAAGAGGAGGATTAAATATGGTTGTAGAGGGATGCATGCTGAAGGAAGGAGACTATTTTATCTGGAGGATTTTTTTGGAAGAACTCAGCAATTGAGTTGTGGGGAGCGAGAGAAGCTCTGGGAAGGTTGTACAGGGGGCAAGCAAGGAGAACGTGTTGGATTGTAAGGATGCAGTGGCAATTGTTACAGAGGGGTTGGGGGAACCAATAAGGAGGTGGGAGGAGTGAGGTGGGTGTGACCAATTCTAAGACGGGTAATATGAAGCGTTGTCGATACGAGAAAGGTTGTTGATGGTGGATTTGATCGGGATTGTGGGCTGGATAACATGGAGTTTGTTATCAATTTGGAAGTTCCATAAGGTTTGCCAGCGGTCACGAACAAGAGAAGCGATAAGCGGTTTGATGTCAGAGAGGGTTTTGGGAAAAGGGGAAGGGAGGAGGTTAAGGGCAAGCTTAGCGGCTGTATCAGCCCTGTCATTGCCAGGGATGCCAACATGGCTGGGTATCCAGAAGAAAAGAACACTTTTCCTGCAGAGGGTGGGAGAAAAGAGTTTCCGGAGGAGGTGGCAGGTGAGGTTATCCCATTTAAGATTGAGTAATGAAGTAAGAACAGCCTTTGAGTCAGAGAAAATGGCAAAGTGACTAAGAGGAGAGTACTCAATAAAGTTGAGGGCGAGGAGAATGGCCTTAGCCTCGGCTGAAAAGATGGATGAGTGGTCAGGAAGTCTGCTACTGAGGGTGATGTCTTGGATGATGGCAGCAGCAGCTGTCTTGTTGCCTTCCTTGGAGCCATCAGTATAGATAGAGGTGTAATTTGAGAGTTGGTCTTTGATTTGGTTGTGGAGATTGATGAAGAGATTAGGGTGAGTTTGAGTTTTGTTATAAGTGGAGAGGTCTAGGTGGACAGAAGGAAGGGGGGTGGCCCAAGGCGGAAAAGTGGGCCAGGAATAGGTGCCGAGAGTGGCGGGGTTGATGCCAAGTTGAAAGAGGTCTGATTTAATGCGTAAGCTGAAGGGGGCGATAGGGTTTTAGTCCTATCAAAGAGGGAGGAGAAATTGGGGTACCTAATGAGGTTGTAAACAGGGTTCTGAGTGTTGGTGAGGACTCTAAAAGCATAGGAGAGGCTAAGCTTTTTACATCTAAGTAGAAAGGGGGTTCGTTGGCTTCAACATGAAGGCTAGTGATTGGGGAGGTCCTGTAGGTTCTAGACAAAGCCTGAGGGCTTCATTTTGGATGGTGTTAATGTGGTTGAGGTATGAGTTGTGAGCGACACAGTAAACAATATTGCCATAGTCAAGCTTGGCACGAATGGTGAGCCTGAAAATTTTGAGGAGAGCATGGCGGTTCGCTCCCCAAGTAGTGTTGGAGAGCAGTCGGAGGATGTTGAGGGAGCTATTGCATTTTAGTTTCAGGTTGGTGATGTGTGGCTTGTAGGTGAGCTTGGGGTCTAGAGTTAGACCAAGGAACTTTGTGTTTTCAACTTTAGGGATGCGATTCCCATTGAGCACAAAGTTCGGGTTGGGGTGGAGGTTGTTGAAATGACAAAAGTGCATGCAGACTGTCTTGTCTTTGGAGAATCTAAAACCGTTATTGTTGCTCCAGACTTGCAGCTGATTGAGGCTGGTTTGAAGCCTACTTTCAACAATAGGAAAGCTAGGGGAGGAGTAGAAGATGGTGAAGTCATCCACGTAGAGGGTACGTTTGATGCTGGGGCCAAGGTCATTCCCGATGTCATTAATGCTCAGGTTGAAGAGAGTGGGGAGAGGATGCTGCCTTGGGGACGCCCTCTTCTTGGGGGTACGGCTTGGAGAGGGTGTGGCCAATACGAACTTGGAACTGCCTGGGTGAGAGGAAGTTTTGAATAAAGATGGGGAGGTGGCCTCTGAGGCCAATGGTGTGAAGTTTCCGGTAATGCCGTATTTCCAAGTAGTGTCGAAAGCTTTCTCGAGGTCAAAAAATATGGCAATGAGGTGTTCCTTTTTGCAAAGGATTCCCGGATAGCGGTGTCGAGCGTAATTAACTGGTCTAGGTATTGCGACGTTTCGGAAGCCGCTTTGGTGAGGAGAGAGGATTCTGTTGGTCTCGAGGAACCAGTTTAGTCTCTGATTAATGATCTTTTCCATAATTTTACAGAGACAGCAAGTAAGGGCGATGGGTCGGTAGCTGGTGGGGTCGGTGCTATCCTTCCCCGATTCAAGGACGGGGATGACAATAGCTGTCCTCCAGATAGGGAAAGGAGTGTGAGGACCAAATGTGGTTGAAGATGGTGAGTAGGGTAGTGGTGGCTTTGATGGGGAGGTGTTTCAGAAACTGATAGGGGATGTTATCTGGGCCCTTGGAGGTGCAGCCAGCGTCGCTGATGGCTTGGTTTAATTCAGAAAGGGTGAGAGGGGTGTTGTAGCTTTCGGAGTTGTCAGAGGGAAAAGTGATTCTCCGGGCTTCATCGCAAGCTTTTTTGATTTTGAAAGCATTGGAGTAGTTGGTCGAGGCCGAGATGTTGCTGAAAGAGGCAGCGAGGTGGTCAACGATGTCTTTTTTTGCGGTGAGAAGGTCTCCATTCCAAGAGAGATGGGAGATGGAAGATTTGCCTACTCTGCCGTGGAAGCTGTTAACCATTCTCCAAATCTTCTTAGTGGGGGTGTTGGTGGTGAGAGAAGAGATAAAGTTGTTCCAAGTGTTGGTTTTACTGTCCTTGATAGTGCGTCTGGCCTTGCACGGCTGATGCGAAAGAGGTTAAGGTTATGGGTGGTCGGGTTAGTTTTAAAGTTCCTGAGGGCTCTTTTCCTGTTCTTGATGGCGGTTTTGCAGTCATCTGAGAACCAGGGGTTGGGGGATGATTTGGGGGTTTGGAGGTTTTGGGAATTGAGCAGGTGGCGATGTTGATAAGGATATTACTGAAGTTAGACATGGGATCCTCATCCTCGAGAAGATGGGGGGAGAGGTGTGAGTCACAGAGGGTTTCAAAAAGGGACCAGTCAGCCTTGTCGAGGTTCCAGTTGGGGGTGTGCTCAGTGGGGATTTGAAGATTGGAGTGTATAAGAAGAGGGTAATGATCACTACCACAGAGGTCAGCAGTGACTCTCCAACTAAAGTCAGGGAGGAGGTTAGGGAATAGATAGACAGGTCAATACAGGTGAGAGAGCCTGTGGCAGGATGAAGGTAGGTCGGGAGTTAGTGTTCAGTAAGGACAGGCTGTGCTGACGGAGAGCGTTTTTCGATGAACTTGCCTCTAGGGGTGGTGGTATTAGAGCCCCACAGAGGGTTGTGAGCGTTGAAGTCACCAAGAAGGATGAAGGGGTGGGAAGCTGAGAGATGAGGTTGTTAAGGCTGGTTGGTTGAATGTTGGTGTTGGGAGGGAGATAGATATTGCAGAGAGTGAAAGTTTTGTGGAGGGAGATAGAAATACAGATGGCCTGAAGGTCGGTGTGCACACGAACAGGGCTGTGTGGGATATCGTGTCTAACGAGAATGGAGACGCCACCACAGGCCCTGTCAGCATCCACTTGATGTTTGTGATAGCAAGCAAAGTTGTTAAGGGAGTAATGGTCGGTGGTTTTCAAGAAAGTTTCTTGTAGGCAGAAGACGACCGGGTTGAAGGTGGAGGCCAGAAGGTCGATTTCTTCAGAATTGGCCTTAAGGCTCCTAATGTTCCATTGTATGATGTTGTGGGTGTTATTGTAATTGATTGTGGTGTATGCCATAAAGGAGGCGGGGGGTTATCTGGAGGAAGATCTGCTGGGTCTGAGTTCACTTGTTTTTTCTTTGGATTTGTTTCTTTGGGAGCGATTGTTTTTGAAAATTGGACGAGAAGTATGATCGGTGTGTTCGGTAATCGAACAATCCATACTCTCTTCAGTGTGGGTTTGGGAGGTGGGTTGTTTGTTGATTGGTTGTTTGTTGATTGGTTGTTTTTTGGTTGGTTGTTTGCTGGTTGATTTGTTGGTTTGTTGGTTGTTTGCTTGGCTGGTTTTAGCTTGATGTATGAAGGTATTAGTGGAGTTGGTGTAGGGGGCGGTAGGGGCTTTAGAGTAGGAAGGGGGTTGAGGAGAGAAGTGGTGGTGGAGGTGGTGTGGGTATTGGGTGTGATTGGGTTGTTGGAAATGGTGATGGGCTTAGGACTAGGTAAGAAGAGCCAGGTGAGGTCGGTTTGGGCATGGGAGTTAGTTTTTGTTGTGTTAGTTGTGTTTGCGGGGGCGGAATTAGAGTTAGAGGAGACGTTTGAGTAGGAAGGCTTGGAGTTAAGGGAAGCGAGGAATTGTTTCCTGGCCTCAGGGTAGGTTATGTTGGGGTTAAGGGTTTTAAGTTTAGTTATTTGTTTTTCCTGAAGCCAGGTGGGACAGTCTTTCGAGAAGGAGGGATGGTTTGCTGGGTGTTTACCGTCACAATTTGTGCAGAGTGGGGTTGGTGCAGGAGGTGTTGTCATGGTCCGGGGCTCCGAGTTACACAGCAGCGCTTGGCTGTGGCAGGAGTTTTTCCGTGGCCATACCTCTGACAATTGTAGCAACGTAAAGGGTTAGGAATATAAGGGGCGACCTGGATTCTCAGGTAGCCGGCAATGATGTGGGGGGAGAGTTGGAGTAGCGAAAGTGAGAAATATGGTGTTGGTGGGAGTTTCGGCCCGTCTCTCTTTAGAACGAGACGACGGGCTTCGGTTACATGTTGGTTAGCTAGTTCTTCTTGGAGGTCGTCATCGGTCATGTACGCAAGATCGCTGGTGCGTATGACGCCTTTGCTGGAGTTTAGGGAACGATGGGGGTGACTGTGATGTCGATACCAGAGTTGGATAGGGTTTTGGTGGAAAGGAGGGTGGTGGCTTGTGTGTCCCTGGTGCAGTGCACCAGGAGATCACCGGATCTAAGGGTAGAGACTTTGGGAGGGTACCGACAAGGCCAAAGAGGGCTTTATGGATGAGGAAAGGAGAAACTTTTTTAAAGCTTTCCTGCTTGTTGGTGGCATGGATTATAAGGATTTTTGGGATTGGGGTTGCAGAATGGTCAATGATGGTAGCAGGTGGGTCACGGGGAGGGGAGGGGGTCAAGGTCAAGGTCACTGCATAGGCGCTTTGTCATTATGAAAGAAAAACCAAGGGCCGAGAGACCGAGGCAGCTAGAAAAAAATCGCGGAACCACTATATGGGGACCGCTGTATTAGTAACGAAGGGCGTGAAAAGTCGGGACAGAACGAGGGAAAATATAATAGAAAAAAAGAAAAGAAACCATCTCACCGAGGATAAAAGCCCATCCACCGAAAAGAAAATCCGAAAATGAAGTTATAAAACAAAAAGGTGCAAATTGGAGAGAAATTGGAGCGAAAATAGTTTAGGAGAATAGGAGCAGTTGTCACGTCGCTCTCGGACACGTTTTAAGAGTGTATGTTATATCATATGTCCCGCATGGCCCCCGTTCATGGCCCACATGGCATCCCTCCCTATGTCCATATGCAGTCACATCCTGTCACACTCCCTGACAGCATACTACATAAAAGTCTGGTCACTTCATATACTGTAACAACTTCATGCAAATGACCACAATAATAAAGGCAGAGTTTAATAATCATGCCTGATACAACCATTGGTGTTTAAATATTTTGAAGAATTTTAACATGAGGAAATAACCATCTTTAGGAGGAATGGTCCATCAATCATTCATGGGTTTTGCACAAAGTCCTCCCAAGCATATGGTTTATATTTAGGCTCAGCAAAGAACTAATATTATTTGCTTCACTGAACAGCAGGTATGTGGCTTGAGCCCAAGATGAATGACCTATTTTGTACAATGTAACAGTAGCTGGTTGCTAACAAGTGAACTGTAAATAGACTATGAAGATGCTTTAAGTTAAGATGGTATAGATTACCCCCTGTGTTGTGTATGGTGTAACAATAGCTGGTTGCTAGTCAATGAATTGTGAAGAGTCTCTCTCTCGGGTTGAATGGTGTGGATTACCCCTGATTTTGAGAAAATCGAGGGTGTTCGGGGTTGGTCTAAGGGCCGAAAATTCTTAATGAGGATTTTAAATCTCCAGTGCTACGAGACACTTGCCAGTTAGGATCCCTGGAGAATATTGGAAAATCATATCATTTTACAGTTATCTTCTAAGGAAATATCAAATGTTTTGTATACTTTTTAATTAAACTAGTCGTCAATCTCTCTTAAGTGTCTCTAAAAAACTTTTGTAAAGAAATTCTAACCTTACATAAGGATATCTGAAGAAACTTTAACATTTTCTGGGGTATTCTCAAAAAACTAACATTCCTGAGGAAATCTCAGCCGGCCGGACGTCCAGCAGAAATTGCCATTACATAGGTTCGCGATATGCATCACACGTTCACCAAAAAGCAATTAACAACTTTTAATTATCAAATATAAGTTGGAACTTCACTCTAATAAATAGAGAATTCATTATAAAGAGTTTTGGCACTTAAATAATTTTTGTGATAAGTGTTACATTATGTCATGGGTGTTACGGTGTCTGGAATTTCTATTGATAAGTTTTGATAATTGCTCTTCAAAGTTAAAATAATCTATTTTGGATGCATTTTGTATCTGTATTGCACAAAATAAGCATTTAATAAAAGTAAAACAGTATGAAAATGCAAAGGATCACTATGTATATACCATTTGGGAAATGATATCACTAATGTTCTGGAAGGTATCGTCACAACACACTATGATGTTTACACACTGCACTGTACTTTCAATAATTCTAGTACCTAAACATGGCTTAAATGTCATAAATGCATATTCTGATCAATAAAGTTCTTTAGTTTACATCATTCCTAAAATTAAGGATGTCTTTGGCCTTCTGTGTATTGCGCAATGCATCTTTTACTTTGTACCTAACATCGGTCACATAGTTTGTGACGGGTATGACACATTTTCTTTTGTACCAGAGGTTTGTAATGTAGTTAATTTCATAGACAGAATCAAATTGATATAAAGATATCAATATGGATAAAATGAATTTGAAGTATAGTTTATATACACCATCCCTGTAGATTTTCTTTTAACATGTGACAGGTATTACTGTGGCAGTTCCCCATACCTTATAATCGGCACATCTAGGCACATTTTAGATACTTAACACAAAATTTTAAAGGCTAGAAATTTAAATTAATGTACTGAACTTTGTAAATATACTTCAGTTTTGAATGTCATTTACTTTCCATGTATTGCATACTGCATTTTGTAAAATGTACGTAACACCCGTCACACAATTTGTGACGGGTGTTACATGTTTATTTCCCCCCATATGTATGAAAATAAATCAAATCTAATTGGGTACAACTGATATATAGATATCAGTCTGAATGAGGATTTAAAATATATCTGTATACTTCACCTCTATATAGAAATATACAAACCTTTCTGAAATATATATATATATATATATATATATATATATATATATATATATATATATATATATATATATATATATATATATATATATATATATATATATATATATTTATATATATATATATATATATATATATATATATATATATACACATACATATATACACATACATATATACACATACACATATATACATATACATAATATACATATGTCACCCAAGCAGGTGCCTTTTTTGCATCATTTTCATAGTGCAGGTCGTCTTTTTTTAGTAAAATTCTTTTATCATCATCGTAGTGCAGGTCCCAAAAAATGAAGATTTACTCTGTTAATTTTGTACTGCTGGTCCATTTTTACAATATTTTTGTTGAAAACTCTCATACTGCAGGTATTAAAATAAACTTCTTTCATACTGCGGGTATCAAAATTATATTATTTCATACGGCAGTTACCAAAATATCTGTCATACTGTGGCTATGTTTTTTGGTTGGTGGGATGCCCACCCATACTACTTTTAATATGAAGTGCCCTCTCCCCCCCCCCCTCCCTCTCAAGGAGTGTTTGTAAGTAACATTATGCAACTCCTGAGACAAATAAATTTGACACGACTTTGCATGGAAAAGGAAAGATCAATTTGTGGTATTATGATACAGCTCTTTTTACCAAGGAAAGATCAATTTGTGGTATTATGATACAGCTCTTTTTACCAAGGAAAGATCAATTTGTGGTATTATGATACAGCTCTTTTTACCAAGGAAAGATCAATTTGTGGTATTATGATACAGCTCTTTTTACCAAGGAAAGATTAATTTGTGGTATTATGATACAGCTCTTTTTACCAAGTAAAGATCAATTTGTGGTATTATGATACAGCTCTATTTACCAAGGAAAGATCAATTTGTGGTATTATGATACAGCTCTTTTTACCAAGAATGATCAATTTGTGGTATTATGATACAGCTCTTTTTACCAAGAAAGATCAATTTGTGGTATTATGATACAGCTCTTTTTACCAAGTAAAGATCAATTTGTGGTATTAAGACACAGCTCTTTTTACCAAGTAAAGATCAATTTGTGGTATTATGATACAGCTCTATTTACCAAGGAAAGATCAATTTGTGGTATTATGATACAGCTCTTTTTACCAAGAAAGATCAATTTGTGGTATTATGATACAGCTCTTTTTACCAAGACAGATCAATTTGTGGTATTAGGATACAACTCTTTTTACCAAGTAAAGATCAATTTGTGGTATTATGACACAGCTCTTTTTACCAAGTAAAGATCAATTTGTGGTATTATGACAGCTCTTTTTACCAAGTAAAGATCAATTTGTGGTATTATGATACAGCTCTTTTTACCAAAGTAACTACAGAAAAGCTTACAATGTATAAAAGTTAGCAATGTAAAAAAGTCACTTCTAAAGTTAATCTTCATTTAGACGGGCCCCCATATGTCTTGGCATTTTCCCGATTAACTAAAGAGCTGCACGTACCCAACTTGATGTTTTATGAAAAGCACTTTAACTAATACCTTTCATATGAGAGTAATTTCAATAACAGTTCACTGAAGGTTTGCCAAAGTTTAAAAGGTATGTATTGTAAACACTTGCTTCCAAATTAAGTTGCAAGAAACTATTTCTAAAACAGATCTTGTCGAGTGTGGACATGCATACTGTACTTAAGACCTATCCCAAATTCTCTACACTCCCTGAAACTTCAACTTCTAAATCTTCCTGTGGGCCTCCCTAAAATATTTTTTAGTAGGCCTTTCTCTGAGGGTTCTCATTTTGGGCTGGTGGAGAGTGATACCTAATTAGTTATGTGCTACCTTATAAAAGGTTCCATGATAATAATAATACAATTCCAAAACAAATGATAAATATCTGTTTTGTTCAAAATTAATAACCCGAGCTCCACATCAAGATAGCACTAAAATTGTGATGGGTGTCTACTAAAATTGACAGATACACAATTCAACAATGGTAAACATCATCAGGATTTAATAAAGCAAGTTGAGAAGACTTGTCCAGCTGATAACTATCATCATCATTACTGTAGAATAGCACACATTCCCTTGTGTCACACGAGTTTAGATTGATTTGTCCAGGACTGACACAGCTTACAAGCACATTCTTCTGGTGTGATTCACTCAAACAATTTATGATTAAAAATAGTATGTATAATGGGCAGAGGTTAAATTTAAGTGTGGTACATGTGTATATTAAAGCTGCCAACATCTGTTTTGTATAATATGGGTTAATTACAGTGATTAGTCTGCTGTAACAGTATCTACACTATACTTTGTGCCATGTTTGTTTGTCATGGCTCAAAACTTACTCTCATTCTTCTGAAATCCAGGAAGGAAGAACCGCAAATGATTTTTGCCATGATCATGAAAAACAACCTCTTTAACCATTAAAAGCGCCTGAGCCTCCCATGTAGAATCTGTATTTTTAGGAAACTTTTTAGATGCTTTCTTTCCACATTTTTCTTTGCTATCATAACAAGTATGTGTTAACTGAAAGGTAATACTACTTTGACCTTCACAATGGCCCACATAATATTACACTGGAATATGCAAATTTATGCAAATTAGCTCATTTAATGTGAATGGCAAGGGAACAAAACTGCCTGACTTTGTGCTTATGTACTCTCTGTGGTAAGCAGTTGTGGCATTTTTAAGAAATTAAGAAATGTTGATGAAAAGGTATCTTCAAGGCCCATTTTACAAGCTGTTAAATCAACCAACAAATAGTCAAAATACTTAAATAGTGACAATCAGTACATTTACATGTAATTATTACCTGATGAGTCAAATAAATTTTGCAAAGAAAAAATATTGCAAATTAAACAAACATAAAAAGGTTTTGACAGCACTTAATTTCTAGGTGCTTCGCAAAGATGGCCGCCATTTTTTCAAGACTAATATTTCAGAACTTCCGGGATGGTGGCCTACTTTTGAAATGTTTAACGGCAAGGTATCATAGGCCTAGTTTGCAAGATTTTCAGTGGAACTTTGAAAGCCATAGCAAGTACACCAAAAAAAAGTTACGCAATGTAGAGTTTAAATGACAATAAAAGGAAGTTATCTGTCCTTTCTAAACTAAATTTCCATAAATATTTTCCATAAAAATTATGATTTATATTGTAGAAGTAAACTTTTTACGATTTGGAAAGCTAAACTCGAGCGTCTATTTGGGCAATGGAGTCGATACTTTTGCCGTACTGGTTGCGCAATTTTTTTACTTCACATCGTATATTTGGAGCAATTTTGGTGTATTTCCAAAAATTACGTTACTAAACGCATGTAAACAATACACGCTTGCTTTTTTGGGGCGTGTACACGTTTACTAAAATCCCTAAACGTTCACAGCTCTAGGGGCTATGCATCAGCATAGTAGCTCATTTGAAAGCTGGTTTGAAGGTCTATAAGATTGGGGAAAAACATTCCTTCCGATTTTCCATTCAAGAGCTAGATTTTGTTTCGAAAATGTTGCTTCAAAATGGACCAAAAATGGTAAATGACAGCGTAAAATGCCCCCAAAATTCAAGTTTGAGATAGGTTTTTGCAAAATTTGATTAGAAATACAGTAAATGATATTCATGAATGACTTTCCCCCAAAATAAAGTTTTTTAAAGTTCGTCCTGAATATTTATCAGTTTTTTGTGAAAATATGGAAATTATTCATGTTTGGCTCTATGATCGAAAATGGTTAGAATATGAAAGAATCGAAGGAGTTCTAACAAATGATATACAAATTATCTCTGTATCAGTTTGGTATGGTCTCAACATTGATTGAAAATTGATAAAAATTTCCAAAGTGACAAAAATCATATTGATTCAGCGTTTAGGATTAAATGATTCTTCTTATCCAAGTTTTAGTGTTGGACATTTTGCATATTCCTTTACTGCAAACAATTTGTGATTACAATAGAATAACAACAAACAAATCAAATAAAATAGGAATTTAATTGGTATACCCCTCCCCCTCCCCCTCCCTTTTAATTTGACACTGTAACAAAAACATTAACAGGAACTATTCATTCCATATCATTTTGCAGAAAATTAAAACTTTGTATTGCATGCGCAAGATATCCTTTGTTATGTAAGCTATCCAGTCTAATTGTTGAATAAAGTCTATGCATGGTGCAATTATACCACACCAAGCTGATGCAATGGTTTATAGCGGCTGCAAGTGAGATGCAATAACTTGTATGTTTTCCATGTAAACATTAAATGTTTTGAAGATTGAAAAAAAAACTTTTCAACAGAAACATTCTGAATTCCTGAATAATGCCCCACATTGTATCCTTGATTAACTAAAAACAGTAGCAAACCTAATTATAACATGACCTGACTAACATTAGAATCCATACATGCTTGCAATCAACACACTAACCATTCAGTCAGCCATGAAAAAAAAAAAACATTTGATGACATCTGGGTAGCACAGAACTAATAAGGTATCACTCCGTCATCCAAAAATGAGAACCCTCAGAGAAAAGGCTGATACAAATATTTCGAGAGGTCCCATTTCATGGGACAAGAAGCTGAGAAGTTGAAAATTTCAGAAATGGTAGAGAAAGGATAGGACTTGACTATGCATATCCAAACTTGACGAGATTTGTTTCAGTAAGTTTTATGGGGACTATTTTACCAAATTTGAGTGATTTGGTGAGGGTGTATAACACCTCTTCACTTTAGCCTAAAAAAGGGCCAAAACCTTTGGTCACCCCCTATTGAAAGTACCCTCATCCAAGAGATATTAGATGGTACTTTTTGAAAAACATCACAAAAGATCCCAAATCTATAACATTCTGGTACAAAAAAGACCCTAAACTTGACTCTTTTATCATAGGCTTTAATGGGGGAAATAATTAGTTCTGAGCTACCTGTGGTGACAAATGAAAAATCCCATGTGCTACATGCTGCAATGCAAGTGACTCATGTTGTTCAGTGGTATGTAAATGTCTGAAGTCAATAATAGCAGAAGTTTGAACTATATATTATATGTAAAGTAATTGATGGTGTAACAGACCATATCAAACAATGATGTACAGTTCTTGCAATTAAGGTAATTTGGTATGCCAATATACAACCATTCTTGCCCATAACAATATATTGGCAATGTTGCCAATAAAATAGAAATATCTGGTATAGCGAATTCATTTCTTTCTTACCGGTTTTTCCCCCCTTCTTAAATTCAGTACAGTTACATAATGCCTTTGTCAAGAGCATGGATTAAACTGATCATTTCAATCAAAATAACCTTTAAATGAATACTTCAAGGATATATACTGCGGTCTTACATATGTAACAAAAATGGCTCCAATTATCGGCATTAATGAAGGTAATGTCTTTAGTTGGGCACTAATTTCAACATACCAATTTATCAGTATGGACTGAGCAATAAATCTTAATCCTAGATTTCTCCTATACGACCTTGGTAACATATGTAGGAATACAAGAAGGTTGCCGTCTTACCGAGATGGCCTGTGGGTAAGCAAACTGAGGTTGCTGAGGCTGTGTGGTCACATACTGATGCATCGAGCTTGGAGGAATCATAACTGGGACTGCAAAAGGACTGTAAGCAGTGGGCTGTAATGAAAACAATAGATAGATCTACTGGCTATGTGATAACAAACTTAATATATACTTAGGTAAGACCTAAAGGCTTTCTTGCTGACAATGATGACTATTTATTTTGAGATTTAGGCTGAGCAAAAAAAAATAGTCCCATGTGCCTATCAGGGTTCGCGTTAAGGACAAATTTGTTGAATATTACGCTATGGCTGAAATTTCTTACGACACATGTTGTACCTGCGTTGTAAGATTTAGATATAGCATATGAAATTTTACACCATCATTTTTTATTAACCTAAATACAAATCATGTACATCTTACCTCTGATGTGATTAAAACTTTTATTTCAAACAAAAATGATTTTGAATTACTCATAAAAAAAAAGAAGACACAACTACGAGACTAACAACCGATTGATTCAACATGCCCGTACAAGTACTGTACATAAATAAACACAGTGTACATGAAAATTTTGATGTTTTGAATGCAGGCTGTCAGTTGTCAATGATAATATTAACTAAGATTTTACTTTTCTCCTGTATTGTATTGATCATGTATCTGTGAAGTAATCACAATCTGCAAGTCAAGTTACTATACTGTGAAGTAGGCGTGTTCGAGATCTCAATAGTATCTCAAAGAGTGAGACAAAATGAAGAGAATGGAGCATCCGTGACATGGTGACATTTTGTGACAAAATTTCATTGTCCAAAAAAATCTGTGACATTTAAAAACAATTGTGACAAAATAAACATAAAGAGATAAGATTTGTCTGACATTCTCTGACATGTTTTATCCCTTCACTCACACTCATTGGCACTAGGGCCGTGTATTTTAGGACCATGCAGTATTCTTTAGATTTACAGACTGTAATTTGATGTTGCATATTAGTGGTGGATTCCATTTTTCATGAAACACAACCAAATGATCTTTCACCAGTCAACTGGTCATGTGTAAATCTATGCCAATCAAATGTGACAAAGTCAAAACTGATGTGACATTCTGTGCCAAAGGTGCCATAAATCATGTGACATTTGTGACAAATCTGAAATTTTGTGACAAGCCATCACTCCATTCTTTGCATCAAGAGAAATGTGAAGGGATACAACAAGACTACCAAAATTATGAAACAATTCTTGTAATGGAATTACCAGCAAAAGGACAGAGGCCCTCATAAGAGTAAAGAACTCATCAGCAATTTAGTTTGCTCATCTTGTAGATCTGTTACTGCAAATATGAACCTAATTCATTTCTTTTAAGACCAGGTTTTTATCTATTGTGTATCTTACGTTTATCAGAATATTACAATACTTTCATGAATTAATTGATATATTTATAAAGTGATAATGATTGCCCATTTGTCTTCATACCCTTAAACAAAAAGCCCTACCAATACCAAAACATACACGTAAACACACACACAACTGAACAAATATGATTAAATATAAAAAAAAACCTGAATTGTACCCCTAATCCCCCATTTAACTCTATAATTACCTCTGCCAACAAATTTGGACAGAGGTTATGTTTTCTAAAGAAGTGATGATTGGATTTAGATTAAATTTGGTCTGTGGTTTTGTTACTACTTAGGGAAGAAATGAGTAAAATTTGAGACATAATGGAAGGAAAGGGTCCAAATGGGGTGGAGGGGGGGGGGACATGTTTTTGCCTCTGTTTGTTTGTCTGTCATCAAGATATCTTCAGAATTGATAATTGGATTTTAATTACATTTGGTGCGTAGTTTTGTTACTGCTTTAGAAAGAAGTAATTAGGATTTGAGATATGCTGGAACAGGGGAAGGGTACAAATGGAGGGGTGGGGACATATTATGGTGAGTTTGTCTGTCATCAAGTTATCTCCAGAACTGAGGATTGGATTTGATTAAATTTGGTGTGGTTTTGTCACTGTTTCATGAAGTTATTCAAATTTGGGACTAATTGGAACAGGGGGAAGAGTAGAAATTGAGGGTTGGAGGAATGATGTTTTAGGATGAGATCTGTCAATACTAAGTTGTCAAGACTAAGTTGAAACTTTTCAATGGAATGTGCTGAACAATGACTTTGCATGAAGATCCAAACAATCAATTTCCTTGACTCAAAGAGACCTGCAATAAGTGTTCTCTGAAATCATTGAAAATGAACCAATTGGTGAATAGAGCTCAAACAATGATGCTTCACTTGAATAAAACTGAAAACAATGCTATGGCCTTGGAAGAAATCCAGTCAGAAGATAATCTTCAAGTATTAAGATTGCAAATGTTTATTACAGATCAAAACTTGGGGATGAATCTTGGCAGGCCTAAGATTTCTGAGGTAGATTATATTGGGTATGGGGAGCAAATGAACTCTTAAAAATTAATCGAAGTATGGTGGAATTTTAACGGCATGGAGGTATGCACTCTAGAGAGTGCTAATATCCTAATTTAAGTTATGCATTAATTCATCAAAAAACTTTTAATTCAATACAAATCATAAAAAGATCCTTCTCGATCTTCTCCCAGCACATTAGTACACTCTGTTAGTTAAGTTTCAAAATTTACAAGTCTGAAAAAAGCATATATATTGTCATTATACAATAATTTTAGGACCAGATTCATCCCACTTCCATAATACTATTTCTGGACAAAGTAGGAGCCACCATTTTTGAGGGTCAAACTCCTGTAGCAGTTGATGTTCAGCTTCTATTATTACCCACGAACCTGAGTTAATTAGTTTCAATTACCCTGGGTCAAAGACAGATCTATACATACTTGCCATTCTTTATTCATGGAGAGTATTAATACTTTTTTGTAACTGATACATGATACATATCATACAGTCAGTCAATTTGTAAATCATCAGATGGCGGCACGCATTTCATCAAGGGTTGAATTACCATGCTCCTATATTAGTGTTTCACATCAAAGCATTACCACAAACAGTCCGAGATAATCCTGGACTTTTGGGTGTAATAATGAATACACCAAAATCTGGAGCTTTGTATTCATTACACAATCCATAGAGGCTGCCATTTTAAGTAGTGATAACGTTAAGTCGATGGGGATTTTTTTAAATGAGAACACAAGGGGGCAGGGGGTTAAAGGAAAAAACCGATATCAAATGAATATTCATTAGATTTGACCGCTGACTTTTTAATTTCACCATGGACTTCGCGATAAAATCAAAACTTCCATTAATGGTTGTTGACCTTTTGAAGAGTCCTCTCGTCACATGATTTTTGTGTTGGCTTAGTCATCGCTGATATCGTGTACATACATCATACGTTACATTACACAAATACTAACGTTCTCTTAGTAAATATCCCATTGATATAATGTTAAACAGGTTAAAAATGACAGCCTCAATGGATTATGTAATGAATACGAAGCTCCAAGTTTTGGTGTATTTTCTTATTGTACCAAAAGTCCAGGATTCTATCAGACTGATGAACCTAACCTTGCCCAAGGAATTTAATGACATGATTTCAAAGGTTATGAGAAGCATTTTGCTAAAAGTGGATAATACACTGAATGTTCTGTAGCTTATAAAAGTGAGTTTAAGCATCAGCTTTACTTTTGTTTCATTAGAGAAATGCATTTATATTGGCAAATAAGATATTCTATATGAACATAACATTCTGCACTCTGCTTTGTAGTACTAAAGGGCTCACATTCAGGTTTTTTGGCATCACCAGATCACTATACATGAAGAAATATCTTCCCTTAGGAAAAATGGTCAGTCAATCATTCAGACTTAATGCACATTATTACCTCAGGCATTATGATACACAGCTATTTTTATTACCAGTTTGAAAACGAAACATCTCCCACTAAGACACTTAACACGGATGAGTAATTTCAATCACAAAAATGTCTTCATTCTTCAGCTCTGGCTTTGTGTAATCTTATACACACAAATAGCCTTGGGCTACTTGGCTGTGGCATGCATGGGAGTGGCAGATAAACAATCATTGCTTTTAATGGAAACAATACATTGAACAGGAAGCCGGGTTGGTAGTTGTCATACCTGAGTTTTCAGGATTTACTCAGGTGCCGGGTAGGGGCAGGCTTGAAGAGAAACTTTTCGGCATGATTTAGTCATAAATAAAATGGTCATAAATCATTTATCACTTTTCATACATTTATTTGTTTTAATTAAACTACTTCTAGATACTTTTTTTCTTTCTAAAAATAACATTTATCAACGTAAAAAACAGGAGCTTGAATATCTATAAGAATCGATCCACAAGTCTTTTCTTTCCATCTAAAAATTGTTTGCCTAACTTGATTAGTCTGTTGTCAAATCAGTTCTACAGACTTTAATTTTACAGATGAATTGGTCAATTACTTTGTATTTCCTTGGACCAAATCTAAGAGGCATTCTCTATTCTATACCAAGATATACACCACACTACTCCAATACCAATGGATGCAATGAATCTCCATTGCCAGTGGGACTAGTCAGGCCGCTACAAAGTAAGGTAGGTAGTTTTTTTTTAAATATATAAAGCAGCAATTTGTATTACATTACGGGGTGTTATTACATTATATGGTGAGTTTTACAATATTTGTAGTCTATTAGGAGTCAGGTGGCTCACTTGGTAGAGCGCACAACTGAGATGCTGGAGGTACCGGGTTCAAGCCCCCGGTCAGGTTTAACCCATTTTTCCACAGCTATGCAGACAGATACGCTGATCATCAAAGGGGAAGTACATTGTTTGCTGTTCCTGCTTCCCCATTCAGCTATTGAGAGAAGTGGCAATGGTTGAATGGCGCTTGCCATCCTTCGAGGGGATGTTAAGCCATCAGTCCCGATGTTAGGACAGTCACACCCTACCTGATTCTCTGAACACTATTCGAGAAGAGAAGCGTGTGACACAGTGTTCATTCACATCCCTAAGCAAATGGATGGATGCGCCATTTGGGCAGTTCTCCCCTATTCTAAAGCTATTTGTAAAGCGCTCTTGAATTTACTTGTATAGAAAGGGCACTACATAAAATAATTACTATTATTACTATTCATAACTTGGTGTAACAAGGTCACTTGCAATTTTTTTGTCTTGGTTGGCCCCTTCCTCTCAACAAATACTTCCGTCAAAATATTCATCCCCAAGTGTACATTTAAAACATGTCTCTTCCAACTGCTCAAGACAGCTGTAAATACCTATGCGCAACATTCTAATGCTGTTGGCAAATGCAACAACTTTATCTTTAGCATAAGCAACCACCATGGGATCCTCTTGTATATGCCATTATCAAGAAGTGTAGTCATGAATTCAACCAAAAGAATTCTTTAATAAGCAGTCTCTCACCTGAGGAGCTTGTGGATGATGGGCTATGGAAGCGGCGGCAGCAGTGGCATGCCCAGCTGGTCCAGGGATGAGACCCATGGGATCATTTGGGTTAAAGTAAGCCACCCCATTGTGGTAGGTGTAACTGTAAGCGCCTGATGGAGAGTGCATCAGCATGCCATTTGGCATGAGATTTGGATCTAAAAGAAAGATCAAATTTCATGTAAAAATAGGTAGTAATAAACATTGATTATATTCGTGTACCAAATCACACATTCAAGGGTTATTATCAAAAGAACTTATCAAAACTTTATATATAACAACTGTTTTTGATAATTGACTGTTTTAAGATACGTTAATAAGCAGCTTCTATTTTTAAAATGGATTTCTATTGTCAAAATGGACTAGAGTAAAGCCTTCACATTACCGTTATACTCCTTTTTTGGTTCTTAATACTCTGTACCAGAATAGCAAACAACAATTTGGTTTACTATTCTGGTACAGGTTTTTTTTTTTAATCAAATATAGGTATCATGGCAATGTGAAGGCTTTATTCCAGTCCATTTTGACAATAGAAATCCATTTTGAAAATAGAAGCCATTTAAAAGTCAAAGACATGATAGATAATCAAAGGAACCAATGATTTGAAGGAAAGCAATGAATAAAATTGATATCCACTTAACATCCAGGGGTAGCTGGACATAGGAGCAGGCAAGGGGGTGCTTTTACCCCTTAAAAGATTTGCTGATCATTGTTTTTTGTATCGAATGTATAATAAAAAACGTTCTTTCGTGCTCCCCAATATTATTTTGACCCTACAAATTAATACAATAGAATAAAATCTCTTACAGCAGCCAATGTTAAGGTCAATGTGATATCAAATTTAATTTTTAATTATTCAAATCTAGAAACCCATGAACGCCTAGTGCATAAAAACATGACAAAATTTCAAAATTAATTTTTACAACTTTGCTTTCGTTATTTATGCCTACAAGTTTGGTTTATATGAATGCTTAAAAAAACCGTCAACTTAAAGAAAATATCGACATACATATCCACATTTCTGGCAAAATTAGGCCAATTTTTCTGAGCTTGTATTTTTTCTACATATTTAGATTGTTTGTGAAAATTCTTTTCTAATGATACCAGTCTGAATTTTTCTCAAAGCAAAACAATAAAAATATTCTAATAATTACTGCTCCAATTACTTGCGAAAAACAATGCACCTGGCCGGTAATCGAACCTAGAACATGTGTGTTGCCAGCTCGGTCACACCAGAACTTGTATGCTTCATTATGCTTTTATTTGTTTTCAATTAAAAGTATGTAAAGTAAGCTTCATCAAAATACTTTTGACATCAGGGTAATGCGATGCAGAGTTATGATTTTTTTTTTGAATTTCTCTCAAGAAGGCTAAAACCCCTGAAATTTAGCACAACTTTTGCCAAAAATAGATATGATAGGAGCAAACAAAATTTGACCAGAATTAGATACTAGGTCTGGAAGTATGGCAAGTAAACTTTTTAAAAAAAGAAGTTTTTTCGTTACATTTTGTCCATTTTTCTCCCTTCTCTATTTTAACCCATTTTTTCTCAAAAATCATCATAACCCCCATCAAAAAGTTACATGTTCTGAAAGAACTACAAGAGTTCTTTCGAATGATACCAGGATTACATTTATATCATATTGTTAAGCTACCCAAATCATGTTTTGAAAAGGTATGTCCAACCAGGCGTGCCGTGCCATAACCGGTTTAGGTATTTAAGGGTTTAGGCAAAATGACAGTTCATCCAAATGTGATGAATTCAAACCATTAGAAAAACACTGATTGTTGCAGAAAACTTAGGCATCTCCTGTCATCAGCCACATGTATTGCCAAGATGAATTAATCTAAATATATGAGAGTTGGTAAACTACATTGTTTAGCAATGCATCAATCAACATTCAATGTCTTACCTGTTTCTAATATTGGGAATAAAACCAAGGGAACCAGTGATTTGAAGGAAATAAATGAATAAAATTTATATCAACTTAGGATCATTGTGATATCAAATCTAATTTTCAATTTATCTAAAACCTGCACAATTTAGTTTATGAATCTGACAAGCTCATCCAAATGTAATTAACTTGAGCCAGATATAGAAAAACAGGTTGAATATTGCAGAAAAACCTCTGGGGCATCTTTTGTCTTCAACCACATCAATGGATGACTACATCAATAAATGACTACATTAATGGATGACTACATCAATGGATGACTACATCTATTGATGACTACATCTATTGATGACTGCATCTATTGATGACTGCATCTATTGATGACTGCATCTATTGATGACTGCATCTATTGATGACTGCATCTATTGATGACTGCATCTATTGATGACTGCATCTATTGATGACTGCATCTATTGATGACTGCATCTATTGATGACTGCATCTATTGATGACTGCATCTATTGATGACTGCATCTATTGATGACTGCATCTATTGATGACTGCATCTATTGATGACTGCGTCTATTGATGACTGCATCTATTGATAACTACGTCTATTGATAACTACATCTATTGATGACTACATCTGAATGTGAGAGGTTTGCTAAGCACTCCAACTATCAACTATGGAAGCTTAGAAAGTGCTATCATCCCACTCTAGATAGTATTCTCTGAATGTCAACTTTTTTTCTTGCCTTCACAAATTAAGACATCTTCTCCATATAAATGATCACTACCTTGTTCTGAAAAACCATCATGTTGCAACGAAGACGGTGTCAAGATGGCATAAGCCACTCTGTAAGATATCATGCCGCAATATAGCAGGTCAGGACACCTTTGTTTGCAAAATGATGGCTTTAAGAGGTCTTAATTTCATAAAATAAAGCGGTGAAGACAGTAAAGTTGACATTCAAATAAAATTATTTATGAAGGTGGAGAAGTGGGATGGCAGTTTTAATCTTCCGTAGTCAACATGCAGTGTCTCACTTACCTGATTCTTTTGGGAATCGTGTTGGCTGAAAGAAAGAAAAGGAAGATTTTACAAATGCTCTAGCTGTAGAAATAAATGCAAATGACCAATGGCAAGTTTTATGTTCATGCAGACCGGCGGTACAAAGCTCCATACAAAGAACCCATGCTTAAAACAAAGTCTTCAGAATTTCCAACAAAGTCAAACAATTCCAATGATAATTAATTTCCAAGAAGTGTTGTAAATAAAACATTTGAAAAAGGAAGATTTGAAAAACATACAGTATTGTGAATATCACAACAGTCAACAGTTTAAACAATAAAGAGAAAAAGTGTTGTTTACATTGCATAATGATGAATGAAAGGCAACAACCTTAAGCTGTCAACACAACAGCCAAACAAATTGGACCCCAAGCAGTAGGTCAAGTTATTCACATTGTACAAACCTGAAGACTTAAATGTGTATTATAAAATTCCAATGGAGTATTTGCATTGTCATGACCTATGCATTAAATTCATGTAATGCACAATCTTCAGTATTTGGTTTGTTCCATTTTTACAACAGGGAAATTTCTCACCAAAGCAAAAAAATGTATGTAAACTTTTCTCGTTTTTCATTCCCTTTTTTTTTTTTTATGCATATTAAACAATCTAACACGGAAATTTTCTAAAAAGATTAATGTCTTGGCATAGTGTTTATATGCATGTTAAATGCACGGTTCAAAGAACTACTGTATGCATTTGCAAATGACCCTCCTAAAAGGTTGGGTAATTCTACTTGGGCCAAAGTCCTTTGCCTGGTGCCTTAAATATGTATACAAACACTCTACCTCAACATTAATCTTGAATTTAACAATGATAACATGAATAACATTTTACATGAATAACAATTCTATACGCTAGAAGGGATAATTTTTAAGATTATTACAAACAATTTTGGGGTTGACTCAACATCCAGTAACTTGGTAAAATAAGGAAATAATTGCTCACTTGCTTCCTAATAGCTTGCCCAATGTTCAGCTTCTTGTCCTTGAACACCAGGCTGTTTGGCTGTTGATATGAATATGAAATATCAATGAAAATAAAATGTAGGAAAAGTATACACACTTTGATCTTACAATATCTATACTATTGTTGAAAATATTTTGACACATTTTCAACTCTCTAAATTCAAGCTATTTTAATCTGTCTGGCTTAAACTGCATGTTGCCTTTCCTTGAAACAATTAATTTTGATGAAATTACAATTTGTATTTAAACTATCATTAAGTTTCCTCAAAAAATAGAATCAAGGAAGATGGATTTGCATGAAATTCCATTTTAAAGCCCAACATACACAAATGTATTCAAACTATCCTACAGTTTCCTCTAGATTATAGATACAAGATCAGGGAAGATAGTATTTTTACCCCAATGACACAAAATCTTGAGTTTCCCAAACAAATGCATGAAATTCCATTTGAAAGCTCAACATACACAAATGTAATTAAAATACAAATCAATCTACCATTGTGCTGCCAGAAAGTACATGTAAGCCGTTACTTTTTCCTGGGGAAAATGAGCCATTGTTTTATGAACTTCAACAAAATAAGTTTCATTGGGGCAAGGAAATTTTAGTTTTCACTAGGAAAAGCACAATTTGCAATGCATATCTCCAAGTAAGTTAATTTATAAAACAAGAACTCTTTACTTCAATAGCCAATGTCTTTATATTAGAGTCATGTATAAAGAAAACCCAAGCACACATAAATCTACTCCTATTCCTAGTTGTCATTGATACTGAAAAATAATAAACAATAGCCATTTTACCCTGCTTCTGATCTAACTCCACACCAAAGTTTATTGTTTTGACTACAAATCCTATGCCTCATTCTTCACACTCAGTGTCACATTTAATTCCCGAAATATTTTCCACACACTTTAAAATGGATATTTTAAACAGGATCTTGCAGGTAACTTAAAATCAAATGACATGTTTCCAATTTAAAGATAAGTGAATAGATATAGCAGTCTATATAGTTTTTTTTTTTTTAAAGTGGTATGGCCCATCAAACTTTAAAATATTTTAATACATACATTGTAAGTGATGTTCCAGAAGAAAGACAACCCAGCATGTTTAGCAAATCTATATCCCCTCTTTTGTCTTTTTTTATAATCAACATCTGTTACTATCTTCATCAGATTCGGTAACGCCGAGAGCATGAATATGACAAGCGAAGTTCAGAGCCAAAATGTTTTTAAAATTTCCTGCCGATTTTAAATTTGAAACATTTTAAAGTATCAACATGATAATATGTTTGTTTCATATTTCATTTTCCCAAAAATCTTGGATTGGTAGGCGTGGAAAAAAGCTTATTCTACAAAATAAATGTGTATTCCCTTTTATATTTGAAAGCTTACTGTATCTGCTTAAAGAGCCAACAGTTTACTTAGTTTGATCCAAATTAATTCCATGTCAGGCCTTTACTTAGGGAAATTGTAAATGTATGTTTTATATTCCTGAACCATTGAATGGATGTCCAGTTTTCATGAATGGTCTGCACTTTTTATCTGATTGTCAGTCGGCAACTGGAATTTACATTAGTTTTATATCGGCTTATTGGAAAACAGACGAGGTCATCAAAGTGGTTTGCTGGGAGCTAGTCCAGCAGCTGGAGCTAGTCCGGTGGCTGAGCTAGTCCAGCAGCTGGAGCTAGTCCAGCGGCTAAAGCTGGTCCAGCGGCTAAAGCTGGTCCAGCGGCTAAAGCTGGTCCAGCGGCTGGAGCTAGTCCAGCAAATGGAGCTAATCCAGCAACTGGAGCTAGTCCAGCGGCTGGAGCTAGTCCAGCGGCTGGAGCTAGTCCAACGGCTGGAGCTAGTCCAACGGCTGGAGCTAGTCCAACGGCTGGAGCTAGTCCAACGGCTGGAGCTAGTCCAGCACCTGGACACATGAAATGTAACCTACCTGCTCCTTGAGGATTCTGATCACTTCTTCAGGCGTCTCAAAAGTTATGAAACCATAGCTGTTATTGAAATAACAAAACAACTAGTAAATCAACTAACCAAACCAACACAACTGAATGCACAAAATGCAGGAAAACTCCCAAAGATGGATGGATAAGCTTGTAGTCAGATTTGCATTAAAACACGTTTTGCTTTGAACTTCATCAACATTTCCCTTACACGGGTAGAACGTTTTTGCTACTTTTAATCTTTTAGATGTATACATTTTGAGTTCAACCTTCAAGTGGTATAAAGATCTGTCTCACTATATATACATCTTTGACGGAATATGTAGCTATTAGATGATCATAAAACTTATCCAGCTTGTCCATACATCTTCAAGAATATCAATTAAAGAAATAAGATTAAAAACCAACTAACTACACAATTTTATCAAACAAACAATCACACCTTAACAAAAATGGGATATCATGCTCCAACCAAATTTGAGTGGAATTTCAGAGAAATTTGTGCAGGTAATAAACGATGCAGGACACAATTTTATAAAATAAGCAGCAGAATGGAACTTGTTATCACTGCTGATAAAACTGCATGCATAGCTTAGTTTTCGTAAAAAATTCCACGTGAAAGATTATACCTTTGAAGTAAAAAATATTTTTTCCAAAAATTGAGTAAAATTGAGATTCAGCGATTCTACTTTAAAACTTCAATTTTAACAGTCGGTGCCAGCCGACTGGTCTGAAGGCCCAATAGTCCAATAATCAAAGAAAAGGTCCACCAGTCCAAAGGTCTGATAGTCCAAAGATTTGATAGTCTGAAGGTGCAATAGTCCGAAGTTTGTTTGGACTATTGAACATGTGGACTACTGGGACTTTGGACCAGTGGATGGACACCCATTTTAACATAAGAAATGTGACCTGGATATTGCATTATTCCATCTCCATCAGATAATAAAATAAAATATAAAGGTAATAGTATACTAGGTGATACAAATTCCATCCATGTTATTCATTTGATCTTACCACATTGGCAAAATTGGACAAAACTGTTATATTTACGCAATTTTTAATTTGACTCATTTTTCACTCGTGCGATTCTTCATACTTTGATTGTAAAAATTTAAGACGACTATATTGTAGAATTTATATGCAAAGGATCTTGCCAGAATACTCTTTAAAAGCTTGGCCAGGGGCACCCCACACTAACAGAAAACAAAAATGTGCCAACTCTGAAAATCTCAATAGAGGACATCATGGGCATACTGTGTTGTTTCAAAACTTCTTATATAAATTGTTTACTTTATTCACAATAGTAGATTGTTTTAGGAAATAATCTACATAATGCAAGATGCTTAGCTTCCAGTTACCAAGTTCCTTTTCTATATTGAATGAAAAGAATCTTTTTGAATCATCACATATCAAATTTAATAATCTATGGTAGCTTATAATACTTCAAGATTTTTAGCTTTCATTTAAAGAATATCGAAAAGACACATCTTAATTAAGTCTTTTGTGATCATCAAAATGAGATGACAACATGTATGCAGTTTTCACAGTTAACATCTTCTTTCATTCATGTACTTTGTCCCACTTGTAATCATTCTAAATACAAAATCAGGTATGAATTTGTTTCTTTGTTTGATGAGGACTTAGCGGCACCACGACAATGCGGGTCAAATTGTGCCTGAGAGGTTAGATCTTTTTATAGGAAGGAAAGAAAACAGGGGAAGATTGAGAGAAACATGAGAACCGAAGTCAGAAAGCTGGGATCGAGAGAGGAAATGCATGGAGAAAAAACAAAGTAGAGAGAGAGTGGGGTGAAAGAGGACTAAAAAAGGTATAGATAGAGTTTTCATTGAGATAAAGAAGCAAACGATTCTAAGCAGATAGTCTTTAAATACTTGAAATAGCATTTACAACATTTAAGTTATGACAAATTAAATTTTAAAGAATTTTTCAGCACATGCTAAAGCCATGATGTATGGACAAGAACACAGCTCAAAATTATTAAAGTAATCCTTTATATTTCCTCTCCTAAATTTCAGACACCACAAATGACCAAATTGCATTTGCCGCTAAATATAGGTCAAGGCAAAAACTTCATTTCCCTTGCATTATACCCAACTGCTTCCTCTCATACAATTTTGGAAAAGTGTTGAAAATAATCAATTAACATAAACAATAGCCCTGGTGTTCTTGTTGTGTGATGTCAATGTCACTACAATTTATGCTAATTCGTTACCAAAATTTCAAAATGCTCTAAAATGGTCAATTTGTAACTGATTTTGATGGGACACTTATTTTTTTTCATATTATAATTTGCAGTATATTTCAAGCAATGTCATTGTTACCAGTCAAAATTTGTTTAATGGTCGTCATCATAAATAGCTTCTACTTACATAAATTATGTTCCCTTTCTAATTTGATTGACTAAATTCATCTATTCACTTCATTTTATTAATCTAAATATAGCTTTCAATACTGTTTTATCATAACATCATAAGCACCCCCTACCCACCATCATTAAATTCGAATATATCATTATGAACTATACATGTACCATTCACTATAAAAGGTGCTAAAACCCTCCTTCTAAGCAAAAAACAAAAACAATTTTGCACTCACTATCTATCTGTATTCTAGCCAAATTCAAATATTATGCACACAGCATTTTTAACCTACCATTCAAAGAGGCAAAAAAAAGCAATATCTATTTTTAGATTCCTATTCATTCCTACTTTCTGAGCAACAAAACATTATAAACACCTATTTTTCCACTTCCTGCCTAACCCTACCCACCAACAACACCTTGTTTGAAAGCCAGACAAAAGAAATGGCCAGACTGGAATGCACTCTTTTTATCTTACAGATAAACAAAAGACCCACAGGAAGAATGCACTTTTGCTCTTTATGAAAGTGAAACAGGAAAATCCTGCATAAATTAAATTTTCCTTGGTATTTACAAATTTCTGCTTATCTTACTGACCTCAATTTTCCAACAAAATACCATGGGGGCTATGTGTTTAGAATAATCAATTCATTCATTGAACTTTTAGAATAAGCATGAAGTCATTCAGTTGTATATCCACCTACAGCTATAGATCAAACAACTCATGCCTTCAAATACAGTAGTTACTATAGGAGGTGGGTACAAGATAACAAGACAACTTTTCTCTTAAAACATGCCTGTCCAACTAGTCAGAAGTGGTCCAAGATACTTTCACCCATGCGGGAAGGCACCATTTTCACAACTCACCCCCCTTAAAAAAGCACTTCCACTGCGTGCCAGATTTGTTGACATTACCCTCCCCCTTTACACATTCTTTTATATCTACATATTTTTTTTATTTTCCACAGGTACTACTTTCTACATAACATGTGTTACATGCATGGCGGCACAAAAATAAGGTCATCTCATTTTAATGATCACAGAAAACTGAAGTAAGTTCATCTAATTTTGATGATAACAAAAAAATTATGTAAAATTCATCTCATTTTGATGATCACAAAAAACTCAAGCAAGGTCATCTCATTTTGATGATCACAAAAAAACTCAAGTAATTTAATCTTATTTTGATGATCACACAAACTCAAGTTCATCTCATTTTGATTCAATCTAAATCATTTTAATGATCACAAAAACTGAAATAAGTTTGTCTAATTTTGATAATAACAAAAAACTAAAGTAAAATCACCTCATTTTGATCACAAAAACTTTGTGATCATTAAAATGAGATGAACTGACTTTAGTTTTTTGTAATTATCAAAATGAAAGGAACTTACTTGAGTTTTTTGTGATCAACAAAAAATGACTTGATGATCATCAAAATAGTTTAGTTTTTTGTGATCATCAAAATGAGATGACCTTAGCTGAGTTTTTGAGATCATCAAAATGAGATGACCTTAGCTGAGTTTTTGAGATCATCAAAATGATATGACCTTACTTGACTTTTTGTGATCATCAAATTGAGATGACCTTACTTGACTTTTTGTGATCATCAAAATGAGATGAACTTTAATAGCTGAGTTTTTGTGAATATCAAAATGAGATGACCTTAGCTGAGGTTTTGTGATCATCAAAATGAGATGAACTTACTTTTTTGTGATCATTAAAACTACACTTCATATGATTTGCAGTGAGCACTTTATATCAGGTGTGTGGGCGTTGTCCGAGTATAACGAAAAATCAGCTGGCATTAACGTTAAAAGTTACTCTTTGTATACGCAGTGAATATATCAAACTTAAGGAAAATCCAAAGTAAAATCAAAAAGATATAAAAAAATTGCAAGTAGTAAAATTAGCCGAACTGGTACTGGTAGGTTAGTATGTAGTATGTTTGATGTATGTGTGATGTGACTGAGCTGTATGCAAAGGCGTGAAACACAACAACGCAACGCTGCTGCCGTGAAAAATGGAGTCCAGTTGAGTTAATAGTCATGTTATGAAATCCCTCTATATGAAGAAAGAACTTCAAATTCTGAACAAAATAGTCTCTAACTTATGTCAAAATAACCTGTACTTTCTGAGTTATGAAAATAATTCCAAATTTCCAAAATCTTTAATGTAAATCTTTAAGTTTCAATCAATGAAAATCACCACTGTATTCTCCTGCTAAAAATTAACTCAATGATGATGGAGATTCAAATCCTCTTCATCATATTCAAATTTTTCCATTCAAGTAATATAAGTAAACAAATTAAAAACATTAAGTTAACAAAAGGATAATTATTAGGTTTTTTCATGTCACAAAATTTCAATAAAATTTGAATAATTTTATAATTAGGTATTCAAATTCAAAATAATGATTTGAATTCCAACTAATTTTGATGAATGTTTTTGATATTTTGATGAATATTTTTGATATTTTGATGAATGTTTTTGATATTTTGATGAATATTTTTGATATTTTGATGAATGTTTTTGATATTTTGATGAATGTTTTTGATATTTTGATGAGTGTTTTTATTTTTGATGAATGTTTTTGATATTTTGATGAGTGTTTTGATTTTTTGATGAATGTTTTGATTTTTGATGAATGTTTTTGATATTTTGATGAATGTTTTTGATATTTTGATGTGTTTTTGATATTTTGATGAATGTTTTGATATTTTAATGAATGTTTTTAATATTTTTAGGATTGTTTTTAATATTTTCATGGGTTACAACCTTTTTCCAATTAAGATCAAGTTCTTACTATACCATAGATCTTTAAGGGACTTAAACAATTTGTGTTGCATGATTGGGAAATGATTATTTTCTAAGTGATAGATATAAGCTTTATTTCACAAAAAAGATTTAACAAAAGAAGTTTTGCATATTATTTCCATCATATTTATGAGTATGCTCTTATTAAGTATTCTAATCATTGCCATCATTTCCCTGCAAGACTGCTCAACATTTTCAGATGAGAAATTTTATCTGTTGATCATCCAAATGAGATGTTTCATGAAGAGCCATGTAAGGAAACCCAGTCACAAAACATTCTTGATGTATGTTTTGAGCGTTCCTATCTATGTTCCAGACATGTAAGCTATGCAGGTGGCTGGCTTATCAATTGTATGTCTTGATCATCGTTCTATGTTAATTTGTCTTGCCAAGAAGGTTAATTGTACTTTTAACTTAAAATCCAATTTCATTGATGCTCTGAATCTGAATAATATGTCAACATTTCCCGGGGACCGCCGAGTTTAGAACAGAATAGCACTCTCTGAAAACTTAATTAGATTTATTGGATTGCTAAGTATAGAGCCATGTGAAAACATTGAAATAATGTAATTATTAATGTTCATGATGCTGGCAGGGTTTCCATGGAACAGTACTTTTTTTCAAATAACACTGTTCCGGATCAGATTTCACTGTTCCAATTTTTTTTTTGCCAAAAACAGGACAAATTCCTTTCTTCAAAATAGGCATAAATTTACAACTACCCTTACAGAAACTTTAGCTGGCAGCACGCGACAAATTGACATTTTTAGCTTGCGCAAGCATGCTGCAAGCTTGCGCAAACATGCTGCAAGCTTGCGCAAACATGCTGCAAGCTTGTGCAAACATGATGCAAGCTTGCAGCAAGCGTGCTGCAAGCTAGTATTTGGAACAAATACTAGCTTGCGCAAAATAACATTAACTTGCGTAAGCTGGCATAAAATATTTGTTAGCTTGCACGTTTTGCTAGCTTGTGCAAGCTTGCAGATAGTTTTTGCTAGCTTGCACAAGCTAATTTGTTCCAAATACTTGCGCAAGCTTGCAACACGCTTGCACAACCTAAAACTATTAGCTTGTCATAAGCATGCTGCGAGCGTGCTGCAAGCTAATATTTCTGTAAGGGTTATACTTCAATGATTACTCTGTGCAATTATGTATGTCGGTTATTTGGATGATGTAGCATCCTGTTGCGGAAAGTCATACATGTGCAAGCAGCCTTGCATGTTTTCATAATTAATTGTATTGGCAATTGCAGGAAAGTTAGTAAAAAGTAGCTCTTACAGGAAGAAAATATTTAATGATAATCTTGTTTGACAAAAATCCGAGCAGAAATCAAGTTATTGATCACTGATGTCACATGCTTGTGAAACAAGAACGGTAAATACCGTCATGGTTTGCACGCATGCCAATGCAAATTGACACCCATATCATATGATTACAAAAATGACATCTCACACTAAGTCCCACATGGCATCTCACACTAAGTGCCACATGGCATCTCACACCAAGTCCCACATGGCATCTCACACTAAGTCCACATGGCATCTCACACCAAGTCCCACATGGCATCTCACACCAAGTCCCACATGGCATCTCACACCAAGTCCCACATGGCATCTCACACTAAAACCCACATGGCATCCCACCCTATGTACAACATGAATCCCATCCTGCACGTATGTCCCACATTAATCCAACCATATGTACCACATGACATCCCTCCCTGTCCCACATGGCATCCCCCTGTGTCCCACATGGCATCCCCCTGTGTCCTACATGGCATCCCCCTGGCATCTCTCCCTATGTCTCCAATGGCATCCATGTCCCACATGGATCCCATCCTACATGTATATCCCACATTAATCCAACCATATGTACCACATGACATCCCACGTCCCACATGGCATCCCACGTCCCACACAGCATTCCACATCCCACACGGCATCCCACATCCCACATGGCATCCCACACGGCATCCACGTCCCACATGGCATCCCATGTCCCATATGGCATCCCATGTCCCATATGACACCCCATCCCATGCCCCACATGGCATTCAACCATGTTTTAAATGACAGCTCACCCCATGTCCCATATAACATCCCATCCCATGCCTTTTCCCACATGGCATTCCACCATATCTCACATTGCATTCCACCATGTCCCACATGGCATCCACCACCTATGACCCACATGGCATTTCATCCTATGTCCCACATGGATCCCATAACATGTGCCAAATGACATCCCACCCCATGTCCCACACACATCCCATGCCTTGTCCCACATGGAATTCCACCATATCCCCCACATGGCATTCCAACATACAGTTGTCTCATATGGCATTCCACCATGTCCCACATGGCATTCCACCATGTCCCACATGGCATTCCACTATATGTCCCACATGGCATTCCACAATATGTCCCACATGGCATCCCACCCTATGTACAACATGGATCCCATCCTGCATGTATGTCCCACATTAATCCAACTATATGTACCACATGACATCCCTCCGTCCCACATGGCATCCCCGTGTCCCACATGGCATCCCCCTGTGTCCTACATGGCATCCCCCTGGCATCTCTCCCTGTCTCCAATGGCATCCATGTCCCACATGGAGCCCATCCTACATGTATATCCCACATTAATCCAACCATATGTACCACATGCCATCCCTCCCTATGTCCCACATGGCATCCCCCTGTGTCCCACATGGCATCCCCCTGTGTCCTACATGGCATCCCCCTGGCATCTCTCCCTATGTCTCCAATGGCATCCATGTCCCACATGGATCCCATCCTACATGTATATCCCACATTAATCCAACCATATGTACCACATGCCATCCCTCCCTATGTCCCACATGGCATCCCCCTGTGTCCCACATGGCATCCCCCTGGCATCTCTCCCTATGTCCCCCATGGCATCCCACCGTATGTCCTGCATCAGTGGCTTCCCACCTGATGTTACACATGGTATCCCTCCTAATAACATCCCACTTGATGTCCCACATGGCATCATATCCCATGCCCCATACCCTATGTCCAACATAGTCTTCTACCCTATATCACACATGGCATCACAACCTATGTCACACATGGCATCCCAACCTGTCATACTCTGTGTTACTCATGGCATCCCACCCCATATCCCACATGGCATCCCACCTCATGTCCCACATGACATCCCATGTCCCACATGACATCCTATGTCCCACATGACCACAATAATAAAGGCGGAGTTTGAAATCATGCCTGATACGTTGGTGCCCAAATATTTTGAAGAATTTTAAGGATTTTAAATCTCCAGTGCTACAAGAGAGACGCTTGAGGATCTCTGAAGAATATTGGAAAATTATATTATTTTACATTACCTTCTAAGGAAATATGAAATGTTTTGTAGACTTTTTAAGGAAATTAGTCTTTAACCCTTACTCTACCACGCGGCGATAGTATCGCCGTTTTCAAACCACCTTTTTCTAAAAATAAAATCGGGACTTTACCTCGGTCCTATAAGAGTAATCTTGGTATCATTTTAAAGTACTCGGATATTTCTTTTACAAAATGAAACTTTTTTATAGAAGTCATATTACATAATTTTTAGAAAAAATATATCGAAAAAGGGTAAAACTCAATATTTGCTAAAAAAAAATTCAATTTTTTTTTTTTTTACATCTTACGATAATTTCAAGATCACATTTTTGCTTCAAAATCAAACGCGCAAGTCCTAAGACATGATAGTATTGGTTTCTGGTATAATTTTTATAATCCCTATGTCCAATCGCTTCTTCTGGAGAAATTTCTTCAAAATTTCATGAATTTCTGCCATTTTTGACCCGTTTTTTTCAAAAAATCGTGTAACCCAAACCTTACATCGCGCATGCTTTGTTGAACCGCCGTTCGAAAGCGCTTGAAATTTCCTTTCATTTGATATATAAATAAAGGCATACCCCCCTCTAATTAGAACCTATCCTATAAGAACAAAATTACACCACATCAAATTGAACGACCACGTGGCGCAGAGGAAATGTACGCGACTAGCGTGCGAGCGCTCCGGGTTCGAGTCTCGCCGTGACTACGGCGTAATTATTTTTCTGCTGCAGCTCTCAGGGGACGTTTGACTTTTATCATTTTTGATGTGTTTTCATCTTTTCTTTCTTTCTAAAAATTATAGATTAGTATCATTGGAAAGGAAATATCAAAAACAATCTAAATATGTAACACAAATCTCTGTTTTCAATACTGACAAGAAGTTATACCTCTGCAAAGATTGACCATTTGTTGACCAAATTTAGCCAAAAATTGCTTAATTTGCATAATTTTGTCCAATATTTCCTAAATTTGTTTTAATTACTCAAAAGATAAATATCTTAGCATCTATTCCAACCAAACTTGTAACGAAAGAAAATGAAAGGAAAGTTGTCAAAAATGTATATGAAAAAAAAGTTACGAAAATTGGGGTCGCTATTTTTAAAGCCCTGGTAGAGTAAGGGTTAATCTGTCTTAAGTGTCTCTAAAAAACTTGAAAGGAAATTCTGACCTTCCATAAGGATATCTGAAGAAACTTTTAACATTTTCTGAGAAATTCTCAGAAAAAACTGTCGACGGCCGGATGGACGAAATCATAGGTTCGCATTATGGTTCGCATGCGATAAAAAACAACAATAATCCAGCGAAACACTGATGTTTGATAATGCTCTGTTCCTGCGTAAAATGCACCTGCATAAAATGCACCGTTTCTGCGTAAAATGCACTGTCCCTGCTTAAAAAAGCACCATTCTTGCAACAGTGGGGAAATTCAACCCCTGGTTGGGCAAGGAATTATTTTTTGTAATATACAGACTAGATCGACATGAAAAGTTGTTGATAAATCAGAGTATTTTCTTTAAATTGTTGTAAAATGTAAAAGCTCTATTTTAGCTCTCTAATTTTCTCTCCAATTCCATAACTTTTACCTTCTTTTATTCAACTTGGACATAAAGGGAAAAAATTTGAACAGCAGGTGATACTCAAAACAATACTAACACATGCAATAACTAACATTTATCAAAAAGGGAAAAAAATTATCTAGACAAACATAAAACCTACATTCAAACACTTTCTCTGAAGAACAATGCCAAAATGTGAAATCAACTCATTCTTGGAAATGTATTAATCTTTACTTCACACAATGTAATTCATAATCAAATGGATTAACCAGACGTAACTGAAATTTTAGCCAAAGAAAATGTGATTTTTTTAATTGCTTCTTATAATATCCCTTTTGTTAAAACAAAAATGAATTTTTTTGAAAAAAGTTTTTAAAGAATTTATTTTTTGTAAAATTAAAATTCTTTAATTTTATATTTACCCACAAGAATTTAGCTCAAAATTGCCTCTGATTGATTTTGAATTACTAAATAGCCAGTCATGCAGATAACACTATAATGATAATAAATCCATTCAGATTTGTACTTACCCCTTAGAAACCCCAGCTCTGTCAGCAATGATTTTGGCTTCTTTGACTTGACCAAATGCAGTGAAGAATGTCTTCAGTTCGACTTCATTAGTCTGGTAAAGAAAAGGACTAATTGCATTAATTGTCAGAAAAATAAGGCTAATGATGATAAAATGAAGGAAATAAACAATAATAAACATTGTTTTTGACTTTTGGACTCGAACATGGAATAATTGTGTTGGTCACCTCATCAACCCCAATTTAACTACATGTGTTCCAAGGTTCTTTTTTTATATTATATACATAGAGTACAACACTTTGAAACAAAAATTCTTTATAAATTTGCAACAATCTAATCAGCAATGGAAAAATTAAGAAGAAAAAAGTTTGCTACCTGTAAGCATGTAACAAATCATATATCCCACTGCCAGGGACAACCAAAAATCTTATCCACGCGACCATGACTTAACTGACCTGCCATGACCAACAACATTTTTCAGCAGAATTTGCATTGCGAGTAGTATACAACAAATATTCCATGGGCAACCTTACTCCTTCAGGAAAACCACAAAACTGGGTACCCATGCTTTGTTGGCAAGCTCAAATTTGTTTGATTTGTCGCTAGTTTTTTTTTTAACATACGTTAGGTTTTGATCAAGTTGTAACCAAATATGCCAAACAAAAAATTGTAATGCAACCTCTGATTGTAGAGAAGTTTTGTTCTTTCTAAACTGAATTTCCATGTACAATTTCGATTTTTTTTTTACTTAGCATCGTAAATTGGAGCAATTTTGGTGTACTTCCGAAAATTACAGTACTAAACGCATGTAAACGTTACACGCTCGCATTTTTGGGCGTGTACACATTTACTTAAATTCCCAAACGTTCACAACTGTACACAAATGCGCAGTAATCACCTATGAATGGGGATATTTTGCACTTTGGTTTTGCCAAAATCTGAGTAACTTGTGAAATGCACTACGAACGTGCAGCAGTAAACAGTAAAACTAACTATAGGCCATAACATAAGGCTTTTAAATTTCGCTCAATCAAGGCCCATTTTACAAGCTGTTAAATTGACCAAAAAAACAGTCAAAATACTTTAATTGTGACAATCAGTACATTTACATGTAAATATTACATGAGTCAAATAAATTTTGCAGGAAAGAAAAAATATTGCAAGATAAACAACCAGAATAAGGTTTTAACAGGGCTGAAATTCTGTGTGCTTTGCAAAGATGGCGCCCATTTTTTTCTCGAGGACTGATATGATCAGAACTTCAGAAGTTACACAATGTTGAGTTTAAATAACATTAAAAGGAAGTTGTCTGTTCTTTCTAAACTGAATTTCCAGGCACAATTTCCATACAAATTGTTGATTTATATTGTTTGTTTGTTTGATGAGAGTTTAACGGCACCACAACAGCAAGGGTCAAATTGTGCCTGAGAGGTTAGATCATTCCAGAGGTACAGTATAGAAGGAGAGTAAACAGGGGGAGATTGAGAGAAACACAAGAACTAAGAGCCAGAAAGCTGGGATCGAAAGAGGTGTATGGGTAAAAAATAATGTAGAGAGAAAGGGGGTGGGAAGGAAGACTAAATATGGTTGTAGAGGAAAGCATGATGAAGGAAGGAGATTATTCTACACGGAAGTTTTTTTTGGAAGAGATCAGCTACGGAGTTGTGGGCAGCAAGGGAAGCTCTGGGAAGGTTGTACAGGGGGCAAGCAAGGAGAATGTGATAAACTGTGAGGGTGCAATGCCAATTGTTGCAGAGGGGTGGGGGAGCCAGTAAGGAGGTGAGAGTGAGTGAGGTGGGAGTGAGTGAGGTGGGTGTGACCTATTCTACGGCAGGTAATGTGGACATTGTCGACACGGGATAGGTTGTGATTTATATTGAATACTTTTTACGATTTGGAAAGCAAAATTACAGCATCTATTTGGGCAATGAAGTCAATACTTTTGCTATACTGGTTATGCAATTCTTTTTACTTGGCATCAAAAATTGGGAGAAATTTTGGTGTACTTCCGAAATTACCGTACTAAACATGTGTAAACAATACACGCTCGTTTTTTGTTTTTTTTGTTGCATGTATGTACATGGTTACTAAAATGCCTAAACGTTCACACCTCTAATAAGCACTGCTCTCAGACCAGCGAAACAGTGGGAAATTTGACCCGTCTAACATTACTAACTTATAATGCTATTGCTTCTACCACACATCCCGACTGTTTTCTACATTTTGATCAGGAGTTTAAATTTTCAACCCTGCTATATGATGTTCTTACCCCATCAGACCTCACAAACAACCAATAATGATTATCTTTGAAGCATAAGATTTGTAACAGAGGGCAACTCAAATTTCCACCACAAAATAGGTGGAAATGCTAGTTCTGTTGCCCCAAACTTCAAGCCTTGATAAAAAATAAATCTAAGTGAGAGTAGATGAAAAGCAAAAAGTTTCTGAAAGCTTGGTTAGTATAATTTCCAAGAAAATGTGATTTATAAGTAGAAAATGTACTTTGAAATGCATGCATGTGCAACCCTGATCCGGAATTAACCAACTGCTAACAATGGCTTACAATCTAATTGAAACTCATCAAATTCTCACATACATATATATAGGCAGCAGAACTGCCCCGATCATGGACGGGGAAAAAATTTGTCTGACAATGGTTCGACCAAGGTTATACAATAATTATCCGTATAACAATTATTCATGTGAAATAAGAACTATTAAATATTCATTGTAATGTTCTAATGATATATAACTAACAAACACTCTTTGTTTTAGTAAGAGTTTGCGAATAATATTTCACGAAAAGCTATTTCAAAATAGCCTAGGTACGCTGTCTTAAGTTCACTATAGCTATACACACAATTATTACGGTAAAGTCCTAAAGAGGGGCACGCTGTATGTTAAATTGCTTTAACATATATGTTTTTATATTTACAGGATGAATAAAACAATATACTTTGCTTACAAGTGACGTAAAAGGCGTCGAATGACGCAATCATTTACAATGGAATTCTAGGTTGTGTTAAATCTTCAGTTAGCTTCTATACAAACTTTGCATCAAGAAAAGTCAGAAATACAAAAAAAGGGATAACATGACAAAGTCAAAACATTCTGAAAAGATCCCAATACCCTTTGCTCAAGCATGTACTGTAGTTATTAGCAGCCATGCTTAAAATAAAGAATGGGAAAAAAAACCCATCTTAATACCCTTTGCACAAGCATGTGGTTACTAGCAGCCATGCTTAAAATAAGGGATGGGGAAAAAAAAGATCCCAATACAAAGAATGGAAAAAACCCCATCCCAATACCCTTTGCACAAGCATGTAGTTACTAGCAGCCATGCCTAAAATAAGGAAGGACGGAAAAAAATATCCCAATACCCTTTGCACAAGCATGTAGTTATTAGCAGCCATGCTTAAAATAAGGAGGGATGGAAAAAAATATCCCAATACCCTTTGCACAAGCATGTAATTAGCAGCCATGCTTAAAATAAGGAAAGATGGAATCTCTTGTATGCTCTGATAATGATCTAATATCCTTTAAAAGTATGAGCACATCTATCCTATGAAACCTTCAGTTACTGTACCCCATCATATGTTTATCACCTACATGTTTAACCCTGGTTTATCACCGCCTACACATCATCAGCTGTTGAGAACCTCATGAGATATCTTCACAGATGAAAGGGAAGCCATTAGGAATCATAGACACTTTGAAGGTCAATCAGCTTGGTACAATGTGAGGTTTGTGACATGATAAATCAAATCCCATCTTGTTATTCTGATGGCTGTACAGGGGATGTCTTGGAAGTAAATTGCCATTACAACAAACATATGGGCACATTTATTACAAGGGAATGGTAGATGGTATCACTGTATCTGTTTATAATGAAGTGTCAGCTAATTGTAGTGGTACAGAAAAATGTCTCCTAGGCATATTTCAATTATCTTGGGAATCGCAACCAACGTAGCTATGCAAGCAGAGGTGTGAAATCAGCTACAAGTGACATTTAGTGTTCAACACTTATCACTTCTAATACCAAACTAAAAGTGGTTCTATGGACATATTTTATTAATTGGGTTTAAATTGTTATCCTTTGATATCGAATTCAGCAAAATAACCTCATTCACTTTGACATAATTACTGACTGATTTTCAATTATCAGCTTAAAACAAGTTTGCATTTTCCCTACTTTCCTTACTCTAAAAAATTGAGAATAGTTTTGAAAAAAAAGGAAATTTTTATGACTATTCAACAATAATTTTATATCCTACAAGAAAACACAAATGCACAAATATGAGCATTTTTGGAAAGTGACTTTGCATATGTAATTAGGTGCAGTGAAAAATCAGGCACATGGAGGTAAAGTCCAGTCTTAGCCTTCATTTAGTGCCTATGACATAAATTGAAAGCAGTGTACACAAATCAGCATCATCTAAAAAATCAGCATCAAATTTAAAAAGTGACAAAACTCCTTTTGTTAATAAAAAAAATCTAAATCCCTAAATTGCAGTTCCTCAATGGGTAGGTCTGGGTAGGCCTTTAAGAGTTGAAGTAAAGTCCATAAAACTTACATTGAATGCAATGCCTCCGACAAAGATTCTGTTGGGTATCACAGTACCGTACCTGGGTGCATTCTGAGCACTAGGAGTGGGTGATGGGGCTGTCGAACTTGCTCTACTTCCATCTCCAGCCTAGGAGAAGGGAAAGTGGATTAATAGCTTCAATTTTTTACTGATATTTAAATATCAATAAATTGATCAATATAGTATGCATCCTCTATTTGAAGTCAAAAAGCAACATTAAAAGTTAAAAAGCAATAATTACGTTAAGTTCAGTTCTATAGACTTTTCTACTCAGAACGTAGAAAATAAAGCTAAATACTTCAATAGATTAGAACACCTTTCATGCTACAAGAAAACCTGAAAGCGACAAGGTCTGTTAAAGTACCATCACTACTTCGTCTGAAGAAATACATTTTCTGTTCATGATATACTTTACACAAAATTAATCTATCAGTGAGGACTTCTTATGTCTACCATGCTATCAGCATAAATACCAATATAGGCAGACCCCTTAGCTTGATTTAGATAGGGGCAGGGTGCTAGACTTGTTGAGAGACACATTAATGCATACGTGAAGTACTCCATCTTTTTGACATGGAGTCCAGGGGCCCCCTTAAGGCTCAAGCTCCTGGTGAAGCTCTGAAATTTTAGCTACATAATCCATACCTCATCAGAATGAAACTATTCCGATTGATAAGGACCAGTCATTAGCCAATCAGGACAATTGCTTACTATGCTATCAATTTGTGTTCTATATCAATGTAAGGAATTTCATTTATAATATTAATTAAGATTATCCACACAAAAAAATTAATTTAATTTGTTTTTATATATAATTTACTGAGGGGCAGGGTGGACTCCATGGAGGTATAGGGCAGCCTGCTCCTGTGAAACAGCAAAACTAGGGGCCTGAGGAATTTCATCATGTGACTAACTCGACCGGAAACTATTTTGAAGGGCAGCGTGTCATTGCGCTTCACGTGTCTTTACACAGCTCAGTCACACCACACATACAACAAACACACTGCATGCTAACTTATATCAGTTTAGTTAATTTTACTGATTGCAGTTTTTTTTTTATTCGCTTCCGATTATACTTCATATTTTCTTCACGTTTGATATATTCACAGGGAATACAAAGAGTTACTTTTACCTGAATGTCATCAGATTGTTTTTTTATACTTGGACAAACCCTACATAAGGCCTTCCTAATATAGAGTGCTCCCTGCAATAATTCCTAGTGTGAACCGTAGTTTGAAAGCCGCTGCGCCATACAGTAGAAAACCACTTCAAACGTCTATCAGGATCAGATGGAAATCGAGAAAACAACTTTTTATTCCCCGACACATGTCTATTAGTGCAGCCAACGGCACAGGAATATTCCGGCATAATTATTTTACTAAGCATATTCTCATATAACTACATGCAAAACATATGTCAATCTAAGTAAGTGTACAGCAGACAACAGTGTTCCTTTCCTACAAAATGGTGATGTAAACAAAGTCATGTGACCTCATGACGTCAGCTGAAACACCCTTATAGTGTATATTAGTTTATCTAGCTGGCCTCGGAACACAAATCGAACACAATATCCACGATTAATAATGCATTCAGTGTTACATAGCCCTTGAGACCTTTTAAGGTTGCCTGACCGGGTGTTCATGGTGAACATTACATTTTTTGGCTTATCATCAATTTGATCTAATTTTCTTCTACCTTAGCACTGTTGACAAGGTGGAGCAAGGTAGACTGAAGCTGTTTTGATTTTCACTTAATTCATTAAACGATAAACGATTATCTTTATCAATTGTTTATTGGTTAACAGATAACACACCCAAAAGTTTGATGGAATCAAGCCCAATGTTTATGTTGTATCTTGTTGCACACACTGTGTGTACATACAGTACAGTACTAGGCCTGCTTAGTACAGTAAACAATTAGGACGAGTGGCATCAGAAATCTGCTTCATTTTGAAGAAAATATCTGGCGATTTACTCTAACAAACACATCTTTCAAACAAAAAACAAAGAACATTTAATAAAATAATACAAACATTCACAAACTACTGCCAGAATCAAGACTTTGAATTGAATAAATAAGCTGTTCTATCAGTGTTAAGTACGCGATTACCATGGCCATTTAAGAGAGGGTGTTGCAACTGTTACATGTTCTATTCAATACCTAAACATGAGAACATTAAAAAGAGAAAACTTTTAAGTAAAATTAAAATTGAATTGAATCCGTCAATTTTAATCCTATTGAATACCCAATAAATACACATTCTGTTAAAAAAGTCAATCAACATTACGGACTTCTTGTATTTTATCACCAGATTATGTGGCCAGATAAATGTTGAGTGTGATGCATTGTGATCAAGTGCTCCGTTGTTTAAGCAGTAAATGGTAAGATGGCTGACACCAGCCACATCTAGAAGTTTAAACCTAGATCCACAATTATCTTTGCTATAAAGCCATGTAAGTGGACAAGATATTGATTTTGGTGCATTTAAAGACGTTTTATCATAAGACATTCTGAGGATATTTTCACTGTACAAAGTGAGTATGTGGTGGACAGAATAACATCGTTGCCATCAGCAAATGGGCTTAGCATTGTTTGTAACAATGATTAGGCCTAACACACTGTGTATTGTGCTCGTATTCTGATGACTTTTTGAGTTCGTCACCACATACAAATCAAAGTTATTGATGATGTGTAAAGGGAAAACTTGATTTTCTTTGAACAATTTGATTCTTAAAGTGATAGTTAAGTGCATGATATATGGTAATGGTTTGAATTAAAGTTTTGAGGCCAAATTTTTGTTTAAACGAAACATTAATTACTGTAATGGTAAACGATAGTAACAATTGTTTATCGGTTAACCGATAAACGGTCGCATTCCTATTTCAGGATTAACTACTTTACCTTCCAACTGATTTCTTCCAAGAACATACTGTATCATTGTTTTCAGTTTTGTTCAGGCTGAAAACATTTTGTCAAAATTAACAATCCATTATTACCATTCATGATCAGAACGAATTGCTTGGATTTTTTTGGTAAGTTCAGAAAATTGATTGCTTGGGCTTTTTTCAGGGAATGAATTCATTGTTGAGGACATTCCAAAGGAATGTTCATTAATAAGTCTCAAATATTCCCCATAAAACATTTTATTTTGCCCCTCCATTTCTGCCATTTCCCTGTTCCAATATACTGTACATGTACCACAAATTTTCCTTGTCACTTCTTTTGTTAGCAGTAACAAAACCATACACCAAATTTAATCAAAATCCATCCATTACTTCAGGAAAACAAAACCTCTGTACAACTTCTGAGGGTGATCAAAATAACTACCTCAGGAATCAATATTTAAGATGTATTAAAATGCAGTTTGTGTCTTTCTGCCCAGTTTACTTAACTACAGTATTCAGATGTAAAATTACAAAACAAGAAAGCAATCAATGGAGTTGCTGATCTCATCACCTTTAAGCATACAGCATAGTGCAGGAAAGAGCTAATAACAATAAGTATGGGGGAAATGGTTCAAAGGGCCCACTAGCTCTAGACCTTTTGACTTCCGAGTTTACAGGACACAAGCTCATGTACCATGTAGAGCTGTAACCAATTAGCGTGTACACGCTACACGCTCGCAAATCTTGTAAACGTTTACTAAATACTTCATTGCGAGTAATCGTTTTTCATACATCAGTGTCTTGTCGTTGAAAATCAATATTCATGATTCAAATCACACACACATTCGCCTGACAAAATTCCAATCAATGACTTTTTACAAACTGTAAACCGATTAGCATAATCCTTTTTAAATGTGCGAATCACAAATGCGCAGTAATCACCAATGAATGGGGATATTATGTACTTTGATTTCGCCGAAATCTAACGTGTTAAATGCACCGCGAATGTGCAGTATTAAACAGTGAAACTTACAATATGCCTAACGTTAGGCCATAAGGCTTTAAATCCCACGCAATCAAGGCCCGTTTTACAAGCTGTTAAATTGACCAAAAAACACTTGAAAAATACTTGAATGGTGACAATCAGTACATTTACATGTAAATATAACCTGATGAGTCAAATAAATTTTACGAGAAAGAACAAATATTGCATAATAAACAAACAGAAAAAGGTTTTAACAGAGCTGAAATTCTGCATGTGTCGCAAAGATGGCGGCCATTTTTTCGAGAGGACTGATATTTTAGAACTTCCTGGTGGTGGTGGCGTACTTTCGAAGTGTTTTACGGCGAGGTATATCATAGGCCTAGTATGCAAGATTTTCACAGAAGAACTTTGAAAGCCCGTAGCGGTGTTAAGTTTAAAGGACATTGAAATGAAGTTATTTGTTCTTTCTAAACTGAAATTTCATGCATATTTTCCATAAAAATGATGATCTATACGGTAGAAGTAAACTTTTTACGATTTGGAAAGCAAAACTCAGCGTCTATTTGGGCAATGGAGTCAGTACTTTTGTCATACTGGTTGCGCGATTTTTTTTTACTTCGCCTCGTAGTTTTGGAGCAATTTTGGTGTATTCTGAAAATTACGGTACTAAACGCGTGTACACGATACACGCTCGCTTTTTTTGGCGTGTACACGTTTACTAAAATCCCTAAACGTTCACAGCCCTAGTACCATGTGATACAAACATAGGATTAGTTTAGGTCTTGCACTTTCGGAATTTAAAGTGGCACAAAAATTGTACAAATTAGTACATAACTACCCCCTAAAATCACATACTTGAATTGACCTCTGACCCTAATCACTGAAATTTTTCACATTTATTGTACCCTACTGTATGACACCATTCATGGTCACGTCACACTTACCATTCCATAACTATATGGGAAAATGGTAAATAAAAGTGGTAAATAGCTCAGTGACCTTTTCACCCGTCCAAGGGACACAAATTCATGTACGAAGGTAATATGGAACAACATAGGGTTGGTATAGGTCTTGAAATTTCAGAGTTTAAAATGGCGTTAAATTTTGCATAAAAAACACTTATTTGACCTTTGACCCATGACCTCCAATTATTTTTAATTTTTGTTAATCTTAAACCCTAACAACCTAAGAAATTTGTAAAGATACCAAGTAATTCCTTCAACGATAACAGCCACCACCCAAAACTCTCATTTGACCTGTGACCTTTTGACTCCAAAATTTACGGGACACCAGTTCATGTACCACAGTATCATGGTACAAAGATAGGATTGGCATAGGTCTTGCACTTTCGGAATTTAACCCTTACTCTACCATGCAGCAATAGTAAAAACCACCTTTTTTATAAAATAAAATCAGGACTTTGGTATCATTTTCAAGTTCTCAAATATTTCTTTCGCAAAATGTAACTTTTTTATAGGGGTCATATTACAGAATTTTGAGAAAAAAATTATACCAAAAAGGGTCAAACTCAAAAAATGCTAAAAAATGTTACTTTTTTTTCAATCTTACAATAACTTCAAGATCACATTTTTGCTTCAAAATCAAACACGCAAATCCTAAGACATCATATTATTGATTTTTCATCTAATTTTTAAAATCCCAACCTGAAATGTTTTGTTCTGGAGAAATTTCTTCAAATTTCATGAATTTCTGCCAATTTTTTCTCAAAAAATCATGTACCCAAACAGTACATGCTTTGTTGAACTGCCCATTCGAAAAGTGCTGGAAATTTCCTTTCATTTGATATATAGATTCCCCCTCTATTTAGAAGCTTTCCTATAAGAATTATACTTTACCCCTCCAGTTTGAACGACAACGTGGTGCAGAGGAAATGTATGTGGCTAGCACGCGAGCGCTCCAGGTTCTAGTCTCATCCTGACCACTGCGTAATTATTTTTCTGCTGTAGCTATCAGGTCTTTTGACTATCATTTTTGATGTTTTTCATTTTTCCTTTCTTTCTAAAAATTATAGATTAGAATCATTGGAAAGGAAATTTTAAAGAATCTATATAACACAAATCTGTTTTCAATATTGACAAGAAGTTGTACTTCTGCAAAGATTGAACATTTGTTGACCATTACTCAAAAGATAAATATCTTAGCCTCTATTCCAACCAAACTTGTAATGAAAGAAAAGTTTGTCAAAAATGCATATGAATTTTTTTTAATGAAAAGTAGACTCACTTTTTTCAAAGCCCTGGTAGAGTAAAGCTTAAAAGTGGCACAAAATGTACAAATTAGTACATAATTACACCCCAAATCACATATTTGACCTCTGACCCTAATCATGCACTGAAACAAATTCTGAAGTTTTTTTTAGTTATAAGCGACACAAAATTAATTGTTGCATACACACACGTGCACACAAACCCACGGACAGATGAAAAAAATCACAAAATTTTGTTCTGTTCGAAATCCTTGACCCCTAATATGAGGTCATCATATAAGACACGCTGGTGAGCCCCACCAGCTTCCCCTAATATCAATGGGGTGGACATGTACATGTAGTTTTTTAGTTATAAGCGACACAAAATTTATTGTTGTACGTGCACACAAACCCACAGACAGATGAAAAAAATCACAAAATTTGTCCTGTTCGAAATCCTTATGACCCCTAATATGAGATCATCAAATGAGACCCGCTGGTGGGCCCCCACCAGCTTCCCCTAATATTAATGGGGTGGACATGTACATGTAGTATAGGCAGTTTTGCCAATACAGCAAAGTGACTACACTATCTTAATGTTTGCACCGGGTCCAAAAATCAGACCGGGTGCCCAACCTGCATTATTGGTCGAGTATCCGGGTATCCGACATGCTAATGAGGCCTTTTCAATATTTTTTGCGGAAGTAGTATATGTGTTAAAACAGTGTATCTTGTAAAATCTTGTTTTTTCAATAGTATCTTTATTTTTGTGAATAAAGAAATAAAATACAAATGTTTCTTGTCTCTTTTATTTACCTGTCTTCATAAAAACCGCAAAATAATAATATACTCACTTCCTCAAAATTTCACGCGACAGGTCACTTGGTATTCTGGAATATTAGATACATGATTCCACCTTGTTTACGCTGGGAATTACTGACAGATTCCACGATTCTGTTCTGTGCACACTCAGTAATGCGTAACAATTTTATTTGAACACAACTTGTGATTGGTTGATAATACGTTACAATTTTTTTTCAGCAAATAGCAGACACGTTTTAAAAATAGTTTGGTAATGTACAACCGCAATATCTTTTCTGCAGCATACTACATACACCACTTGTTGTGCGCTAGTTTGGATAATTTTTACAGCGTTGTTTAGAGAGTTTTAAATTTTGCGGTAGTACATGTATTACCACTAGCATACATACTTTACAAGCCACATTGCTCGTTCAACATCATTTCTGCGATGTGACAATATTTTGTAATCATTTGATTGTATTGAGTTGGAATAGAAAGGAAACACATTTTATCATTCTTGGAAGTTAAGATTTATTCTTTTAACATACAATTCTGAAACAGAAACAGTCTGCAATTAATAATATTAAGAAAATCCATACCCAAGTCGTATTTTCGGAACCGGGTAACACCACAATCGGTCGGGTACCCGGATATTTCAGGTACCCATGTAAACACTACAATATCTCATCCCTCATATATGTACAGTATATGTGGGTGATGAGATTAAAAACATCCCTTTGTAACACTCTGCATGTAAACAAGTGTCTTCAAAGTTTACCTGCATCACTAAAAACTTACCATACTAGCTATTTTTATTAGAAACAATGTTAAATATCAACGGATAATAATTTATTATCTCTATGTAAATTAACTTCTCTATAATATTTATTTTATATTTAGCGTTGGCATGTTGACAAGTTTTTCCTGTGAGCAAAGTCTAAATTGGGTAAGTAAATTCTCTTCTCCCTTTCAACGTATTAATCCCTTTGCCAATATACAGTGTATGTCCTTTCTCCCCAAACTCTGTGCTTCAAATCTACTTTACCCTTTCAAAATATTTCACCAATAATTCTTTAGAATCTTTTTTACACAATTTATAAACTTCTATGGCAGTATTATCAAAACATTTTAGCTTTGTTAACATGCTGTCAAGCTTTATCAAGCACTCATTAAAAGATTTGAAAGATGCATAACCTGCTTCCTTTAGATGTGTATAAATTTTCTGTTTGTTTGTTTGATGAAGGCTTAACAGCACCATGACAGTCTGAGAGGTTAGATCATTCCAGAGGTAGGAAGAAAAGAAAACAGGAGTCTGAGAGAAGTACGGGGACTATATAGCCAGGAAGCTGGGGTCGAGAGAGGAAATGTATGGGTGATAAAAAGGCAAAAGTATGTAGACAAGGGTGGGAGAGGAGGACTAAATATGGTTGTAGAATTTTCTGACTCCCATCCACACCACACCTCCTAACAATCTGGACTCAAGCCATTTACCCTACCCACCACATCTACAGTACCTTTAATACCCCATCCACATATCTTGCTCCTTCAAATAACTGCAAATGCCCCATTCACCCACCACCCTCCATTCATTTACCCCTGCACCCAATTAACCATCACTACACACCAGGGGTTCTCTTCACCTGTGAACCTACTGTACTGTACCATCCTCAATCCACTAACCCTCTCCAATCCCTGCTGCATATTAACCTAGTTGGGAAAAACCCCAGTTCATCCCAGTTGAACTAGAATTTTCAGCAGGGATGCTATGCTTCTGTATTCACCTACCTTCCCCACCCAAATTAACTTTTTGGAAATTTTAATAAAAACCATTTTTCAAGTTTTTTCTCTCCTTTTCCAATTGTTTTTTATGAGTAACATTACTGGCTGGCTACAAGGCCAGAATCTTCTATTCATGTTTTATATTTTATTTTTGTATTGAATATATTTCGTTTTTGTAAGTATCATCATAGAATTTATATTCACAATGGTTAAGAAACGAAATTTACAACTTTTACCATATTTAGATATTTTCTCTGTGTCACTCTATCCTTTAAATCTACCACTTGAAAAAACTAACCACATCTAAACCCACAATGTTGTTGCATGTCAACACATTTGTTTCTACTTACAGTAATATTAAGAAGGATTACACAGTATACCAACAATGTACTTTATAACCTGAAGGAAATCAAGGACAACGACCTTCACCCACCTAAAAAATTCTTTCACTACATTCCATTCTAGCTTCAACAGTGAGGATTTGAAGAGAGTAATTACTAAAGCCACATGTGAAGTACAAGCATTAATTGAATCAAGTTTGCTTTTATGAGTGCATGCTTTCTTTTCTGTAGTTTACAATCTTCTCCACTGTACGTAAACATTAAAGATCTGATCCATATAGTCAACGTAAATTTGGTTTTTGATACGAATATTTTAGAAATTGCATCATCTACATATAAGTGTGAAGACCCCTAAATTTGCTGTTTCACAGCGACCCCCCATGGGCCCACCCTGCCCCTTGGGGTCCGCATTCCCCTCATGAGAAAAAGAATGATTATTTTTTTTAGATTTAATTTCTTTTGTTTAACCTTATAATCTTAATTAGCCTCATAAATGAAATACCTTTAAGGATGCAGAACACAGAATGATAGCATAGTAAGAAATTATCTTTTTTGGCTCATGAATGGTCTTTATCAGTCAGAATAGCTTCATTTTGAGATGTATTATTATGGCTAAAATCCCAGAGCTTCTTCACGAGAGGATTGAGCCTTAAGGGGGCCCCTGGACTCCACGCCGAAAAGACGCAGTGCTTCGTGCGCACATTAATGTGCCCTCAACAAGTCTAGCACCCTGCCCCCTTTCTAAATTAAGCTAGGGGTCTGGTGTGAATCCTTGTGTGGCATTAAATTGCATTATAGAGTTTGATGAAGTAAGTTCAGTAAGGCATATGCCTTTCTTTCATTATTCACTTTGATTATTTGTTTCATGCTTGGACTGAAATTTCATTAACATAAAATATTTACACAAACATTTTCAGTTAATACTTATTTAAACAATGTATAAAATCATCAAAAGCCTTTTTAAGTGTTTAGTTATTTTGTTAAAGAAATAAAGTTTGTATTACAAACAAATTGTACCACTATACGATAATTTTACCAGTCAAATTAATAATTGCTAATCTTAGCAGCTTTCTAAAACTTTGCTAAGGTGGGTAAATTAAAACTCAACTTCATCCCAGGGTTGGAAAAATCACTTGCCTGCTCGTCATATGCGAGCAAAAATAATCGTGGCGAGTAGAAATATTACAATATACTGTGGTACTCACCACACTTAATCAAATTTCGCCAAGTTTGGCAAGTGACTATTTTTCCAACCCTGCTTCATTCATGACGATTGACATCATTCATCATTTTTACCCACCAATGACAGACAGCATAGCTTAGTTTTGCAAAACCATGGCATTACAATTACCGATTGTTAGTTGACTTAATTTTCACTGATTTTAATTCTTCATGCTTTTCTGTGCAGTTTAGATTGATTAAAATGTATTTACAATGCCCTAGGCCTAATTAGGCATATCCTTACAGAAATATTAGCTTGCGGCAAGTTTGGAGGGGGGAGGGGGAGCGGTATGAATACATAGTGGGCCAGAGGTTGTGTGCATTAATAACATGACACTGAAAGATTATCATTTGTATCAACACCATTAAAGCTAGATAAATCTCCAGCTACAGTAGGTGGCTAGGAGTATAATCCCTCTTTAGATTCAATATAGGCCTATAATAATGCCTTCAAAATACGGCATATACAGTATTACTTTTGAAGGGTTTTTTTTTAAAGGCTTTTCTGTACAATTTACGGGGTTGGGATAGGTGTGATCAATGCTGTGGCATACATACAAGGTGAATGTCATGGGCTTTGGTGGTTGTGATGAGATTAACAGTGATGTAACTTCTGTGCCCTTCAAATAGTGTACTGCAGGTAAAGCAATTCATTAACTGATAGTACATAGACAAAATTGTTGTAAATAATGTACATGTGGAGGGTTGTATACTAAGCTTAATATATACAGACTGGTGGAAACTTATCTTAAAATTGAAAGTTCATCATTTCAAATAGTTTGAAAGTATATGTTAATGGTTTTAGCTAATACTCTACTTACACACACGATGAACATGCAGTAAGGGTACTTTTTTTGATTGAACACCAGGTCCAACATATTTCTTTAGCTTGTTAATGTGCCAATTTAACATTGTGGTAAAATGTATTACCGGGCTGTTATACCCCGATGCACTTCCATTTGCTTGGGGTAAAAAGGCAAACCCAAATATGACTAAATGATAAACAAGATTTCAAAATTATTTAGACATTTTAATGATTAATCATTCTGTTATTAAGCCTCTTTAAAATGTATCTAACTTAATTATTATAAGAACTTGCATATAATATTTTCGATTGACTTTTTAAGAGACAGGCTAAAGTTTTGATGGCCAGTTTCTTTCACTTTATTTATTCAGATTGTATTCAAAGTAGCTACCTATCCTTAAACAATACTATATATTGTCAATACAAAATTTCTATGGAGTACTTGCATTGTCATGATCCATGTATTTACCTTCCCAACCCAATTGGAAAAGTGATGCGGGCAAGCATTTTTTTTTATTCCCCAAGCCAATTTATTTTGGTGATTTGCAGCATTCCGGATCAGGTCAATCACACCAGGCGTAATAATGATTGAAAACTACCAAAGTAATCAGATGGAATCATTCGTATTTCAGTACAAAGTATGAAGAAAATAAAGTAGGCCTACGGCCACTGAATGACTAAGCCGAGAGAAAAATATGATACTTATTCAAAAACAAATAAATCTGGAATTATCTTAAAGCTGATGTGCGCATGGTTAATAAGTAACCCTTACAGAAAAATGTACTCGCTCTGAGCTCAACAACAATTTGATGAGCTCGTCAACAATTTGACGAGCTCGTCAACAATTTGACGAGCTCGTCAACAATTTGACGAGCTCGTCAACAATTTGACGAGCTCGTCAACAATTTGACGAGCTCGTCAACAATTTGACGAGCTCGTCAACAATTTGACGAGCTCGTCAACACCACAAATAAATCTAGGATTATCTCAAAGCTGATCTGCGCATGATTAATAATAACCCTGACCGAAAAATGTGCTTGCCATGAGCTCGTCAACAATTTGACAAGTTCGTCAAGAATTTGACGAGCTTGTCAACACCAGGAGCTCGTCAACACCAGGAGCTCGTCAACACCAGGAGCCCGTGACGAGCTCTGTCAACAATTTGACAAGCTCGCCGACAATCTGACAAGCTCACTGTAAGCTCCTCAATTTTTTTAATGAGCTCGCCGCGAGCTCGTCAACAATTAGACAAGCTTGTAACGAACTCGTCAACAATCTCGCAGCGAACCCGGACAAGCTTGTCAACAATTACACAATCTTGTGCAAGCTCGCAGTGAGCTCGTCAACAATCAACAATCTCGCCAAAAGTCAGACGAGCTCGTCAACAATCTGGTGAGTTCATCAATAATTAGACAAGCTTATAGTTTTATACACATGTTAGACAAGCTTCTGTCTGACGAGCTCGTCAACAATCTGATTAGCTTGTCAGATTGTTGACGAGCTCGTCAGGTTGTTGACAAGCTTGTCAGATTGTTGATGAGCTCGTCATATTAGAGACAATAATATTGACAAACTTGTAAACTTAGATTGTGTCCTTTCCTTGATGAACTCATAACTACAAGATTTATGAGGTCATTTTACTATAAACTATAAAGACAAGCTTGTTATTATATGTGCTTAGTCTTATCTGCAATTTAATGACAAAGTGAATCCTGAAATGTATGTTTATATATAATGAATAGATAAAACATTGATTGAAATCAAAACAAATAAAGACATAAAGACGTGTAAAATGATGTGCAGATCCTATGTTATCATATGCGGATATTTCACTATCACTTGCAAGTATGCATTGCTTTTTTACATTGAAAGAATAAAAATACAATATTCAAAATATACATTGTGAACCTGCAACTTAGGAGATGGATATACATATCATACATTAAGTATGAGGATATACATTGTCCACTTCTCCTAGTTACCAAATGAGGACCAAGTGTTCACAAAAGACATAGGCCTACACCTACCACCATATCTGCTAGGTTAGGCTACATAGGCCCCTTAGATGTGAAGAAAAAAAAAATAATCACTTAAGACAATCTCCTTGTGAGACCTTGTTTATGCATGTTTTGCTTTGATAAAAATGAATTTGGACTGGTATCAATGAAAAGAAAATATCACAAACATTCTAAATATGTAAAAAAATCATTTTTCATTATTCACAAGAACAAAATCAAAGCTAAAAAAATTGGCCTAAAATAAGCCAAAATGTGCAAATTGTTATATTTTTATTTTGACTTTTTTTTTATAAAAAAGTCTCATTGTAAACTAAACTTGTAAGTTGTAACTAGTATTAGTGGTAGAAAACGAAAGTAAAGTTGTGAAAATTAGTTTTGTAAAAAAAATTCCGATAATTTTTTGTCACGTTTTGAAGCCCTGCCTGGGTCTTTTGGTTAGGCCTAACGTTAGGTCTAAGTAACTTAGTTAGCCTAACGTTACACGTAATTAAGTTGGTTAAAACTTAACTTAAGTTAATTAAACTAACTGAAACTTGTAAAGATAGGCTAAGACTTACAATTATCCCGGGACATTTACATACAATTAGCCTTCAAACAATACAAGTTACACTTACAGTAACTTTGAGTTATTTATATTAACTCAGTGATGCATGATTCCTAAACTAAAGACTGTCCTAGGGAAATCAGATTTTGAAATTTGATAAAACAAGTTCAAACTTAAGTTAGGATAATTGACTAAAAAAGAAAAACACTTACGGAAGTCTGTATTTCTGTCATGTTTTCAAAGCCTTAATATAGGCTGATGGTCTGGTAGAAAACTGCAGTCCCCTAATAAAAAAGACAAGTAAACCAAGCTAACAAAATTCGAAAGTGTTCAAATGCCGTTGATCAAATTTACGTCCCTGGTAATGGTCTTCATGTAGCGGTACCGCGTGCACAAAGTTGTTGTTGACGAACGATCAGTCGGTCATCAATATGTGATGCATGGCGCGAACTTAACTCACTTATTATGTGTGTCTGAAATTAAACTGCGTATTTTACTTTTACGATAACATCATGTTATATTCATGTAACTGCAAAATTCAGTTTGAAAGCCACAGCCGCATAAACAAACTTAGCCGCACTTTCGCACGTGTGCTGAACAAATGGAAAAATACCTTTGAAGATTAAAAGCGTGGATATGCAATGTTTTGTCTACGGTAGATTACCTAAACCATCATATATAGTGATATCGCTTTCAAAGAATTATCTTGCTTTGTTTCTTTTCAATAGATGTGTCAATACAATAATAACACTGCTCTGTTGATAAAGCAAAACGCCAATTAAATGTATTATTTAATTAAAGCAAAATTCCCCATGTGGATTTTCAAGCCTAACAAGCTTTGTTGAAGATGCGTGCGATGGAGACAAAGAATATTTTTAAATTAAAAGCTTGCTTGAATTTTTGTTAAACCTCTCAACTATTGCAATCAGAGGCGGCGGAAGATGTTTGAATCTGGGAAAGGGGGACACAGGATCTGATTGGCAATTTCCAACTGTCGTATTTTGAAAGCATGTATAGCACAGCAATATAGCTTTATAGGGTCAACAGTGAGCTTTATAGGGTCAACAGTGAGCTTGAAAAATATCATATTTAGAAGTAGAAAGTAAAGCAACAAGGAGAGGCAATGGAATTTGTGTACAGTCTGACAGTCTATAGTCAAGCTTTACTACAGCATTACAAATGATACTTCACGGAAGCTGAAAAATAGTTTATGATCAGTGCAAATAATTAGATTATTCACCTATCAATCTTTTGTAATCTATTAAATCACTCATTTTTGTGGAAAATTGACATCTTATATTTTTGAAGGGTTTATGAATTGTATGTTAAAAATCAGTTCAAAACTGCTAACAGGGAAGACAGTTTTATTAATTTTCAAACATATTTGAAATCTATTTTGGAACCTAAATATTATGAAACATTCGAATTGCATGGAATTGTTTTCCCAAATAAGAAGAATTGTTCTCGGAATTGTCATCTGGAGCGTCCTCTTATATCATTTTCAGGTTTGGCTTCGTCCTGTAAGTAAAGTAAAGATAGCATATTACTAATAGCAAGCATTCGATTGAAATGATATCATTTTTAACTAAGATATACTTTGTACATTCAAGAGCTTTTAGAAAGGTCATTAAACCTCTGCAATAAAAAAAATAAAAACTGAAGCTTTATCAGATTATCCTCGACCAGGTTATGAAAAAGTAAGAAGTCTCTTTAATTTATTAATTTTGATTATCCTTTCTGGAAGTTGAATATTTAGTTTAAGACCGTGAAGCTGTTGAATTAGGTGCTAATTCCCCGGGCCTGGTGGAAAAATGGGAGGGGGAGGGGGGGAGGTGACACGAAGAATTTTTACATGTCTGATCCAAAATTGCTGATTATCAAAACTATAAATAAGTGAAAGATTTCTTTTTGGATAAGCATAAAAAGGGACTAGAAGTATGATGAATATTGAAAGTAGATAAATCAGGCAAAGTAGCCATTTATTTTATATGCAAATTTGTTTAAAAAAGAGGGGTTTTACAAGAATTGCAATTTAAGAGTTCGTATTTTGCAAGTCTGTTTGCTTGAATTTATTTGGCAGGTCAATTTGATATTTTAGGTCGACTTGATTTGATATGACAATTGATTAGGAGAAATTGCCTGAAGTAAACATGGAAGTCTTTATGTGTAGCTGGGATGTGGTAATCCATACTGGATGGAAAATAAATTTGTCTAACTTAATTTCGCATGTCAAATTCTGCCTAAAAGAAAATATCAGACTCATGGTTTTCTCAAATGAAGATAAAGTTTGAAGTTGTAAGGGAGTGGGTTAGTGTTAAATAAGTAGTGTTTTATTTTAATATATTAGGTTAGTTTTGTTTTACGTCACAATTTGTCTGGGAACATGTATTTTTGATATGTGTGGTTTTATTTTCAGTCCACCTTATGTCGGACATGGGTACACCTCTGTACTAGAGGGTAGCGAAGGCAGCCAGTTGTGCGAGTACTACCGCCATTTTGCGAGTGCTATTACAATTTGAGGGATATTACAACTATCTTCTGAGGGACTACCACAACCTCACAAGGGATATTATCATTTAACAACGCCTGCATGACAGGAGCGATAACATGGAGTTTGTTGGGTAGTATCGTTCTTTTATATGAAGATTATTTAGGGAAAATATAAAAGGATACAAATTGAAGAACTTTGTAACCGTAACCATGAGTTAACTGAGAAGACATTCTTCTTTTATTTTAATGTATATGAAACGATTAAAAGTTGAGATTTCAGAAATAATAGAATCATATTTTGTTTGAAATTTATAGTCAGACATTCTGGTTTGAAAAGAATGTGTGAGCTTATTAAAGGTCACCGTGAAATACTTTACATGAAAACATATTTTAAGCATGATATGGCAAATGAATGACCTCTGTCGATCTATTTATATGCATATATGTGTATTAATATTCCTTTGTTAATATAATATGATATTTAATATTTTTGTCGTTGTACTGATTCCCTAGTTATCAGTTCTTGTGTCGACATCATAGAAGTAAAGAATTTGGGGTGACGGATTTTACGTCACAATGTGTTTGTCTTAAAAAGGTTTACAACAGATCCTGACCTGACGAAGTCTCACTATACCTGACAACAAATATTTCTGCTTCCTATTTTCAAATTTGAAGAAAACATTTTACAATGAAGAAACGAAATTTAAAAGACTTGTTTTAAAACATATTTTTACCGAATTTCAGGAAACAATGTATCCATCTTCAAAAAAGCTCCGCTCGGGCCCGCAGGTCACCCGAATGATGCTTGTTACAAATCATCTTGTAAAAATTTATTAGCTATTTTTGTTTTCGAGAAATTATACTGATGTAAAAAAAGTTCCCATATGAGGTCCACAGGACGAAGCCCTCATACCTATCAAACTGTTGTTATTTCGTCACCGTGAAATAAATAATACGAAATTCATAAATCTGGACAAATGAATATTATATAAATATCAATCACCAGAGATGAAAATAAATAGAAAAGAAGTTTATTACTGAAAATGGTTAGATTGGTAAAAATATATGATTTTAGTGTTATAAATTATTTCGGTGAAAATTCCAGAAGGGTGTGGGGGTAGGGGCGGGGGCCTTGGATCTACCTTTGCAGATAGACCAAATTAACACTCAGTCTTCGGCAAGTCATGCAGTGTCAGAAACTAAATTAAAGGGGCTCCACAAGTAAAATTAGTAATATTTTTCTTGATGTTTGTGTAGTTACTTTCTTCAAGCTGCCAATTCAGCAATGTATGAGGCCTTTACAAATTGAATGAGGGGATCGACTTGAATATATTTTGATATTTGAAATAACCCTTTTTTTAATCTCTGTAAAGGGGCACCTTTTATTCTTTACAAAAAAAGATGGGAGAGCCTGGCGCGTCACAAATCGGGCCTACTGAAAACTATAAGATAGATGGGCCTGAAAATAAACAAATCAATAGAAAAGATAGATGGGCTTGTCCTGATATCAAGTATTAGTAAGCATATTGCGAAGTTCTTGAAGTTTTCTCTCGATACCCACCAAAATAGGAATCTAATTTAATTCCCATTCTCAGCTAGGAAAGCCTAAAGATCCCGTTTTCGGGCGTCTATCTATCTATCTGTCTATAGGGGTTTCAAATATCAACAATGTGGACTCCCCTTGGGGGCCATTTGAATAGCTGCACCGGGGCCCCGATACCTCTTGCTACTCCAATATATATGGGTCAAATTTGTTCTCAAAATTTCTGGTCATGCTGGGGGGAACTATTTGTAGGGGGAAACGTCCCCCCCCCCCCTCGCATGTACTTCCAGTAGATTCGCTACAGTATACACATAACAGCAAAACCCAAACATAGCGGTTGAAACAACTTAAGAATAGTAGAAGGGGATACATTAAAGGACTACCAATGGAGGCAGCGATGCCTCTTGGTTATAATACATTTTTAGCTCAACATCCCTTTAAGGGATTTTGAATTTAAGCAAAGTTAACGCAAAATTCAGATTTTAGCTCGGGCACGAGTGCTATTTTTGTAGCGTTTGTCATATCCTGAGCGTTTATTCCATATTTTACTGTGTTGTCATGTTTGCCCTAAAAAGTTCGATTCGTCGATGCAATAACAATTTGTATTGATGCGTAGTTTAAACGTATTTTGCATTTTAAATCTCACCAAAAATGACTCCAAAAATCCGTTTTCGCTCGGCGCGATCTGAATGATATTAGCGTATATAATAACATCGACTCGGTATATGCTACCGAATACTTCCGACGGAAAGAAAACTGCTGTCATTGGTTCGAGCTTTAAAATACAGTCTGACACATGCGCTAGTTGGGCTTAATATCCCGTTTGAGATATGTCGCACAGTATAGACAAATTGGGGTATAGCACTTGTACTTGATAGCTCGTTTGGGCTATAACTTTGGTTTCAAAACTATTAAAATCTCAAGAATGGCTAAAACAGCCTGAATAGGCTATCCTATCCATATAGCGCAATTGAGTAACTCAGGCTATAAAATCACTAAAGTGTAAGTATCTCAGTCACAGGTTACACGCATGACTTGGCCTTGCTTCACAAGAATTTCTTTTGTTGCCTACAGATGATTGGTATCTTAAAGGATTAGGTTAGGGGTCAATTAAGTCCATCTAAAATAAAAGAGGACTCCAAAAGAAATTTATAAAATCTTTTCAGTTATATGAGGGAATTCTATTGCAATTCCCTGGTAAAATTTTCTTATAATGATTGCCACTTTTTGGAAGTGTATTTGTGGGATGCTATTATTGATTAATTGTAATTCATTAATTGCGATAATTAAATATTTGCTCAGAATGGCTAATACATTAGCAGTTTGAGGAAAATATCAGTGGAGCCGGCAAGGGGGGAGGGGGTATGAGGCTCGTGCCCCCAAAATGGTTTTGGTTTATATTTGACATGATATCTAAGCAATTTCCTGCCACTTAAACCACGAACAACGTAGCCTCTTTCGGGGATCCGCCCACTTAAGCGAGCCTTGTGGGCCCTACGCCGTCTTGGCTTTCGCTTCGCGTGCGCTACAATTAAAAAATCACGCTAAGATACATTCCGCAAAGAATAAAATAGCAAGTCTTTCGTAAAACTAAGAAATTTTCCCTATAAAAAACAGAAAATGAGTCATAAATGATGCGCGTCATTAAAAGTTTGTTTTGATTAATTAGGGCATTTGTTCGTGACTTTACATTCTGAAAGATGTCTGGTAAAATTTCACCAGGAAAGGGTAACATTTTCACCAGGTGCAGTGCATATACAGAACCCACTATGGTTGTTTTCACCAAGAAATCCTGATAAAATAGTAATCAACATACATTCTGGTAAAAACGACCAAAGAAAGATTTGTTAAAATTCCTGGTGAAATTTGGACCAGTAAAATTTGGTTACAATTTCACCTGCTTACTCATAGATTTTGAAGATAATCACCAACCACGCCAACATGGCCAATAGCAATGTACTAACACAAAAACACCCAAGTCCAATAACAACAAATAAAAAAATGTGCCCAGTTGGATGTGATTAATTCCTAACTTAGGCCTAGGCCATATAGTGTTCATCTGTAGTGTAACATTGTGAGTAAGCCTAGGCTAGGCATTACACTGAGTTACATACAGTACTAGACCTAATGACATGCGGTCTGCTTACTCATGGAATTCGAAGAAAAATGATTACCAACCATGCCAATAGCACAGTACTAAAAACATAAAAAAGTAACGGCAATGGAAAAAGGCTATCTGAAACAAATTTATCCGTTCTGCCGACTTCACACGCGAACGTTTAAAGCTGAACTTCTGAAGAAACCTGTTGAACGTTGGGCGCGTATATGTATCGTACCATAACAACAGCAGAATGCTTGCTGGCAAAATTGGCCAATCAGAAGCGGTGTCTCACAAGCTGGACACAATTTGCCAAAAAGATGATGATTTTTCACCAGGATAAGTTATGTTAAAGATTCAAACTATCGAAATGGCATGAAAATAACCAGGAACGTAATGGAATAATTTTTACGAGGATTTGTTTACCAATCATTTTTTTAGAGTACGAAGAACGCTCGTGCATTTAAGCATATACGCTCACGCGAAAATGCGCACTGATTTCGCTTGAGCATGTTCGAATTACGCCCTGATACCTAACTACCATTTCATTTCTGAAGCCGTGAACAACCAAATAGCAAAGTAAGTGTCGAAAAAGTTCTGAATTGGTAAGTCGGCAAAAATCCTTCAAGAAGACATGAACGCCAACCGAGCGTAAATGCATACTGTAGTAAGTAGTTCTCACTATATAGCCAGAGAGCGTGACGTCATTCACCCTATACCACGCAGCGTTTAGTTGCCGCACATGCGCGAGGTTTAAATTACATGAATATTCATATTTTCTCCACGTGCGCTTTACCACAAGCACCACACGTTCTTTGTCGCACGTGTGTGAGAGATGTGACGTAATGTTTAGATATATTTATACGAATCATAGAAAAAAGAGGAAGTTTCTCAAATAAAAGATGAGACTTAACGCAGAATATAAACCACAGCTCTTATTTTCCACTTTTTACTCCGGTGTGGCAATTATTCTATTTGATAATTCCGCAGACTTTTTTGAAGAATATTCCCCCTCGATACACCTAAGGCAAGTTGGTCCCCTTAAAAAAAAAGTAAAGAATTAAGACCTTACGTTAGGCCTATCACCTGAACCCAGTTGAAACAATGTTTTATTTTTTTTCAAGCCATTTAATTTTGGTGATTTGCAGCGTTCTAGATCTGCAGGTTAAGTATCCCAAGCGTAAATATTAAAAACTATCAGAATCGGTTGTTTGTATTTTGGTAGACAGAAATAGAAGTACGAACTCTGAATGATTGATCGAAGAGAAAAATATGATACTTTCAAGAAGAAAAAATATGGGTTTCTCAAAACTGATGAGCATAAACAAATTGTTGTCGTCTTATAGCAGTATAGGTAACACCATAAACAGCTGACAATGCTTCATTTCTAACAAATATGCAATATATGCTTAACAGTTTGTGTTTAAAATATGTACCCTTTGTTTCCGAAGAAGAACAGATTGTGCTGTGTATAACTTGTGTATATACAAAGAAATTTGCTTCCTGAGCACAACAACAACAACAACAACGAGTAAATAAAATTAAGCTATGTGGACTAGATTGGATGTGGAATAAAACAAATCAAGCCTACTTGTGACACAGAGTAATGTAATGGGGAGGGGGGGAGGGATTTATAGATAATTATTCTTAGTATTTTGCATGAATGGTGAACTGTTTATATCAAATATGATTTGATTGTCAAATTATGTTGGATACATGTATAGAGACATTTCAAGTGATATCAAGTAAGCAATTGTTTGCATTTAGAGACATCTTTGGTCTAGCGGCAATAGCTTATGCTTGGCGTGCCAGAGTTCAATTCCCAGTGGGTCTTCATTTACTTTCTGTTTCACGGCCATGGACATTTCTATAAACGCATAGATGTTGTAAAATATCGAAATGTTCCATTTTGAAGAAGAAAAAAAAAAGACAATTAATTTGCACCAGGTCTTGTCTGTATCCAATGAGTGGTCATTACGGACTTCCAGATGTCCAGTTCATTTGGTAGTCCACGGACATCAATTCGAATTGTGTTCAATCTAACATGTACTGATTCCCCACCTTGTTCTCCAAGGAAGCCAAGCCCAACATGCCACTCCCTCAGAAAGGGTATTGTGTGATCCTCTAATAGGTGCATTTTGGGGGGCACTGTCTCTTAAAGAAAATTGACCCGGAAATATTTGAAGTAGCTGCTGATGGTCACTTCTAATTAAAAGGAGAAGTACAAAAGAATGCAAATTAAATTATTCAAACAAATGTTATTCCAATTGTTCATTATATCAAATTTTTAACAAATGTCATAATCAATGAAGATATACTTTCTTTTCATTTCTCTTTCAGGCCAACATACCTAGAGAAGAAATATCTAAGTCACTCAACCAACTAGCCGTGTTGTAGACTTTGTGGCATGCTGCAAATAGACGGAACAGTGTTTTATTCTTTTCAGCTATCTGCTGAGCCTGGGGTACCAATTGTGGGCAAATATCTTGAGTCTTCCTGACGACAGAATTGGTAAGGAGCTCAATGTTTTCTTTCTGAGAAGGAAAAGAAAAGTATTAAAGTCTGAAATGAGAAAATCAAATCACTTTTTCCACATTCATAACTAGGAACTACTGTATGTTTGGACTAATGTTTATTTCCATGTATATTTGCATGCTGACAAAGATTACTACAAGAATGCATATCAAGCTTTCTAAGAAAAGGCTTAACTAATCAGCATTTGTATTCTTGAAAATTTATAGTTTAGTTATTTTAGCTGCCTGAAAGCAAAATAATATAATATTAAAGATGTAGTTACCTTACAGCATTTATGAACGTGGTTCCCCACAAAGCTCTTTTTATGGTAAGCTTCATTTTCTGGAGGGTCACATCAATTTCCTTTGTGATAAGCCCCTGACCAATTGCAAAAGTTGAATGAACTTTTGAGGGTTTTGGCTTGTTTGAGCTGAAATTAAAAAACAGAAGAGATAGTAACAAATAATGTATTCCTTCTAGTGAAATTGTAAAAATAATATTTGTAATTTAATCACTACTAATCGGGTAGAATTTTCCACTGTTCCGAGCTCAGTGTTTTTTTCACAAGCATGTGGCATCAATGATCAATAACTTCATTTCTGTTCAAACCTGCAAGTTTTCAAACAAGATAATCGTAAAATATTTTTTCCTAAGTAAGAAAAAGTTTTCCCACCGTGCCTGCAATTGTCATCACAATTAATCATAAATACACATGCAAGGCTATTTTCACATGTACTGTATGGCTTTCCGCAATGGGATGCTACATCATGTGAATACTAATAACCGACATACACATCTGCACACATTTACCAATGAAGTAATTGTAAATACAACCCATTTTTAAGACAAGATTTCGTCCTTTATTAGCAAAAAGGTGGAACAGTGAAATCTAATCACGAGCAATATAATTTGAGAAAGTACTGGGGCGATTTTTTCTAAATTTTGACCCCTGCTAATAAGAGACACTTTTAACTTTCTCGAACAGATGCAAGAGATGATGTTCTTCCCGTAATGCTTGTTCTTGAGGCATCAGCTGATGATACCCGTGCTTTTGGTACATGCAGAGTTCTAAGAGGCTGTCAAAGAAAAGATCAAACAAAATCTTCATTTTAATTCTTTGATTGACTGACAGTTATTTATTGACACATAACTTACTTCTCATATAAACTCGTAACAATGAAAAAGGAATTTGAGTCTATTAATACTCCTTATTAATTCATGTAAATCTTTGATACTGGTCATATATACTGATATCATTCATAAAAGTTACGTCCTTTTATATCTCAATTTTTGTAACGTATGTTAACACGTAGATCTACATCGTCAATTACGCATGAGATAATTTGTTTAGTTTTTTGTAAAATACAAGTTTTACCATAACATTTATGTATTTAATCGATATCAATAGTTTAGTTCAGTTAAGTTTTTATAGAGCTTTCCTTGATGTTAATCTTTCAGAATAAATAGAGAGATATGCCCTTTCATACATTACAAATTTGCATATTAACACCTGTAACGAGATAATATGTATTTTTATAGTTAAATAAGGTGACTTCTTGAAGTTAGAAAGTTACCAGACTTGAACTCGTCATTGAAATCGTTAATCAATTGTATCTTTAGATTTATATTGGCAAAGCCGTTTGGTTTTGGTTAATGCCTTGAATGCCAGCGTGTTTGCCCGTGTAGCGTCGGGTACTGGGTTTGTTTACCAGTCAGCCAGTGGTGCTTATAAAAGCAGTCGCTGGATTTGAAAGTTTCGCCAGTGCACCACAACTGGTTATCAAAGGCCGTGGACATTGACTTGGTTGTCAATGCTATGTCTGTCCGTACGTCGTACCTGTGTTCTCGTCCGGGTCGTATTAAGCGTTTCGTGATAGCATTGTTACTATCATAACCGAACACGCAAGCGACGACCCCGTCATTGTAATTGTGTGTTCACTCGTCGTCGTCGTCGAAAGTTTCAGTTGTATCATAGTTGCTACTTAATGAATACGTGATCTTTGAGCAGCTCTGTCTGAATTGCTTATCCGCAACATTGGAATAAAAAGAACAATATGCAATTATGGAACTTATCAGAAACATTACTGACCTGTCCACCAGTTTTGAAACTGGCTGTTACACCATCCTCAGATTGGTTGAGCAGTGGCTTTAAGGATATGGGAGCCTACTGCTTCCAACTGGAGTCAGTGGAACATGTAATGGTTGCTGCAGGATCTGTTCCACTGGATCTGTGGGGCATTCGTGTCTGGTTATTTGACATGGAATAACTGACTTTGCAGTTTTTGCAAACAGCCGGCTGGTTGTTTAAAGCAAAATCAAAATAACTCTTTGGTGCTATTGCGTCAGTGTATTTGAAGTATTTCAGGCACTTGGGGCATTTGAGTTTTCTTTTTATTGTCAAGAAGATGATGATTGATCAGGCATTGTTTGCAAAATAAATGGCTGCATGGTCCCTCCATGGCTTGATTTGCCAGTTTGTGACAAATGCTGCAATACACGGCTTGATCTGGGCTTAAATACAAATGCTGTTGATTGAGCTGGACTGCTGGACCAGTTTGATAAGAACTAAGGTACTGAACAGGGTCCATGTCATGCTTGGGTTAAAGAAAATACCTTCGTTTTTTGGGTCTGCCAGGCTCCTTTTGTTTTTCGAAAATGTTACATACACTACAATTACCAACTCTGGAGTGGCATGCCCATTCTACTGCTGTTTAAGTTCTCTTGTTGAAAAGTTGACAGTAACAAGAGTGGCAGATATGTGTAGGAAGAATATCTGCATTATCACTTGTTGTATCGATGATGAAAGTTTTATTAATCTGTTTTTTGTAGTTGGAGCACACTTTTACAGACTTCTGTTTAACAAAATCCTCCCATTTTGGGGTTCTTTCCCCACATGATGTGCATCATCTTTGCAATATCTGCTTGTGATGGTCCAGATTCATTCCTGTTTGAAATGTTTTTTAAAATTTGTTGTAGAAATATTTTATCATAGTTGCACGTTGATTTGCTGTTGATTTGTCCAAAACACAGTTTTGTTATACACTATAGATTCATATACATTATAGTTTGGGTATATTTTCTTCATTTTAGATAGGCATTTGTCTTAAACTAATTCTATTTTCGTACAAAATAAATTGAAATGAGTCAATATAAAATCATCTGTACATTTTGTGTTGCTTATAAAACATTTTCCGCTATAAACCAAAATAATTCCCTCTAGATTTATAAACATTTTACGACATTTTGCCCGGAATTCTTCTTCTTGTTCCTGTATGTCACCTGATGTAGCCAGGCTTGTTTTCCACTGGGGACCTGTCATGCCTGTTTAATTGAAATATGCCCTCTCTTATATTTAATTCAACCAGAATTACAATTAAAGCTATTCTTTTTTTAAGTGTGTGTGAAAGGGAGGGAAGTGGGCAAATTCTCTCCCCAAAAAAACTTGATTATAAAAATGTGGAACAATAGATCTGGCGTGGAAACATTTTGTCGGAACAAAAAATATCTGAATAACAGTAGACCTTTGCATAACATTTGGTATTATTAACTGAAAAATGTTAATGAACCATATGCTTAAATTGATAGCTTTCAGGATATATTTTTGAAATATCAATAAAATGATTGAAATGCATCAAACAATTTTAATCTTTTAAATCGATGCGCATTTCTATACCTTTTTCATAATATATAAATGTGTTTGTAGTAGGACGAGGCTTCATGCATAAGGCTTAGGCCAGTGACTAGTGGCATAACTAGGGGGGGAGGCAGCCACATCCGGCCCGGCTTTATAAGGGGCCCATAGAAAGTATACCATTACACCCATAGGGACCTGCAGGGCCCCACTTTCCCCTGGCATGTAGGTCCCTATAGCTATACCACGACAAAGGGAGTACAGTGACAATTAATTTCTAAAAAGTACAATGTGTGTATTTCCTTTCTATGATTTGATTTGGTTATGGGTGTGGGTGGGAGCCCATGTGTCATGATATATACCGTATATTTGACAAAAGATTTGAAATACTTGCATCCAGATCCTGGAACACTTTACCCACCACATGAGAACTTTTCCATCCACCACAGTATTTAAAAAACTCTTAAAGACCTACTTATTTTGATATTTTTCATTTTGTTTTATTTTACTTTGTAAGCGCCATGGTACTTTGGTGAATGGCGTATTTAAGTAACAATTATTATTATTATTATATTCCCTAATAAACGCCCCCTCTATTAAACGCCTCCTATGTTTTTTGGGCGGTGGCAATCGTACAGTCACACATTAATTGATTATTATTATTAAATACACAATGTGATTTATCACTAGCCTTCAGCCACAACTCGTTTAAAAACTGTAGAACTGCCCAAAAAATACACAGAAGAGTTAAACTTACCATGCACACAATAACTGACTGAAAATTTGACCTCAAATAAACATACGCCCCCCGCCCCTTTTTGAAGAAAGCCCTCTTCCCCGGGGTCCCCAAAGTTGTTTATTAGGGAATATATGGTGGGGGGCCTAGGCCTAATTATTTGGTTTAGGCTGATAGTGATAACATTCTTTTCCATTATAGACTACATTTTCTGTCTGGCTCTTACAACTTGGTGTAGGCTGGAACCAATAGCTGGGCTGAGTAGAATCTAATTGTTTCACATGATATTATGAGCTTTCACATACATTCCCAACTATAGCCTCTATCATACATCATCTGCTTAGTCAGTTAGTAACGTGGCTAGATAAAAACGGCAAGGATACCCGATTGTTTACACATTGCAGATATATCAATATTGCAATGTCAACAACACTGCATGCATGCAGTAAATTAACTGTGATTTACACATTGGGCCGATCTAGTTTTGCATTCATGTAGGAGTTCCATAAATAGGCATATTAAACAGTTATGTATCTAGGCGCAGGAATAGATGGGCCCGGATGTCTAATCGCCGGTGAGAAAGTGAGCTGATTTTAAGACCGTTACGTAAAATTCCAGTCGATAGACCCTCGAGATTTTTTGCGTGAGGAAAGAGAAAAGATTGGGCTACAAAATGACATTGTTCTTATATCTGTAAATATTTCAATTTTTTAAGATGATAAACATTCAATCCGGTGCTTTTCGTACCTGTACGTTTGGGTGTGTACAATTTAGTGTTGATACCTTTGGCGAGGAAAGTATTGATTTTTCTTATCCGATATCTGATTACGAGTAAGATTACTTAGAATGCATGTTTAAATTGTGCTGAATCATATTTCATATACACATTTCATTTCCCCCGTAATTGTCACGTGGGTGGTTTTATTTGGATTCCATAAACCCGGGCCTGCCATGTTCACATGGAAACGTAAACAGGTTCCGCGATATAAACTCAATGACGTAATTGGGCGCGCGTGCGCGTTTCCTCATTCAACTAACTAGTACAGCGCCGTACGGAGCGGATTATACGTGCCAACATGTTTAGATGGATAGAGATACAGTAGATCAAATTGCTCACTTATTAATTTTATTTCTATTTCAATTAAGTTTTCAGTTTCATTCACATTTTTCTGTTCAACATCATTTACCAACAATTGCAAGCCCTAAATTCATAAAGTTTAAATTAAAGAATAATCATAAAACTCTTTGGAATAGGCCTATATCTTGTATTGCAGCTTGCATTTTTCTATTCTTTGTTTAATACTTATTAAAGTTGCTTTCAATTTGTTTGCAAAAGTTTCTCAAGCTCTCAAGTTGGGAAGATAGAAAAGCTCCACTTGAAAATTTTGCTTTATGCAATTTCTCTTCTCATTGATAGACCAACTTTAGTTCTGCTCTCACTTGTTTTTGCTTTGGTATCCAATGAACAAATCATTTATAGTGCAATAGTTTTCCAACTTTTATGTTGTATGATTGTAAAAAATCATTGACTGTACTACACAATACAAATATTTTTTTGCAATGTAAATTAATTTTGTATCAGATATTAGTGAGCTGAATATTTGTATATCATTTTGTAGTACACACTACCTTGTCCAACTGTTTTCTACTCCAGGCACTAGTATAAAGATTTTTCTTGGTAGTGGAATGTACTGTTATCAGGTTATGAGGATATGACATGGTAACTTTACTGACCACGTTTCATACATCAAATTTTGTCTGCCAACCAAAAAAAGACACAAACCTCAAGTGAAAATTCAGCAGACCAGGCTTTTATTTGCAGTAAACAGACATGAAAAATCGCACTGTCTTTTACTAGGCTTAACTCAGTTGAATATAGGCCACACTTTACAACCATGGGGATCTATAGTTGTTAGACTGCATAGGAAGAAGCTCAGATTTTGTTAATTTCTGTTTCTTTCTTAAAAACTCATATTGTGAAATAATAACATACTGTGGTATATCTATACCTACATCAACATCACTTCACAAAGTTTGCTGATTTCAGTTAAAACTGTAGTGTTAAGTACGGTGGAATACTTATGGCAGTACGTTCATCCACAGAAGATGTCTCATAAGGAAACTGTCAAGAATGTTTGTAAGTTGGTTACCAGTTGTTAAAGTTAAATTTATACAGGTGATCATTGCAGAAAATCAAATGTGTGATGTCAAAGCTTGTAAATTTGTTACCTCCACAATAAAGTCCCCAATCCTCTATCATAAATGTACATGAAAGTTTATAGGAATGTTTTTTAGAAGTTTATGGCAGAATAATGTGTTGATCTGTTTTTAAAAACCTGAATTTACACACCATTTTATGTAAGCTGTGCCAGTTATTTAACTTAATTGATGTATAATTCCTGCATTATTTACAAATTATTCTTTCTTTACCCTACACACAATTGAATTATTTAACTGTTTAATGTGTTCCTTCAACACCACAAAGTTACTAGGTTTGAGATGGGTATGGCAAACTACCAATTCATTGGTTTAAACCACATAATATGATAATAAGAGTTAATAGCTTTTCCTGACAAAATGAGCCCAAGTGTAACAATGATTGCATGTGTCATAGAGCTAGTGTGTGAGTTATTGTATGTTTGGCATAAATAATGTTCCCTTCACAAATATCCAAATATGGGTTAGCCTATTTCATTTCCAGTATCCATGAATTTTTTGCCGAGTTTTGTTTAAATTCAAGCAATATACACAACAAATCACAAGGCGAATTAAGTAGGTTTGGGCAGCTAATTTAAAGCAAATTATAGCCTAAATTCTTGTTAATGTTAGTCAAGTTCTAACTGGCATGTAGTCTTGCAAGAATGTAGCTATTAGTCATATCCCACAATACACTTTTTGCATTACTGGTGACGTTCGTGAGGTCGCAGACCAGTAAACAACAACAATTCTACAATGTCAACATACAGAAACGGGTTAAAGTGAAAGAAATTATGGCCAAACGATGGTAAATGATTATAATCCATAACTAACAAGAATATAACCTTTTTGTAGGCCTAACGGCTACAGTAGGTCGGAATTTGAATAGGTTAAGTTGGCAACTTGAATTCTTCAACCTTTTTCATACTACCCGATAATCCCAAGCCTAAACTAGGCTTCAATAAGTAGGCCTAGATCCACCTTAGTTCATATTACATTGTAAATCTCTAGGATCACGCCTGGCTTTTATAAAATGAAAACAGGCAGACTACAATTACTACGGAACCGAGGGTGTACAGGTGGCTAGGGCTGGCCCATCGCTAACGTTATTCGTTAAATAGGCCTATGCTGTTGGCCGACCTTCACCAACTAGGCTAGGCGTAATGCGTAACGACTTCGATAAGGTTAGGCAGTAATTCCTTTAACCTTTCAATCTGCCAAGTTCAGACGTAAAACAATGAGTAATAAATACATTGGTATCGTATTGTACCGTACCGGTATCGCGAAAAGTATCTGCACTATGTGCATGGTTTGTCAAAAAAATTTCGCGCTTGATCCATGAATGACGTCAAAATCAACTTTGTTATATCAATGACTTATAAAATTATTGGTTTATTGGACTAAAAGTGCACAAAAAGTAACGATAGAATTAAATCTTGATGTAATTTTTTTCTAAATCAACATTTTCTCTAGAATATTTAATTTACACATTTCTTTAGTGTGTTCTATTTTTGAAATGCTTGACTATCTACTGCCCTCACTTGGAACCAGCATGGATGGGTGACCTAAAAAAGTATCACGATTTTTTAACACTGTAGGTATTGGAGTTTCGACTCTCGGCCTTCGGCCTATATAACATATGGGCCGAATGACGTCACGCTTTCTGATATAGCTCTCCACCAACAAAAACAGTCTTATACCCACCCCCAAAATATATATTGAGCTAGTACTTCATTGATGTTCAAGCATCACATATTCAATGGATGCCAAAGCTCCTGCTTGCTATTCCAAAAAAATTAAAAATCAAACATTTATTGCTTTCCTAACAACCCCAGCTTACTCGAATTAACTACCCATTACACACTTGTAAACCACCTAAAAAATATATGTTGAGCTACTACATCATTGATGTACTAGTTTTTATATTTTTCGTAATACAACAAGTTTAAGATATAGATAAGAGAAGAGACGTCTTAGGAACTGTGGGGCTGGTGCAAATTTGATATGAGGTCCCTGACGCCATTTAGAAGGGACCGCGGAGCAATTTTTGAAGTGTGTGTGTGGGTGAGGAAGGAGGGGGTTAAGAAGTTAATGGTGAAAATTAAAGGCGACATCACATTCATATTAAACCCTGTATACTAACTCTTAACCATATTAGTGCTAAGCAGGGGCGTAGGAAGGGTCAACTCTCAAGAATGTGCGCGAACCCCAACACTTTCCCTGTCACAAGTGGCAAAATTACACTATAGTAAATTAAGTTCCATCACTGATTTTGCTGCTAATCGGAAAATCCTCTTCAATCTTTCGGGAATTTTTGTTCAATTTTCAGGAAATTCTCGTGAATAGATTGTCAATTTAAGGGAAATTTAATTCAATTTGGTGCAATTTTCTTCGATTTTCCGGAAAATGTTTTCATTTTTGTGCAATATTTTTAATTTTCCGCCGCCGCCGACCCGGCAAAACGGGTAAATGGCTGTAACAATGATTGTTGGTTCTACTCTATGATTTTAAGGGTCAGGCTACTCATTGTTGCAAATGACCTGACATCCAGAAGTGGGTTACAACTGGGTTAAATCCAAGATGGTTGCCATCACCTGAAAATAGGACAAACGGCTGTAACTTCCTTAGTCAGTTAGTATTTGAGATAGAACAATAACGTTTGTTTCTACTTCGTGGGTTTAAGGGTCCAACAGCTTATTGCTACCAATACAATTCTGACCTAAACCCCTGAAGTTGGTTAAAACTGGGTTAAATCCAAGATGGGCGTCGCCGACCCTGAAAATCGGGTAAACGACTGTGGCAGAATGTTTGAGATAGACTAATGATTTCTGGTGTTACTGTATGCTTTTAAGGATTAAGCAACTCATTGATGCAGATGAAATTATGAACTCACCCCCGGAAGTGGGTTAAAGCAGGTTCAAATCCAAGCTGGCTGCCGCCACCGGACCTTGAAAATCGGATAAATGGCTCCAACTTCCTCAATATTTGTGATAGAACAATGAGTTTTGGTTCTGCTTTATGGTTTTAAGGGTCAAACAAATCATTTTTGCTGGAAGAATTATGACTTGAACTCTGGCAGTGAGTTAAAAAGTCCAACATGGTCTGATGGTTACGACGGATACTAGGCCGGACCCTAAAATTAGGACAAACGGCCGTAACTTCCTTAATAATTGGGATAGAACAATCATTTTTCTTTCTACTCCATGGTTTTAGGGTTCAAGCATTTCATTGTTTTCAACAGCATTCCGACCTGACCATCGGCATTATGGCTGTCAGCAATCAAAAATGAAGTCATACCAATAACTCCCTTGGGATTTGACATTGGCAACAATGTTTGCTTCGTATGATCGCCATTATTTGCCATTAATATGTTGACGAGAGATAATTACAATAACTCTGAACAGTTGCTTTAAGAGTAAACTTAATTTACATGGTTTAAAGCAATGAATGCTAAGAGTAGACTGAAATTTGTAATGAAAAGTCTGAAGCATAATACTGTAAGTGTAACCACACGCACATCATTAACCCATTTACACATGTATACTGTTAGGCAAAACAGACGTGTTGGATGTCCTTAAGGTATGTCCAAATAATATTGAACTGCTGGATTTGTTAACCATGCTTTGATTGTTTTCATGGTCTCTGGTGTTGTGGCCAACCTTGGGGTTAATAGATCAAAGTATGGCAACAATGCCCTGGTCAAAGGTTTTTGCCCTCAGAATGGTCCTAATAAAGTGGGGGCCATTCCGAGCCACTCGGGCCAAAATCCTTTGACCAGGGCATTATAGGAGAATATAAACACGATGCCAGAACATTAATCTTTAAACAGAAGATTGAACCACAAGTAAATACAACAGGTTTGTATATTCAGTAGCGTAGCCAGGATTTTCATATTGGAAGGGGAGGAGGGGAAGGTAGTGGGGGGGGGGGGGGAGGGGTTGAACCGACACGATATTTAGTGGTGTAGTTGTGGGGACACCGAAGGTGTAACTTTGATCGCAAAGCCATTGGTGGGGTCCATTGGGCGAAGCCCCCGGAAACTCTCGCAAAATTAACATTTCAAGGGCACAAAAATATGTCACAACAACGTATAATAAGAAGGTGTATTATACAAGTCAAAATTCATGTCAAAGAGAGCTATTTGAATACACCATATAAAAAACACAAAATCATGAAAACGCATAATGTGGAAATATAATGTTTTATTGTTTACATTTGTACATTATTAGGTTGATCGTCACTCTTTGAAAAATATGGGTTGTTTAAAAGAAGGGTTTTCAATGATTTACTACAAACTTGTGTAAATATTGTCAAACTCTTTCAAATGAGCCTGTTCTGTATCACGTCTCTCTCCTCTGTGTGTGTGTGTGTGTGTGTTAGCTCATGTATTTAAATACAAAATCGCACAAATGTTTAATGCATTATTACCGAAGAACCTTTTTTCTAGCTTGTTGAACCGACGGCACCAATCTCAACCGACGGATTAAAATTTGAAGCGACGGATTAAAATCTAAACCGACGGATTAAAATCTGAACCGACGGATTAAAATCTAAACCGACGGATTAAAATCTGAACAGACGGATTAAAATCTGAACTGACGGATGAGGATTTGTGCCGACGGATTAAAATCTGAACCGACGAATTAAAATCTGAACTGACGGATTAAAATCTGAACCGACGGATTGAAATCTGAACCGACGGATTAAAATCTGAAGCGACGGAATAAAATCTGAACCGACAAATTAAAATCTGAACCGACGGATTAAAATCTGACCCGACGGATTAAAATATTGGGGGCGATCTCCCCCTCGCCCCCTCCCCCCCTCTCACCCTCTTTAGATGTACTTAAGAATAAAATAACCATATAGACCTATGACGTAACAGGAATGTTTTGAAAAGTTATTAAGTTTTTGGTGTCCATATTTGTCGGCTTTACCAGTCTCTCTGTTTAACAAGTGGTGGCGCCATGAATCATGATGGGGCAGCTTTGTCTCATTGGGCAAGGGCATATAGATCGGACAAAATGTTATGAGGGGGAAAAGTGGGGAGGGAAAGCAATCTTGTGGGGGTTCCCCCTAGCGACGCCAGTGTGTTCAACTCATGGCAAATTAAAAAAATGTTGAAAATACGACATACTTGTCACCTGACGATACATTCTTTATTTCCATGTATGTTGCTTCAGGTAATACACAATACCAGCATCGCTGTTTTCTATGATGCATTTAATACTTCACTTAGCTATATTCATGGCTTGGACAAAATTTCATAGCTTAGACAAAAGAGCTCTGGTAGGGGTCCAGGGGGAGAAGTCCCCAGAAACTCTGACGATTTCTTGTTTTTGATGGCCCATGATAATCAAGCCCCGTGAATTTAAACTCGAGATGTGTGGGTGGGTATCTTTCTTATATGAGATGATTCTGACAGTAGCGGCTCTAGGGTGAGTGGGGAGGGGGGGGGGGCACGGGACCCTTTGTCGGGGAGGTCTGGAACCCTCGTCGGGCAGGCCTAAACTCCCGTCAGGGACGTCGTGGTAAAATTCGTTGGGGAATCACGAGTTAAAAAAGAGGTACTTAAACTAAACCTCTGTCGGGGCGGCGCTGGATTCTGCTAGACTATAGTACCTCCGACCAGCCAGCCCTTCCTACATTTCCCATGTTTTCAGACACAACGTTATCAAGGTCCCTCGCCGCCCCATCTTTTGGACGTTGACTTAATGGTAAAGTATGATTCACAGGTTCCCAATCCCCGACTCTGTATGGAGGCTGGCCATGCTTATATGAGATCCGACATGTCACATCCTTTCCCAAATTTACAGATTAAGATTGGTGATTTTAAAATAATGTTGTCAGCATCATGCCTAATCGGTAGGACTTGATTCTGATATGTATCTCTGAATTAAACAGTACTCCATACACTGCCATACATTTCAATGATCTGCCCGACTAAGGTCGGTGTGTTACGACCCGAAATGTAATAATATACCCAGAACGTAATACCCAACCCAGAATGTAATACCCAACCCATAATGTAATACCCATCCAAGAATGTAATACCCAACCCAGAATGTAATACCCAACCCAAAATGTAATACCCAACCCAGAATGTAATCAAAACGACCCAAGATGCAATACCTACCCAAAATGTAATAAAAACGACGGTCACCCAAAATGTAATAATGGATCCTAACCAAAGATGTACTTACTTTGACCCAAAATGTTGTAATCAAAAACTAACCCAAAGTGTAATAAAAACGACCCACAATGTAATAATGAAACCTAACCCAAACTGTAATAACTTTTGACCCCAAATATGATCAAAACAATTCAAAATGTAATTAAAGCGACCCAAAATGTCATATCTTATACTGGGTTTTATTTGGGAACTAGCATTCAGTGGGCCCATTTGGAATAGATTTATTTTTTTGGAAGTTACTAATGGAATTTCCGCCCAAAGTGTGACTCAGATTTTTAATATCGCCTTAAGTTTGAACAGGACGCCCTGTACTTGCGAATTTAAAGAGGTCACGACTCAGGCTATGAAAAAAGTTACAGAAAAAAGGTATGCCACCGTAAACTTGACTCATTATTACTAAAGTTTCGGAGATTTAAGTACACATGCGTACTTTAGATAGTAATACGGGGTTAAACTGTTAAATAAGCTAATTACTGGCAGTGAGGGACATTTTGAAAATAAAGGTCATTAGTATGTTTGGACTTAAATTCTTTCCTACTTTTTGTGTACAAATTTTGGAACATTCAAATTTCAGAGGTAAATTTTAAGCGTACTGTAAATTGTTGTTAGAATTGCTCAAGTTAATTTTAAACAGAAGTCTCATCCGGTTTAAATCATAGTTGCTGTAAAAACCACAAAGAAAAGTTTGGCAAAAAAAGTGGGGGAGGGGGAGGGATAAATATCACCCGTGACAGTTTTATATGTTTTTAATAAGGACTATAATATACGACCTTGCAAATGTTGCCCCTTTTCGAGGTGTGCCCCGCCGCTCATATTTCTTTCCGCCTCCCCCAATTTGGGAATGATCGAAGTTATCAAAAACAATCAAAAGAAATACAATGCCTGGGACGGAGGGGCCACCCACCCACGTCAATACGACTGCAAATGATCCTGATGCTGATAGCATAGGAATCAACAATTGTAACCACCCTAACTGCCCAATGCTTGAGTTTTCCCATATAAAACTGCAGTTTGAACAAATGTATTACATTTTGGGTCGTTTTTATTACATTTTGAGTTAGTTTTTTTGGCTATCACATTTTCGGTCAAAAATCATTACATTTTGGGTAGGTTTCATTGTTACATTTTGGGTCGTTTCGATAACATTTTGGGAAGGTATTACATTGTGGGTATGTTATTACATTTTGGGTCGTACCACGGTGCCTAAGTATAATGTTGTCAGCATCATCAAATCATGCCCAGTCGGGAGGCCGAGGACATTATTGTGATATCTGTAGATATATATTTGTGATTTAAACAATACATCCGACATTTTACATCTCTGCCAACTAAGATATATGTAAAGTCGACTGAAGAGGAAGGGGGTCGTATGGCCATTAGAATAAAAAAAATAACTATTACATTCCCACAAAACAAGGTTCTAGCTACGGTGAGCGGCGCTGGGCGGGCCCGCCCAGGACTCGCAATTCCCGCCCAGCACTCGGCTCTAAGATTCATTCTTCCGCCCAGCACTCGGCTCTAAGATTCATTCTTCCGCCCAGCACTCGGCTCTAAGATTCATTCTTCCGCCCAGCACTCAAAAGTTCAATTCGGTTAAATAATTTAGTATTTAAACAGATCTCCTCGACGACGACGAGTGAACACACAATTACAATGACGGGGTCGTCGCCTGCGTATTCGCAGGCGACGGTAGTAAAGGCCGTAACGCGGCGAGCAATTTTTTAGATAATCATACAGGAAAAAAATATTAAAAGTTCCTTTGACTTTTTGCTTACACACGATAAAGTTTACAATTGAGGCTGTCTGATGTTTCTGGAAAATTTGCTAGAAATGCTTTTTTCTTCAAACTGTGGAGAAATTCGCTTTAGTGGGGGCGCGATTTTCTGTCGCGACGCGAATTTTGCTTTAATGGGCGTATGAACGCCTTTTTAATCAATTTTCAGTTATTATCTGAATAGCCATGTGATGACGATCTTTCTCTGAAAACAAGAGGACATCATGTTTCTTTTCTTTTCATATGGTGTGTAAGGGCCTTAACAATGCTATCACGAAACGCTTAAATACGACCCGGACGAGAACAGGTACGACGTAACATCAACAACCAAGTCAATGTCCACGACCTTTGATAATCAGTTGTGGTGCACCGACGTGCTACCCAACCCAGGCGTGAACCCAGAGCCTCGTTTAATCTCGCTCTATTTATGTCATCTAATCTCGCTCTATTTATGTCATCCGCTGATTTACACACATTACGCACATCAAATAAATTCCGATCAAAACAACTGAATTTAACGCAAATCACCCATACATGAAGCTCTTTGCATAAACCATGGAGCTATGATCTGAGATATGATAGCGCCACGCATAAACACACGTATGTGCACACAGTTAAGGTTCACATTTTAATCCTTGTGAATCACTGCTGGTAGCTTGCCAAGTCCGTCACTTACCACACAAACAAACTTTTACAAAGTAAATTTGACAACCCCAGAAGAGCCCAAGGCGTGCTTATAGACCGGTCCAAATGTAAGTAACCAATCACATTAATTAAAAACCCTATATGCACTTAACATTATAACGGACTGATCGATATTCTTTTGATTTGTGGGGATTTGATATTGACGAAAGTTGTTGCGTACTTGATAGAAACATGTGCCGTACTTGATAGAAACATGTGCCGCTTGGCTTTCGTCGAATGAAGCTATTAACTGAGAATAGCACCATGGTCGAACGATACTGGGACGAAAATAAAAGCGGTAAAAAGTTTGGGCAAGATGAATAACAATGGAGAATTGAGAGAAGAGTTTCCGGCATATATTGTACTTTGGCACTTTGACAGTTGAATATCCATTGTGTTTTGAATATCCATTGTACATAAACAAAAAAAGTTTGTAAATTCTTCTAGCATTTCTATAAAAAAAAAAAAAAAAACATTTTCATTAACAATTTGTCAATAGAAGTGGACTAAATCTAAACAGTTCTTTATGGGAGAGGGGAGGGGGCGAGGGGGTCACCCTGGATTGTCACTGGAGCCCGAAACTCAACTTGTCTAGCTAGAACCCTGCCACAAAACTATATGTTTTATCAAAGTATATATATTTTTCGACTTGAAACAAAATGGTATAATACATATCATTTCTCTTCAACAACATAGTCATAATTGGAATTGTCCTTCGACAAAAAAAAATGTTAGCGGGTGTAATAACCCCCACACCACCCTTAAGTAATGTTCTGAACACAAAACATGATCTGAAAATTTGACGAAATATATATCATTGCAATTCCTTTGATTGATCTTAACGCTACTGCAATTCCTGTGATTGATCTTACCGCTAAAAATTAATCTTTTAACTATAGCTATATAGCTATACTAATCTATATAGACATATGTGACAGAAAATCAAAATATGCAAAATTACAACCACCACAGATTAGTTGTTGTCGTCGGTTATCTGACAAACATATGAAATCTCGTCGTTGCCATCCCTATAAGACAATCGGAAATCCTTTACTCCTTCCCATGTTGAAATAGCCATGTAAAGAGGGGACATGCCACCATTTACGTACCCCATCCAAGCTCTAAAAATAATTGAAAAAACGGTATAGTGATGAAATTGCCATGTAAAGAGGGTACCCGCCATCACTTACGTACCCCATCCAAGCTCTAAAAATATTTATAAAAAAAAAACGGTATAGTGATGAAATAGCCATGTAAAGAGAGTATCCGCCACCCCATCCAAGCTCTAAAAATAATTGAAAAAACGATATAGTGACGAAATAGCCATGTACGGTATCCGACACCACTTACGTACCCCATCCGATCTCTGAAAATATTTGAAAAAATCGGTATAGTGATGAATCAGCAATACATTTTTTCCATCTGAAAATAACCGTTTGACAAGCTGACAAGCCAATCAATACACGTCGCGAAAGTGACGTAATGCAGAGTTACCGGCGGAGCCGGGGTCAAACTATTTTCTTTTGACAAAATTCCTCTAAATGTCTAACTTGCTTTCAAATCTAATAAAAACCACCACACTGTAGCAAAAAAATCATCAAAGGCGATTTATTATTGACCACTTTAAAGCGTTTTTCGAACCATGCATCAATTTGCATATCTTATGCAAATATTGCGATGTATATTATAACCAGGTCAACTTGACATTTTGTTTTTTAAATCCCTTAATTCTTTGTAATGGTGCAGTAAATTCTGTCCAACTGTTTTTGAGTCTTTGCCATGCCCCTCATAAAGTTCTAACAAGAAAAAGCTTTCCCATCATGGTTTATAGGAAATAAGTGTAAATTTATTAAAACTCGGATCAGTCCTAACTCAAAAACTAAAGAGAAAATTCAAAACACTAATCTGCTTAGATCAGAGTATTATTTCAACTAATAGAAAGTGCTTTATGTCCATGCACCTTTATATATAACTTCAATGTGGACAAAATATTTCTGTGGACCATGCATACAAATCATGAAGAAAGTGTTATGTAATATCATATTTTTACTTCAAATAGATGCATGGGGCAGAGGCGTAGGAAGTGGGGGCAGGGAGGAAGCTTCCCCCTCTAAGAGGATTTCACCTGCCCAGTTTCATACGTTCAGCCCGTTTGGCTGGTTGGAAGGTAAAACTAGGATATAATTAACTTGAAATTGGTAACATTTAACGAAAGTTTTTCTAATATTTCCTAAAAAAATTCCGAATATTGAAAACAATCCCCGAAAAGTGAAGAACATTTCCCAAAATTTGAATGAAAATGTTTTCCGAAATGAAAC